>CM040126.1:5084729-5432311 GCA_022559845.1 Amorphophallus konjac
TATTATTAGTATAAAACTGATGGAAAGGAAGAAGAATAGAGAATAGGAAGGAAATAGGCCCCATTTGACACATTTTAAAAATATTTTGTACGGAAAAATTAATGATGAATAGAGCGACTCAAAATCTCACTGGGTCATAAACACTCTCACGGTCATGCGGGTTACCCTTATTATAGCCTATCGAAGCGAGTGTGAATAAGTGAATGGGGGTGAAAATAGGCCCGATTTCACACATTTTAAAAATATTTTCTACTGAAAAATTTATGATGGATAGAGCGACTCAAAAGCTCACTGGGTCATAAACTCTCTCACGGTCACCTGGGTTACGTTTATTATACCCTATCGAAGGGAGTGAGAATAAATAAAGGGGGGTGAAAATAACAAAGGATCGGTGGGGTTGAAAATACTATACACAGAAGAAGTTATGATGGAATGAGTGGCCCTAAATATGAATGGGGCATCAATTTTGGTACGGTAGCACAAATTACTTTAATCATACGTGAGAGAAGACATAAGAATAATTATTATCATAAAACTGATGGAAAGGTGCAAGAATAGAGGAGAGGATGGAAATAGGCCCGATTTGACACATTTTAAAAATATTTTCTATTGAAGAAGTTATGAGGAATAGAGCGACTCAAAACCTCACTGGGTCATAAACTCTCGCACGGTCACGCGGGTTACCTTTATTATACCCTATCGAAGGGAGTCAGAATAAATGAATGGGGATGAAAATAGGCCCGATTTGACACATTTTAAAAATATTTTCTACTGAAGAATTTATGATGAATAGAGCGACTCAAATCGTCAATGGGTCATAAACTCTCTCACGGTCACACAGGTTACCCTTATTATACCCTATCGAATGGAGTGAGAATAAAAGAACAGGGGTGAAAATAACAACGGATCGGCGGTCTTGAAAATACTATACACAGAAGAAGTTATGATGGAATGGGTGGCCCTAAATGTGAATGGGACTTCAATTTTGGCACGGTAGCACAAATGACTTTAATCATACGTGAGAGAAGGCGTAAGAATAATTATTAGCATACATCTGATAGAAAGGAAAAAGATTAGAGAAGAGGATGGAAATAGGCCCGATTTGACACATTTAGAAATATTTTGTACTGAAGAATTTATGATGAATATAGCGACTCAAAATCTCACTGGGTCATAAACTCTCTTACGGTCACGCGGCTTACCCTTATTATACCCTATTGAAGGGAGTGAGAATAAATGAATGGGGTGAAAAAATGTCCTATTTGACACATTTGAAGAATATTTTTTATTGAATAATTTATGATGAATAGAGCGACTCAAAACCTCACTGGGTCATAAACTCTCTCACGGTCACGTGGGTTACGCTTATTGTACCCAATCGAAGAGAGTGAGAATAAATAAAGGGGGGTGGGGTTGAAAATACTATATACAGAAGAAGTTATGATGGAATGAGTGGCCCTAAATATGAATGGGACTTCAATTTTGACGCAATCGTACAAATGACTTTAATCATACGTTAGACAAGGCGTAATAATAATTATTATCATAAAACTAATGGAAATGAGTAAGAATAGAGGAAAGGATGGAATTGGGCCCGATTTGACATATTTTAAAAATATTTTCTACTGAAGAATTTATGATGAATAAAGAGGCCCAAAATCTCACTAGATCATAAACTCTCTCACGGTCACGGGGGTTACCCTTATTATACCCTATCAAAGGGAGTGACAATAAAAGTAGGGGGTGAAAGTAAGAAAGGATCGGAGGGGTTGAAATACTATACACAGAAAAGTTATGATGGAATGAGTGGCCTAAATATGAATTTGACATCAATTTTGGCACGGTAGCACTAAATGACTTTAATCATACGTGAGAGAAGACGTAAGAATAATTATTAACATAAAACTGATGGAAAGGAACAAGAATAGAGAAGAGGATGGAAAATAGGCCCGATTTGACACATTTTAAAAATATTTTCTACTGAAAAATTTATGATAAATAGAGCAACTCAAATCCTCACTGGGTCATAAGCTCTCTCACGGTCATGCGGGTTACCCTTATTATACGCTATCGAAGGGAGTGAGAATAAATAAAGGGGGTGAAAATAACAATGGATTGGTGGGGTTGAAAATACTATACACAGAACAAGTTGTGATGGAATGGGTGGCCCTAAATATGAATGGGACTTCAATTTGGGCACAGTAGTACAAATGACTTTAATCATACGTGAGAGAAGACGTAAGCATAATTATTAGCATAAAACTGATGGAAAGGAACAAGAATAGAGAAGAGGATGAAAATAGGCCCGATTTGACACATTTTAAAAATATTTTCAACTGAAGAATTTATGATAAATAGAGCGACTCAAATCCTCACTGGGTCATAAAGTCTCTCACGGTCACGCGGGTTACCCTTATTATACGCTATCGAAGGGAGTGAGAATAAATGAAGGGGGTGAAAATAAGAAAGGATCGGCGGGGTTGAAAATACTCTACATAGAAGAAGTTATGATGGAATGGGTGGCCCTAAATATGAATGGGACTTCAATTTTGACACGGTAGCATAAATTACTTTAATCATACGTGAGAGAAGATAGAAGAATAATTCTTATCATAAAATTGATGGAAAGGTGCAAGAATAGAGGAGATGATGGAAATAGGCCCGATTTGACACATTTTAAAAATATTTTCTACTGAAGAATTTATGATGAATAGAGCGACTCAAAACCTCACTGGGTCATAAACTCTCTCACGGTCACGTGGGTTACCTTTATTATACCCTATCGAAGGGAGTGAGAATAAATGAATGGGGGTGAAAATAGTCTCGATTTGACACATTTTAAAATAATTTTCTACTGAAGAATTTATGATGAATAGAGCGACTCAAATCCTCACTAGGTCATAAACTCTCTCACGGTCACACAGGTTACCCTTATCATATCCTATCGAAGGGAGTGAGAATAAATGAATGGGGGTGAAAATAACAACGGATCGGTGGGGTTGAAAATACTATACACAGAAGAAATTATGATGGAATGAGTGGCCCTAAATATGAATGGGACATCAATTTTGGCACAGTCACACAAATGACTTTAATTATACGTTAGAGAAGGCGTAAGAATAATTACTATCATAAAACTAATGGAAAGGAGTAAGAATAGAGGAAAGGTTGGAATTGGGCCCGATTTGACACATTTTAAAAATATTTTCCACTGAAGAATTTATGATGAATGGAGAGACTTAAAACCTCACTGTGTCATAAACTCTCTCACGGTCACGCGGGTTACCCTTATTATACCCTGTCGAAGGGAGTGAGAATAAATAAAGGGGGGTGAAAATAACAAAGGATCAGTGGGGTTGAAAATACTATACACAGAAGAAGTTATGATAGAATGGGTGGTCCTAAATATGAATGGGACTTCAATTTTGGCACAGTAGCACAAATGACTTTAATCATACGTGAGAGAAGGCGTAAGAATAATTATTATCATAAAACTGATGGAAAAGAGTAAGAATAGATGAGAGGATGGAATTGGGCCCGATTTGACACATTTTAAAAATATTTTCTACTGTAGAATTTATGATGAATAAACTGACTCAAAATCTCACTGGATCATAAACTCTCTCACAGTCACGCGGGTTACCTTTATTATAACCTATCGAAGGGAGTGTGAATAAATGAAGGGGGGTGAAAATAATAAAAGATCGGCGGGGTTGAAAATACTATACGTATAATAAGTTATGTTGTAATGGGTGGCCCTAAATATGAATGGGACTTCAATTTTGGCACGGTAGCACAAATTACTTTAATCATACGTGAGAGAAGACGTAAGAATAATTATTATCATAAAACTAAAGGAAAGAAGCAAGAATAGAGGAGAGGATGGAAATAGACCCGATTTCACACACTTTAAAACTATTTTCCACTGAAGAATTTATGATGCATAGAGTGACTCAAAATCTCACTGGGTCATAAACTCTCTCACGGTCACGCGGGTTACCTTTATTATACCCTATCGAAGGGAGTGAGAATAAATGAATGGTGGTGAAAATAGGCCCGATTTGACATATTTTAAAAATATTTTCTACTGAAGAATTTATGATGAATATAGTTACTCAAATCCTCACTGGGTCATAAACTCTCTCACGGTCACGCGGGATACCCTTATTATATCCTATCGAAGGGAGTGAGAATAATTGAATGGGGGTGAAAATAACAAAGGATCGGAGGGTTTGAAAATACTATACACAGATGAAGTTATGATGGAATGAGTGGCCCTAAATATGAATTTGACTTCAATTTTGGCACGGTAGCATAAATGACTTTAATCACACGTGAGAAAAGGCGTAAGAATAATTATTAGCATAAAACTGATGGAAAGGAACAAGAATAGAGAAGAGGATGAAAATAGGCCTGATTTGACACATTTTAAAAATATTTTCTACTGAAGAATTTATGATAAATAGAGCGACCCAAATCCTCACTGGGTCATAAACTCTCTCACGGTCACGCGGGTTACCCTTATTATACGCTATCGAAGGGAGTGAGAATAAATAAAGGGGGTGAAAATAACAATGGATTGGTGGGGTTGAGAATACTATACACAGAAGAAGTTGTGATGGAATGGGTGGCCCTAAATATGAATGGGACTTCAATTTTGACACAGTAGCACAAATGACTTTAATCATACGTGAGAGAAGGCGTAAGAATAATTATTAGAATAAAATTGATGGAAAGGAACAAGAATAGAGAAGATGATGAAAATAGGCCCGATTTGACACATTTTAAAAATATTTTCTACTGAAGAATTTATGATAAATAGAGCGACTCAAATCCTCACTGGGTCATAAACTCTCTCACGGTCACGCGGGTTATCCTTATTATACCATATCGAAGGGAGTGAGAATAAATGAAGGGGGTGAAAATAATAAAGGATCGGCGGGGTTGAAAATACTCTACATAGAAGAAGTTATGATGGAATGGGTGGCCCTAAATATGAATGGGACTTCAATTTTGGCACGATAGCACAAATTACCTTAATCATACGTGAGAGAAGACATAAGAATAATTATTATCATAAAATTGATGGAAAGGTGCAAGAATAGAGGAGAGGATAGAAATAGGCCCGAGTTGACACATTTTAAAAATATTTTCTACTGAAGAATTTATGATGAATAGAGCGACTCAAAATCTCACTGGGTCATAAACTCTCGCACGGTCATGCGAGTTACCTTTATTATACCCTATCGAAGGGAGTGAGAATAAATGAATGGGTGTGAAAATTGACCCGATTTGACACATTTTAAAAATATATTCTATAGAAGAATTTATGATGAATAGAGCAACTCAAATCCTCACTGGGTTATAAACTCTCTCACGGTCACACATGTTACCCTTATTATACCCTATCGAAGGGAGTGAGAATAAATGAATGGGAGTGAAAATAACAACAGATCGGCGAGGTTGAAAATACCATACACAGAAGAAGTTATGATGGAATGGGTGGCCCTAAATATGAATGGAACTTTAATTTTGGCACGGTAGCACAAATGACCTTAATCATACGTGAGAGAAGGCGTAAGAATAATTATTAGTATAAAACTGATGGAAAGGAAGAAGAATAGAGAATAGGAAGGAAATAGGCCCCATTTGACACATTTTAAAAATATTTTGTACGGAAAAATTAATGATGAATAGAGCGACTCAAAATCTCACTGGGTCATAAACACTCTCACGGTCATGCGGGTTACCCTTATTATACCCTATCGAAGCGAGTGTGAATAAGTGAATGGGGGTGAAAATAGGCCTGATTTCACACATTTTAAAAATATTTTCTACTGAAAAATTTATGATGGATAGAGCGACTCAAAAGCTCACTGGGTCATAAACTCTCTCACGGTCACCTGGGTTACGTTTATTATACCCTATCGAAGGGAGTGAGAATAAATAAAGGGGGGTGAAAATAACAAAGGATCGGTGGGGTTGAAAATACTATACACAGAAGAAGTTATGATGGAATGAGTGGCCCTAAATATGAATGGGGCATCAATTTTGGTACGGTAGCACAAATTACTTTAATCATACGTGAGAGAAGACATAAGAATAATTATTATCATAAAACTGATGGAAAGGTGCAAGAATAGAGGAGAGGATGGAAATAGGCCCGATTTGACACATTTTAAAAATATTTTCTATTGAAGAAGTTATGAGGAATAGAGCGACTCCAAACCTCACTGGGTCATAAACTCTCGCACGGTCACGCGGGTTACCTTTATTATACCCTATCGAAGGGAGTCAGAATAAATGAATGGGGATGAAAATAGGCCCAATTTGACACATTTTAAAAATATTTTCTACTGAAGAATTTATGATGAATAGAGCGACTCAAATCGTCAATGGGTCATAAACTCTCTCACGGTCACACAGGTTACCCTTATTATACCCTATCGAATGGAGTGAGAATAAAAGAATAGGGGTGAAAATAACAACGGATCGGCGGTCTTGAAAATACTATACACAGAAGAAGTTATGATGGAATGGGTGGCCCTAAATGTGAATGGGACTTCAATTTTGGCACGGTAGCACAAATGACTTTAATCATACGTGAGAGAAGGCGTAAGAATAATTATTAACATACATCTGATAGAAAGGAAAAAGATTAGAGAAGAGGATGGAAATAGGCCCGATTTGACACATTTAGAAATATTTTGTACTGAAGAATTTATGATGAATATAGCGACTCAAAATCTCACTGGGTCATAAACTCTCTTACGGTCACGCGGCTTACCCTTATTATACCCTATTGAAGGGAGTGAGAATAAATGAATGGGGTGAAAAAAGGCCCTATTTGACACATTTGAAGAATATTTTCTATTGAATAATTTATGATGAATAGAGCGACTCAAAACCTCACTGGGTCATAAACTCTCTCATGGTCACGTGGGTTACGCTTATTGTACCCAATCGAAGAGAGTGAGAATAAATAAAGGGGGGTGGGGTTGAAAATACTATATACAGAAGAAGTTATGATGGAATGAGTGGCCCTAAATATGAATGGGACTTCAATTTTGACACAATCGTACAAATGACTTTAATCATACGTTAGACAAGGCGTAATAATAATTATTATCATAAAACTAATGGAAATGAGTAAGAATAGAGGAAAGGATGGAATTGGGCCCGATTTGACAGATTTTAAAAATATTTTCTACTGAAGAATTTATGATGAATAAAGAGGCCCAAAATCTCACTAGATCATAAACTCTCTCACGGTCACGGGGGTTACCCATATTATACCCTATCAAAGGGAGTGACAATAAAAGTAGGGGGGTGAAAATAATAAAGGATCGGCGGGGTTGGACATACTCTACATAGAAGAAGTTATGATGGAATGGGTGGCCCAAAATATGAATGAGACATCAATTTTGGCACGGTAGCACAAATTACTTTAATCATACGTGAGAGAAGACATAATAATAATTATTATCATAAAACTGATGGAAATGTGCAAGAATAGAGGAGAGGATGGAAATAGGCCCGATTCAACACATTTTAAAAATATTTTCTACTGAAGAATTTATGATGAATAGAGCGACTCAAAACCTCACTGGGTCATAAACTCTCTCACGGTCACGCGGGTTACCTTTATTATACCCTATCGAAGGGAGTGAGAATAAATAAAGGGGGGTGAAAATAACAAAGGATTGGTGGGGTTGAAAATACTATACACATAAGAAGTTATGATGGAATGGGCGGCCCTAAATATGAATGGGACTTCAATTTTGGCACAGTTGCACAAATGACTTTAATCATACGTGAGAGAAGGCGTAAGAATAATTATTATCATAAAACTGATGTAAAGGATCAAGAATATAAGAGAGGATGAAATTGGGCCCGATTTGACACATTTTAAAAATATTTTCTACTGAAGAATTTATGATGAATAAAGCGACTCAAAATCTCACTGGATCATAAACTCTCTCACGGTCACGCGGGTTACCCTTATTATACCCTATCGAAGGGAATAAGAATAAAGGAAGGGGGTGAAAATAATAAATGATCGGCAGTGTTGAAAATACTATACATAGAAGAAGTTATGATGTAATAGGTGGCCCTAAATATGAATGGGATTTCAATTTAGGCACGGTAGCACAAATTACTTTTATCATACGTGAGAGAAAACGTAAGAATAATTATTATCATAAAACTGATGGAAATGAGCAAGGATAGAGGAGAGGATGGAAATAGACCCGATTTGACATATTTTAAAAATATTTTTCATTGTAGAATTTATGATGAATAGAGCGACTCAAAATCTCACTGGGTCATAAACTCTGTCACGGTCACGCGGGTTACCTTTATTATACCCTATCGAAGGGAGTGAGGATAAATGAATTGGGGTGAAAATAGGCCCGATTTGACACATTTTAAAAATATTTTCTACAGATGAATTTATGATGAATAGAGTGACCCAAATCTTCATTGGGTCATAAACTCTCTCACGGTCACGCGGGTTACCCTTATTATACCCTATCGAAGGGAGTGAGAATAAATGAATGGGGGTGAAAATAACAAAGGATCGGAGGGGTTGAAAATACTATACACAGAAGAAGTTATGATGGAATGAGTGGCCCTAAATATGAATTTGACTTCAATTTTGGCACGGTAGCACAAATGAATTTAATCATACGTGAGAGAAGGCGTAAGAATAATTATTAGCATAAAACAGATGGAAAGGAACAAGAATAGAGAAGAGGATGAAAATAGGCCCGATTTGACACATTTTAAAAATATTTTCTACCGAAAAATTTATGATGAATAAAGCGACTCAAATCCTCACTGGGTCATAAACTCTCTCACGGTCACGCGGGTTACCCTTATTATACGCTATCGAAGGGAGTGAGAATAAAAGAAGGGGAAAATAACAATGGATCGGTGGGGTTAAAAATACTATACACAGAAGAAGTTGTGATGGAATGGGTGGCCCTAAATATGAATGTGACTTCAATTTTCACACAGTAGTACAAATGACTTTAATCATACGTGAGAGAAGGCGTAAGAATAATTATTATCATAAAACTGATGGAAAAGACCAAGAATAGAGGAGAGGATGGAATTGGGCCCGATTTGACACATTTTAAAAATATTTTCTACTGGAGAATTTATGATGAATAGAGCGACTCAAATCCTCAGTGGGTCATAAACTCTCTCACGGTCAGGCGGGTTAACCTTATTATACCCTATCGAAGGGAGTGAGCATAAATGAAGGGGGGTGAAAATAACAAAGGATCGGAGGGGTTGAAAATACTATACACAGAAGAAGTTATGATGGAATGGGTGGCCCTAAATATGAATGCGACTTTGATTTTGGCATAGTAGCACAAATGACTTTAATCATACGTGAGAGAAGACGTAAGAATAATTTTTAGCATAAAACTGATGGAAAGGAACAAGAATAGAGAGGATGATGGAAATAGGCCCGATTTGACACATTTGAAAAATATTTTGTACTGAATAATTTATGATGAATAGAGCGACTCAAAATCTCACTGGGTCATAATCTCTCTCACGGTAACGCGGGTTACCCTTATTATACCCTATCGAAGGGAGTGAGAATAAATGAATGGGGTTGAAAATAGACCCGATTTGTCATATTTTAAAAATATTTTCTACTGAAGAATTTATGATGAATAGAGCGACTCAAAATCTCACTGGGTCATAAACTCTCTCACGGCGGGTTACCCTTATTATATGCTATCTAAGGGAGTGAAAATAAATGAAGGAGGTGAAGATAACAATGGATCGGTGGGGTTAAAAATATTATACACAGAAGAAGTTGTGATAGAATGGGTGGCCCTAAATATGAATGAGACTTCAATTTTGGCACAGTAGCACAAATGACTTTAATCATATGTGAGAGAAGGCGTAAGAATAATTATTATCATAAAACTGATGGAAATGAGCAAGAATAGAGGGGAGGATAGAATTGGGCCCGATTTGACATATTTTAAAAATATTTTATACTGAAGAATTTATGATGAATAAAGTGACTCAAAATGTCACTGGATCATAAACTCTCTCACGGTCACGCGGGTTACCCTTATTATACCCTATCGAAGGGAGTGAGAATAAATGAAGGGGGGTGAAAATAAGAAAGGATCGGCGGCGTTGAAAATACTATACATAGAAGAAGTTATGATGGAATGGGTGGCCCTAAATATGAATGGCACTTCAATTTTGGCACGGTAGCACAAATTACTTTAATCATACGTGAGAGAAGACATAAGAATAATTATTATCATAAAACTGATGGAAAGAAGCAAGAATAGAGGAGAGGATGGAAATAGGCCAGATTTGACACATTGTAAAAATATTTTCTACTGAAGAATTTATGATGAATTGAGCAACTCAAAACCTCATTGGGTTATAAACTCTCTCACAGTCATGCGGGTTACCTTTATTATACCCTATCGAAGGGAGTGAGAATAAATGAATGGGGGTGAAAATAGGCACAATTTGAAAAATTTTAAAAATATTTTCTACTGAGGAATTTATGATGAATTGAGCAACTCAAAATCTCACTGGGTCATAAACTCTCTCACGGTCACGTGGGTTACTGTAACGACCCGAGATTCCGATTACCGGGAAGGCCCGATAACCCGAGACTCGCACCACCACCCACGAGCCCGAAGACTCGGAAGGGTTAAAAGGATGGTGTGGAGACTACACAAGTATCACAAATAATTACAGAAATTAAACAGTTATAATGTTAAGCAGGAAATAAATTAACATTTTACATGGTCCACAATAAAATAACAACAACAGCAAGAACAGTCCACGACTAGTACAGTGACAAGAAAGAAAAGTACAGCTACACGGGGCATACCCCGGCTCTGACCTCTGGCACTACCTCTGGGCACCCGCACCACGCTGCGCTCCTAACGCGCTCCCCGAATGTGGCGACTCACCTGAAACACGGTGAAAACACGCAGGGAATAAGTCTCGGAACAAGACTCAGTAGGGATCACTCGAACCCTACCTCGTAAAACGAGAAACCACTACTCTAGCGGTAGGAAAGTACCTCGGAAAGGAAAGCCCTGTACTCTACAGAACTAGACCCTACGGCACGCAAACCGACACACGTGCCACGGTACGAGAAGACCGAAACCAACGGTCGAACTGTAAAACCCGCAGGTCAAAAACACATGACTGACAGTCTACCACTCCGTACTCGACAGGAGTACCACCCACTAGAAGCACAGCCGGTAGCGTCCCCTGACGTCTTACACCGCACCGCAGGCGAACCGCCTGACGTGGTAGGTCCTACCCGAGGCACAAACACCGTACAAGTAACTCACAACAAGTGACTAGCTGGGGTCACGCCCGTCGACGTGCGTCCACAGTCCCCAACCACGTGTGCACACACAGACCACGCGTCCTAGGTCTGGCCCTCTGATCGGTTTTCCCCTGGCACTGGACTCTGATGTGACGAGGGGCCCGACGGTAACCAGTCTAAAACCGTCCTTAGGGTAAGCCCGTACACCACTCCCTGGTGCAACTAGCACACGCGTACTAGCAGGCTACGACTAGTGGAGGGTCACAAATGAGTAGACTCTCAAGTCAACGGAAAACGACGTCCGAACCTGACGAAGTACGGGGGCTATCCCATGTACCATCACCGTCGCACGGTGACCACGGTCGGGAAAGAAACGGACTCACCGCCCACGGCCAAACGCATGACCAAGGCAAACGGAACCTCCGGATACCAAAAACGCGATCACGGAACTCCACGGGGTGCCCGGGACGCACACACGGCCCAAGGGGAACACCCAACAACAGCCAGATCGCGCTAGGGATACCTAGCGCAACACGGGACATCGCGCTAGGGCCTCCTAGCGTGACAAGGAATGTCGCGCTAGGGACGGCTAGCGCGACAAGGCATGTCGCGCTAGGGATGCCTAGCGCGACAAGGCTGAACGCGCTTGGACCCCGTAGCGCGACAGGAACCGCCTCCTGTTCATCTTCTCCGATGAACGCGCTCGGTCGGGGCAGCGCGACCTCCAAGAACGCGCTACTGGAGTATAGCGCGTTCTCAGTCTGCGGCCAAAAATGGTAGAAACGCCCAAAAATTCTAACCACGCCCCCATGCCTCCATAGGAGAGGGGGAAATCAAGGGGGAAGACCCCTGGGGACCCCTAGCATGATTCTAGGCCATCAAAACACGAAATCATGCATCAAATCCATAGATCGGACGAACTCTCCCCAAATCATGGAAAACCCCAAAAACGCTCAAACGATCCCCTCTCGGCCTCCCCGCGGCCTATAAATCGCAGAAAAGATCGGCATGAGGCTAAGGAATGTCACCCTACCTCAATGAAGCAAATGCTCTGCCGAATCAATCACGAACCGCGAAGAACGCTTCAAACTTCACGAGCTCCCCACGCTTCCCACGCACGCCGCACGCCCACGAGCTCGCCTCGCCGCCGCCCACACGTCCGCGCCGTCGCCCCGCCGCCATCCGTAGCCGGAGAGGGGTTCGCCGCGCCCGAATGGGAGAGAGGGAGAGAGGAGGGTGTCACGGTGGGAAGAAACGGAGGAAGAGGAAGAAGAAGAAAGAGAAAAGAGAAAAGAAAAAGAAAAGGAATTAGGGCTTTATAGAAAATCCGAATTTTCGGAAAAAATACCAAAAAATAGAAAAATATATTTTCGGAATCCTCGAAACGCACCGATCGCAACGGTACCACTCGTGCCCGGGTGAACATCCCGGTTCGCCTGCAGCGAGCTTCCGAAGAAAAAGCCGAAACACACACCGGGAATCGGAAAACACACGCGGAAAAGCCGCGGAACGCCTCCGGGCCTCCGAAACGACTCCGGATCGCGCCGATCCGAACACGAAAGATGTCCAAAACGAAATTTTGGACACAACGGAGCTGGACACTCCAAAAACCATATCCGGGACCCACGAAGAAGGATCTGAAAGGTCCGGGATATTACAGCCCTCCCCCCTTAAGGAATTTCGTCCTCGAAATTGAGAACAACCCAAGGGGAAAGAAGAGGAAGACTCACTCAAACAGATACGGGAACTGCTGACACATCTCGTCCTCACGTTCCCACAAAGCCTCACCACCAGAGTGTCGTTGTCACACGACCTTTACCAAGGGAATAACCTTGTTCCGCAGGCGCTGCTCTCGCCTATCCTCCACGCGGATCGAAAACTCTGGGAGAGAAAGATCTGGAGTCACCTCAGGCCAAACGGAAAATTCGAGCACATGAGAGTCATCGGGCATATACTTCCGCAACATCGAGACGTGGAACACGTCATGCACCGACGCCAACTCAGAGGGTAACTGCAACCGATAAGCAACCTCACCGATGCGCTCCACAATCGCGAAAGGACCAATATAGCGGGACTCAGCTTCCCACGCCGTCCAAAACGCATCACCCCCTTCATCGGAGAAACTCTCAAGAACACATGATCGCCCACGGCGAACTCGAGGGGCTGCCTCCTACGGTCAGCATAGCCGTTCTGCCGACTCTGGGCCGCCAACATGTTCTGACGAACCAGGTGCACAACATCCACACATTGCTGTACCAATTCCGGTACGGTCAAAACACGCTCACCCACCTCAAACCAATCAAGTGGAGTCCGGCAAGGACGCCCATACAATGCCTCATAAGGAGCCATGCCAATGCTCGAATGATAGCTGTTTGTTGATTGTTTGTTTACCTATCTCTTCTTATCTTCTTTCTTTTTTTGTTGATTGTGAGGGTTTTGAAAAATGATATGGCGAGATGATAAATAAACTACCAAAGATCAGCTCAACCTATGCACATGTGAACATGAACCTAGGCAATCAAACCTAACTCTAGCATGGGCATGCTATCTCAATCAAATTACGCTAAGGGAAAAACAAAAACACACGCCGGGGCGTGGAGCAAAGATAAATAAAAACACTCCGCTAGGGGTGGAACAATCAAGGGGAATAATGAGATTTGATGAAAAAGATAGCTAATGTCCAACACTAAGGAAAGTCGTGATCGCCACCAAAGTAAACACAAGTCAAAGACTCGAATATACCTTGGAAATAGGTCGATGAAACACCCGCCCACGAGAGAGAAGACCAAGGAAAGCCTGCAGATCAACTTGCAAATGACGGTCCAAACCCTGTGCGTCGCTTGGAAGTAACGGTCGTGCGATAGACCACCAGAAGGAAATAACGCTCCTGCACCTGACCGTCAGATAACCTGCAGTGAGAAGATGTGAACTCTTTGAACTCCAACCCTTCCAGCCGGCTAGAAGGCTTGGGCCTCGTGCTAGTGATCCTGTAAAACCTGCCAAGGATGTAGAAAGCAAAACAACACAACCTCAATTAGCCCTCAACATAAGTATAGCATCAATCCTTAAAAAGCTTAAGAACATCAAAAGGAGAGGGGATTACCGGGGAGTTGTTGGTTTTTTAACCCCTCTGGGCGTTTTTAAGTTTAGGAGGATATGTGTATGCTTAGCAACAGTGAAAAAACGTGGAGGAAGAGGAGGGACAATGCTTTTGATTGATAAAACCAAGGGAAACTTGAGCATGTAATGATGATGGTCTTGACAAACTAAAACCCAAAATTACTCCCTTGACTTGGAAGATGGACGTGGGAAGCAGCTCCTCCTGGATGTAGATGACTCCTGAATTTGGCAGCACTTCGTCGTGAATCAAATCTTCCTCCCCTGGGTTATGAAATCAAGGGTTCTATTTATAGACTCCCTCAAACTCTCAGGTCGAGTTGAAGATAAATCAGCCAAGAAAGGAGGATAATCCTTAGCAAATCCTTGAGGATAAAATCAACAAGAGTCCAAAGAAACAAACGAGAGGTCCTGAGGATTAGAATTGAAGGAGATAATGTCAATCCAAAACCCTATCTCGTCCACGGAGTAGCAGAGAAAAGGCCTGAACTGTCAGGACTCTCTGAAGGAAGTAACGGTCTTACGATAGACCGCCACTTGGAAATAACGCACCAAGGAATTACCGTCATTTTCAACCCTATCCAAAGGATAAGATCGACGGGAAGAAGATCTAAACAATAGGACTCTGCAAGTAAGTAACGGCCAGGGCATAGGGCGTCATAAGGAAACAACGGCCAGGGAGTAGACCGTTATTATCAAAGGACAACGAGGCCCTAAGTCTTGGGACTCTTCAAAGAGTAACGGCCCAGGCTTCATGCGTTATTATGAAATGACGCCCCTAGTCCAGACCGTTATTATCATTGATTTTCAAGAAAATAGAATGGAGGGATTGCCAAGCTTTTGAACGAAGTGCCACCAGGAACCAGGTCTAATCCAGGAATTGAGACCCAGAAAATAGGCTTCAACTGATTAAAAGGAATTCAATGAAGAGTGAACAACTCGGAGCATCATATTGAATAAATAAGGAGATGACCCGACTTATTGGGTATAAAACGGGTGTCAACAGATGCCCCTCCTTAACGTCCTCTTTGCAGGGGAACGAGCGGAAGTGAAGCGAAAGTGAAATGGAACACGGAGATGAAGCGGAAATGAAGCGGAGTGGATCAAAAAGAGGGTGTTAAGGTAAACGACACCCGTTTTTTTTTTTTTTACCAACAAGCGATAAGAATTTTTCTAGAAAAACTTCAAAACTGATCACAAGGAAATAGCTAACCAAAGGATGCAAGTCTGGAGGATTTAATTAACTAAGGAAAGGAAACACGGCTGGCCGCCGGAGACAACGGAAAGGAAAGAGACTAAATTCCAGACAGGAATCTTCAGTCAACCAGATCAAGCGAGCAAATCGAAGGAAACCTTCAAATTCCGAGTGGAATAATTCTCCTTATCCAGGATCAAGAACACAGATGTTCACCGTCAATGAGACCTCTTGAACAAATGAAGCTCATGAATGCTCAAAGAATGCGTATGATGCATGCTGGGCTAAAGAAAAACAAATCTTCAAAGCAAATGCAAAGAAAGATAAAATAACAAGATACTCGAGAATAATATTGCTAGATTGGGGAAACCAGAGTCAAGACACTATCTGCAACCACGGCGTGCAAGATAGAGCCATCATCCCCAAATTTTCTAACCTAACGGCCTGTCCAACGATTATTCACGTGAACTTAGATCATCATCATTTTTGTTTAAGGGGAACATCAGATCCCGGACACTTGAATGACCAGCCGGTTCTCGAGATAATATATCATAGATAACATATAGTAATGCATTAAGGGATAAGGGAACGAGATACAATACCTGACTTACCGGCTTGACGGACGGCGAAGCGTGCCTTCTGTTCATAGTTCCTTTCATGAAAGATAGGTTAGCCAATAGGATAGTTATGATAATAACCATTGTTTATGTGATAAACTCATCAAATGTTTTTATGGTGGAGATAAGTTTAAACATTAATTTTGACCATTCATTCATCAAAAAACTTGTAAGCATATAACGGCCTGACTCAGGAGCGTCACATGAAAATGACGGATTAAGCCTAGTCCGTCAACACCAAGTCGGTTTAAATTCTTCAATAAAACAGTTCGTCACAAGCGACGGCCTTATAGGGGAGCGTCAGGATGATGTGACGGTCTAACGATAGACCGTCAAATTTCCTGAGATTTCAAAAAAAAACAACCGAACGGCCACGGCCCGTTCATTCCAAACACTCAACCCCCCCAAAACCCCAAAACCGAGAGCTCCGGCGACCACCAACCCAACAGTTCCAATGGCCGGCGACGAGGCACCCCAGTCGCCACCAAAGAAGAGAGAGAGAGGGAAGAGGATGGCTATAAGGCGGTTCCACCGCCGGCTCGAACGAGAGACCACCCCGCCGTTCGTGGAGGAAGAACCGAGGGGAAGGGAGCCAAGGGAAGAGGAGGAGGTCCCCACGGTCGTGGAAGAGCCAACCGAAGCCTCCTTGGGTGCAGAGGAGCCCAAGGAACCAGAGCAGAAGAAGAGGAAGGTCCTCGACCATGAGGTAGGCCCTCCGCCCCAATTCTTAAATTTTTGATTTTTATGTTTTTATTTATGAATGCATGTGGGGGATAAGGGTAGAAATGGGTCTATGAACCCACTAGGAACACTTGTAGGCCATTTGGCCAAAGTGGGCAATCATGGGGATGCAGGGGAGAAATTCCCTACTAGCAGACTAAGTGACGGTCCGGCCAGTGACCGTCACTCTTCTGACGCCTCAAGCTAAGGCCGTCAGAGACAAGTAACGCCCCATCCCAGGGCCGTTACTTCTGCCAGGGTTCCAAACTCTTTTTAGGGTTTTCAATTTTCAAATTTTTGTTTTGTTTTCAATTATGAATGTTTATACCATGATTATATGATGCAAATGGACTAACTAATGATCTAATATGCAATGCAGGGAAAAAGGAGATCACGGATCTCCTGGCTTCAGATCAGGGCGGTGTACCAGGCACTGCCCGACTACCAGAGGGAGAGACTTGCCGAGATGGGATTCGCCGAGGTGCTCAGCATCGAGGTGATCCGGATGGACACGCCACTGCTATACGCACTTCATGAGAGATGGGACCCGATCAGCCGTGCTTTCATCTTCCCGTGGGGTCACATGATCCCCACATTGGAGGACATAGTGAGGATTACAGGCCTGAGAGTCCACGGCTCCGCAGTGACTGGATGGACGTACGGGGACTACCGGGAGATAGCGCAGCAGTTACTGGGGTTGGACCTGATCAGGCCGGGTCAGTCTTCATCCCAGCTCTCGAGATCAGTGCTGCAGGAGAGTTTGGGGCTGAGAGGGGCAGCGATTGCCGTGGCGGAACTACCGGAGGAGCATCTAGGCAGGGTGATCGACCAGGTGCGCCCTCGCGTGGCGGCAGAGGCAGGAGAGGAGGGGGATCGAGTGATGAGGCGCTTCCTGATGCTACTGTTCGGGAAGCTCCTGTTCGCAACTCGGGCAGATGTCATCAGCTGCAGACTGCTGCCGCTGATAGAGGATTTGGGCAGAGTGAGGAAATACGCCTGGGGAGCAGCGGTCTTGGCCTTCCTGATCAACTCGTTGAGCACCACGGACCGACTGACGATGCTGGGAGGCTTCTCGCCCTTCCTACAGGTAAAAATGCGTTTAAGTGCTTTCTACTATGCCATGA
Organism: Amorphophallus konjac; assembly: GCA_022559845.1. Taxonomy (NCBI): domain Eukaryota; kingdom Viridiplantae; phylum Streptophyta; class Magnoliopsida; order Alismatales; family Araceae; genus Amorphophallus; species Amorphophallus konjac. The sequence continues at coordinate 5,102,838 of CM040126.1, forward strand.
TGTATGCTATAATTGATGATTTATGCAACTGACTTGATTCCTAAATGCAGATCTGGAGCTATTTGCACCTCCCGGGCATTGGGAGAGGCGCATTACTCCATCCGGGCCTGATACCGATCGCGAGGCGATGGTCGGTGGCGAGGGATACGGGGTCAGTCTTGAGACAGACCCGGATGATCCAGGAGGACCTGGACTCCTACCCACACACATCGGTGAGCCCAGAACTTAAATGCTTTAAATGCTTTATATGCCTATATATGCTCATGCCATGCGAATGCTAATAGATCTAAATGCCTGCAGGTGAGGTGGACCCCTTACCGCAGTGAGGGCTACACAGGACAGCCATGGGTGGAGGCGTCTCTATCGTATCGGGGACGAGACGTCTGGCTGCACTGCCTCCACATCATCGAGCCTCTGCACTACCGACTGATCTTGCGGACCCGAGGACTACACCAGCCCGAGGTGACCTTTCCACATCGCAACGATGACCGCCCAGGCAAGTCGGCGAGGGGCATCAGTGGGAGTGTGGATTGGCGCGCCCGGAAGGCAAAGTATGTCCTCGACTGGAGGCAGCGAGGCAGGGCCGTGAAAGAGCGGGACGAGAGCGACGAGGCCTACCTGAAGGCCTTCGCTCGACACTACGGCGACCGGGTATACCGCGGTACCCGACGACCGGTATGCAATTCTAAACTAAGAAACTCTTTCTATATGATGAAATGTGGATGTGACATGCTGGCTCATGCTTTCTACATGCAGCTCGATCCTGAAGGGCGGATAGCTGAGCTAGAGGGACTACTCCACTCTACCATCCTGCAGCGGGATGAGTACCGGACTGCTCTGGAGCTCCTGGTGAGATTCTAAATGCTCATGATATGACTATGATTATGCATGATGCTAATGCTTCGGCTATGACAATGCAGCGGGCAGAGGGAGCTCAACGAGCAGGACCGGATGCCCCATCGTCGTCCTCGCAGCCTGCGGGAGACAGGGCTAGGCGAGATGCTGATTTTGCTCGGGCGGTCGCTCGGGCCGAGGAGGCGGAGGCCACCCTCGCGGAGCGGGTAAGATACTTACATGCTTTATGATTATGCTTATGCTAATTAAATTTATATGACTAACCTATATGCAATGCAATGCAATCTACAGGCGATAGAGCTGGCAGCGGCAGTGGCGGAGGCCACCCAGGCGAGGGCAGAGGTGGAGAGGAGTCGGGCCGAGACTGATCGAGCTCGAGCCGAGACGGAGCTCGTGCGGGCAGAGATAGCCCGACTGAGAACGGAGACCCCTCGTCATGTGGACGATGCGGAGATGGAGCGACTTCGGGCAGACTTAGCACGGGCGCAGGCCGAGGTGAAGGATCTTCGCCTTGGGACCGCGGATCTCGATCGCTACCGGACCGAGGCACGGGAGACGCGACGCCAGATCTTCACGCTGAAGATCAGGCTGCAGACAATGGAGCAGACGGTCCGGATGCTAGGCCGGGCACCAGAGCGGAGTTCTTCCCGGAGCGGGGCTCATAGGAGTGCTGCCCCTAGTGGCTCGGTTGGGGATTTCCTAGTTAGTTCCGCCGGCCAACAGAGAAATGAGAGGGCGGAGAGAGGACAGCAGGAGGAGAGTGCTTCCATAGCACCGCCACCCAGGAAACCCGAGGGTGGAGAGGATGAGGGCGGCCCGACGGATAAGCCGGCCGAATGATGTATTTTTATGCTTTTCTTACCACTTGTACATGCCTTTTTTTTATGAAAATGAAGTTTTTGTTGACCTTTTTTATGTGGATGTATGAATGGATATGCACGAATGAGTGATTGAAAGTACGCATGATGGATGTGTATGTGAAATGAATGCTTGTGTGGAGAAGGTGTGGTGTACAGATGTGAAAGACCGCCAGGTCTAGGCAAAGGATAGAAAAACTGCCTGAATTTAATAGCAGAGGAAATGACGGTCTGGTCTTGGACCGTTATAATCAAACGACGCACCTACCTTAGGCCGTCATTCATGAAGTATCTTATTCTGATAGCTGGGCTGCAGAGGAAATAGCGGCCCATGGTAGGAGCGTTAAAAGCAAACAACGGTCCTAGACCAGACCGTTGTTCATGGCAGAACATGGTTTCAGAACTACTCGCAGAAAATGCGACGGTCTGAAGGAGACGCGTCATAACGAAACGACGGTCCTAACCTGTCCGTTACATGTCGTTCAGCCCAGAAGAGAAAAACTTGAGCGATTTGAAGGATATAACGGATTAGGGTTCGTCCGTTGAAAGGAGACGGTCTGAAACCAGACCGTAATCAGCCACAGAACATGTTCTAAGGAAGACCCAACCCACAGAAAAAGTGACGGTCCAGGGTAGGCGCGTCAGCGTGAAGTAACGGTCCTACGACAGACCGTCAGAGTCTGGGTCGTTTCCAAAACGGATTCGGCCGTGAGAGCTTAGAGTCCGAGGTTCAGCCACTTAATCTCTTGCTAGAACTTATCCAAATTTCAGATAAAGCCTCCCAACTCCAATCTTATCCTTAAAAAGCCCCAATAACTTGAGAAACTTATCCAAAATCGCAGCTTTCAAAAACCTCTGTTCTAGGGTTGAAAAATTCTCCCTAACACGCAGAAATCAAGATGAAGAGGTGCTTCGAGATGGCGGCCATGGAAGAGAAGATCTACACCGGCCCTAAGGCTGCAAGGAGGGAACATGGGGAGCTTCAACGGCTGTCCTCGATCCCCAAGCATCTAAGCTCTAATGTCCAAAGGGTGGTAAGCTTGCATGACTTCATCCAAAGTTCAGATTTTTTTGCTGCACTTTAATTTTCTTCATAACCTTCCTTCTTCTTTTCTTCTTCAAGCCTCTTCCTGGCCCAAGGTGTTACTCCAACCTGAAGTGGGTGGCTCCCACGGTAAAGGCACTCCCTTTAGAGGTGGTGTCAATCCTCAAAGCATGGCACCTCCAACCCCTCTTGGTTCTAGGCAAAAACTTCCAAAAATTGTCTTTAGATTGGCCATGCCTTTCAGCCCTTGTGGAACTATGGCATCCACAAACTCATACCTTCATCTTCCCTCCTTTGAAGCAACCGTCCTATTGGAGGAGGTAGAGACCTACCTAGCCCTTCCTAAGACTAAGGTGGGGGATGAGGATCGGGTTTGCTATACAATAGAACCTATTGATCCGTCCTTGATCTTAAGCGACTTCATTCATAACCCAAAGGACGTGCGAACCATGATCAGCCCGCGCCACATTCACTTGATCCCTATGGCACAATGGATAGTGTCTCACTGTAAAAACAAGTGGGAGAGACACGAAGCAATAGCCAAGGCAGCGGCGGTTTGCTTGTGCGGGGTCTTCCTTTTCTCCACAACCGACCACCTCTTAGATATCCAAAATCTTAGCATTATTAGTGGACTGTGGCGGGGTATGTCTATTTCTCAAGCGGTCCTCTCATACCTCTATGAAGGACTAAGCTCGGCTTGCTTTGGAGGGCCTTTGTTCGGTTCCATGATACTCTTTGAGTGTTGGATAGGAGTGAGAATCAAATTCCTTCCCAAGGAAGATATAACTTCGGCGAGCCGGATCTTTGGGAGCCACCCCCTCTTCTTCATTGGAGGGGCTTTTGGATATTCTTCTCATGTTGAATGCAGGACGGCGGATAAGAAAACGCGGGATGAATGGCGCCTCTTCTTCAATGCTTTGCCTCTTGAAAAATTCATCATGCGACCAAGCGTTCTTCGAAGCATTCTTCTCAAAATACCGCGGCGTCAAGGCCTGGACCTTCAGCTAGTAGGGAACACTACCATGGCGATCTACAACCCGCACCGATGCCATCTTCAGATCGGATTACCTCGAATCGGTGTTTCTGAACTATCACACTACCCTCCCCTTCTACCTAGGAAGATGGGGACCGAGGAAGATGAAAGAGCGATCCGGAACGCGCTGACCATGTGGGAGATCAGCAAGGTGCGTCCGTGGCAGGCAGAAGTTGAAGAGAACGACGAAATACGCCGAGATTACGTGAAAGGGTTGAGAAGAATCCGCCCTCTTGCGGATACAAAACTGAATGTACCTTGATTTCTTTTGCTTATGAAAGATGTTATGTAATGGACAATCAAAGTTGAATTCAGCAAGATCTATATTTCATTAATCTTTGCTTGAATGAGATGAGATTGCCGCAGTTGAGGGATCTTGAGTTCCATCATGTGGACAGCTAGAATGATGTGAGCAGACAGGGCTTCTGGAGGCTGTAACGGATGTACTCTGGGCCGTTATTTTGAAATGACGGTCTGCGATAGGCCGTCATAATGGAAGTAACAAGAGCTCAGTCCCTGAAGGATGTGACGGATGGGTCTTGAGCCGTTATTTTTAATTAACGGTAGGTCTCAGACCGTTTTAATGATGGTTTAAGTGAAAGGAAAGGGGCCCATGCCAAGGTATGTGACGGTCAAAGAGGGGCCCGTTATATGACGGTAACGGTCCGATCCTGGCGCGTTAAACGCTCTGAACCTGCATAGTTGTGAGCTTTTACCTTTGGCCTTGCCCCTGCATTCTGCACACACTTAGACATTAAACAAGTTAGCTCTGTTCTTAGACTCAACCCCTTGCCTTGAAGCAAGTTAGAAAATGATCGTTTCTTGATATTTGGTCAAGGGGTGGAGCCTTATTAAATAGGCGAAAAACATAATGAAAATGCGATGCATGCTATGCATATGATGGTATTTTGGGGGTTTTGGAAAATCTTTAATGTTTTTGGAATTTGAAAATATTTGATTGTTTTTGGATTTTGGACATATTTGATTGTTTTTGGATTTTGAAACATATTTGATTGTTTTTGGATTTTGAAAATATTTGATTGTTTTTGGATTTTTGGAAAATATTTGATTGTTTTTGGATTTTTGGAAAATATTCGTTGTTTTTGGATTTTGGAAATATTTGATGTTTTTGGATTTTTGAAAATATTTGATGTTTTTGGATTTTTGAAATATTTGATGTTTTTGGATTTTTGGAAAACCAGTGCCTCTCTAGCAACACGAGACCTCCCTTGTTTTAGTTTGAGTCTCGAGACCGGCGTGCAATAGCGTGGCGACCCCTGGCCGAGACCTGATCATCGTGACGGTGTTTTTACCAAAAACATACCTAGGGTACTCGTCTTAGTCCTTAAAAGAAAAAAGAATATGGGGGGTAAGCTTAGGCCAGGTATGGAAGTCTTTAGAACTTGATTCCCTCACCGTACAACCCTTTTAGAGATTCGGTCTGTTGTGCCGGGACTTTTATGTCCGTCATCGAACCTTCGTCCACTTAGGCATGCATACGACCGGGCTCATAACGTCCCGCGGGGAACTGTACTGCCACTCTTGTCATGCCTAATTTCTTTTCCTTTGGAGCTTTTGAGAATTCATTCACAGACCTTGAGATGATGCTTTTGATTTCATGGTAAAGAGCATTTCTTTGCTTTTCTTTTCTTTTCTTTCTTGTGGAGTCAGGTCATAACGGACTTGCCCCTATTTGAGACCTCTTCTCGTTAGGGAGTTTGGATCGGTTGTCTCCTTCTTATTCACTCCGTGCCCCTGGATGCAGCCGAAGAATGAAACGTACAGGGACTTTGACTTTCCCCCAAAGCATGGCCGAGGAAAAACGGTGTCTTTTAAGCAAGGAACGCGACCAGGGGCGTCGTGTAGTGTGTGTTTGCCTTACTCAAGACTTTCTTTTGAAGATAGGGAGGCATTTCTTATTGCCGGAAAAGCACATGGTTTAGATTTTTAAGGAAAGAAACGCTTAAGATACAACCCATTCCACGGGTGAGAGAGCTCCTCTCCTTCCGCGTTGATTAGACGATAGGCATTCCCTGAATAAGCTTCTTTTATTACAAACGGCCCTTCCCAGTTAGGCTGCAATTTAGACCTAGGACCTGCAGACCGAATGAATTTGCGTTTCAAAACCATTTCACCCTTGCAAAATTTTCGTTCAATTACCTTCTTTTGAAAATAACGCGAAACTCTCTTTTGATAAACAGATACGTGATCGGCCGCATTCATCCTCTTCTCATCTAGGAGTTCCAGTTGGACCAGTAACGCCTCTCGACGTTCATCGAGATTAAGTTCCTTATCGAGCTGTACTCTGAGTGAAGGGATTAAGATCTCATATGGGAGCACCGCCTCCATCCCGTAGGTTAGAGAATAGGGAGTTTGTCCCGTAGGAGTACGGACGGAGGTGCGGTAAGCCCACAGAGCTTCCACCAATCTTTCAGGCCAATCGGAAAATTTATGCGCTTCGCATGTTTTCTTAATGATTTTAAGAAGAGTTTTATTAGTGGCTTCGGCTTGACCATTGCCTTGAGGGTAATATGGTGATGAATGATGCAATGTAATTTTGAACTTCTTACAGAGGTCTTTAAGCTCCTGGGAGACGAACTGGGGTCCGTTGTCGGTGATGATGCTGCTTGGCACTCCGAACCGCGAGATGATATTCTTCATGATAAAGCGGCACACCGTTGTAGCTTTGATCTCTGCGTACGCCTCGGCTTCGGCCCATTTGGTGAAGTACTCAGTTGCTGTGAGAATGAAGGATTTCTGCTTGGTCTGAGAATTAGGATCACCGAGTGGGCCGACGACGTCGAAAGCCCACATAGAGAATGGCCAAGGAGCGGTCATAGGATGAAGAGATGAAGCTGGAGAGTGGATTTTATCAGCGTGGAGTTGGCATTTAAGACACCTCCGGACATAGAGGGAGCAATCCTCCTCCAGAGTGGGCCAGTAGTAGCCCTGCCTAAGAATCCTCTTCGCTAGAGCCTGGCCATTGACATGACCTCCACACTCGCTAGAATGTGCTGCTTCTGCTACTTTCCAAGCTTCCACATCATCTAGGCATCTCATGAGCATTCCATTAGTAGCGCGCCTGTATAGTTCTCCTGCAATGATAGTGTACTTTGCGGCGGCTCTTCTTATTGCTTTGCGCTGCTCAGCTCTTGCCCCTTCTGGGAATGCCCCTTCTTTGCAAAATAACTCGATTTCATGGTACCAAGGCAATTCTTCTTCATCCAAAATCTCCTCTAGTTCTGCCAATGACACCTCCTCGAGATCTTCCTTTTCAGCTCTCACTTCTGCAGACTTCCTAAGGTTGGTGAACCAAGGATCCTGGAGAGAGGGTGCGTCCATCCTCTGGACGACGACAGTCTCAGTATTACGACTGAGAGGGAAGGATAAGGAGGAGGCCAGAGATGCCAATGCATCTGCCAGAATGTTCAGAGAACGGGGAGTATGGATATAGATTAGCTTGCGAAAATCGCTTAGCGATGAGCGTGACCAAATCTTGATAGGGCTTGAGCTTGGGGTCACGGGTACGGTAAGTGGACAGAACTTGCCGTAAGACGAGCTGAGAGTCTCCTATGATGTTTAAATAACGCGCGCCTAAGAGATAGGCGTGTTTCAAGCCGGCCAGGAGAGCCTCATACTCAACGATGTTGTTGGTAGCAGGAAATCGAAGTTGATAAGCAAAGGGGATGGTCACTCCCTCAGGAGTAAACAGGACAGCATCGATCCCTTGGCCCTGTGAATTAAGCGCACCATCAAAGTGCAGAGATCAGAAGGGATGCTGAGAAAGGACAGCGAGATGCTCATCAGGGAAATCGTCCTGAATAGAGTCGGTGTGAGGAATAGGGAGATGTGCAAGATGCTCAGCAATGGCATATCCTTTGACTGCCTTCTGAACGATAAAGGTGATATCGAATTGAGAGAGGAAGCTCTGCTAGCGAGCTAACCTACTAGAAAGAACGGGCTTTTCTAAGAGATAACGGATCGGGTCCATTCTAGAGATCAGCCTAACTGGGTGGGCGAGAAAGTAATGTTTAAGCTTCTGAACTACCCACACTAAGGCGGCACAAGTCTTCTCCATAGCGGTGTACCTAGATTCAGCTGGATTGAACAACCGAGAAAGATAGTACGCAGCCCGCTCTTTTCCTTCGTCATCCACTTGTGCTAAAACCGCCCCTAGGGAGTCCTCAATGACCGAGATGTATAGGATCAGGGGTTTCCCAGGGACAGGAGGTTGCAAAACCGGGGGATTGGATAGATATTCTTTGAGGTCCTCATAGGCCTTTTGACAATCTTGATTCCATTCGAACTTGACCCCCGCCTTGAGCAATTCATAAAACGGACGGCACCTTTGAGAATGCTGGGATATGAATCTTCTAATGAATTGCAATCTACCAATCAGTCCTCGAAGTTCCGTAATGTTCTTTGGCGGAGGCATATCCATGACGGCCTGTGCTTTGTTAGGATCAATCTGGATCCCCCGTTTGCTCACTATGAAACCTAGCAGCTTCCCCGAGGAGACTCCGAATACGCACTTCTTCGGATTCATCTTTAGCTTGTACTCCCTGGCTCTCTGCAGCACTTTAGTCAAAATAGAAGGGTGTTCTTCTTTTGATCTTGACTTCACCAAAATGTCATCCACATAAGCTTCCATATAGACATGCATCATGTCGTGGAAGATAGCCATCATCGCCCTTTGATAGGTGGCGCCTGCGTTTTTTAATCCAAAAGGCATAACTACATAGCAGTATGTGCCCCAGGGCGTGGTGAAGGAAGTTTTCTCTTGATCTTCAGGAGCGAGACGGATCTGATTATAGCCCGAGTACCCATCCATGAACGATAGAGCTTCGTACCCGGCAGTGTTATCAACAAGGACGTCTATATGAGGCAGCGGGAAATCATCTTTAGGACATGCTTTGTTAAGGTCCCTGAAATCAATGCATATGCGCACTTTTCCATCCTTCTTGAGAACAGGGACTATGTTTGCCACCCACTGAGGATATAAAACTACTCTGACGAACTTAGCCTTGTAAAGTTTGTCGACCTCTTCCTTAATCCGCAAGGCCATGTGGGGGTGAAATCTTCTCGACCTTTGTTTAACAGGTGTTGCCCCTGGTTTAAGCACGAGTCGGTGTTCCACTAAGGAGGGGTCAAGACCTGGCATGTCCTCATAAGACTAGGCGAAAGAATCGCTATACTCCCTCAGCACCTTAATTAGATCCTCTTCTACCTGTGGAGGGAGATTAGCTGAAATATTGACGGGCCTTGGATCTTCTTCTATTACCAAGTTGATTTCCTTTGTAGGTTCATCCACTGCCGTCGACGGCTGGTCGAATCTCTTCAGTCCCTTTGCGTATAAGTCGGCAGTGTCCTCTACATCGCTGTCTTCATCAATTGGGTCTTTCTCATCCAGCACTTCATAGACGCCTAATCCGTCATCGCTCCACACCCCCTCTATTTCTTCTTCATCTTCAATCGCAATCGCCGTGGCGACGAATTCTGGGCACTTCAAAAGGGCATGACACCGCTGAGCTAGATCTTGCAAGAACCTATTAGGAATAGATCGGGAAAGATGCGCAAGCGAGCGCGGCTCAGGAGGGAAATGGTTGAACGACCTAGAACAAGACCCTACTTCTTTAGACCTAACAGACTCTACTTCTCTAGACTCGCTAGACCCTAACTCTGACCTAGGAGAGAGGAAGCTTAATGGAAGGGAAGGAGCAGGGGACTCGTGCCCCTGGGACGAGGAGGATGGAGACAGGATAGCATAATCTTCCACAGAAATCTCCGTTTCAAATTTGACGTTTTTTTTTGGAGATCAGTGGAGACCACGCAGCACGACGGAAGAGGCGGGAGCTGCATAGGGAACAGCTCAGGAAAGATGCAATCGAAGAAAAGATCACAAGAGGAGGAACCCCACATCTCGTGGATTTGAGAGTTAGAAAACGGAGGGATGGGGAAAGCAGGCAGATTAATGGGGCAGCGAGGCCCATAAGCAAGAGGATTGATTGGAATCTGGAATGGATCACTGAAAGACGGATTAATCATAATCGGAGGAGGACGGGGTACAAACCCCTTCAGCTGGATCATGCACTGAAAATGAGAGGGAGATAGAGAAAGAGCGATCAGCGAGCTCCCTTCCTTCTTCGAATCATCACCAGGCCGCTTCTTCGGCCTCCACTGTATAAGCTGAACCTTATGTGGCTTCTGGCTGCCTCTTTCACAAAACAGCCCCTGGAGGGCCCAGCTGTAGTCGAAGACGTCGTCATTTAGCCCCCTTGGCAACGGGGGTGGAATGGTGACTGGACAAACCGTGTCGGTTTCTGACTGGACTGGCTTTGCAGCTAACGTGCCCGGCTGTGGGGGCCCTCTGACAAAATGCTGACGGTAATCCCAGGTAAGCGGCCCAGAGTCACCCATCATTGATAATGCTGTCTCCTTGTAACCGAGACCTCGCCTGCCCATTTTTCTTCCTTTTGGTATGGGCTTGGTCATCCCTTGCAGCTGTGCACCGAGGCCTCTCCCCGGTTGATAGCCCAGTTTCAATATAATGTTCCACCCCTTTGAATCTCGAATCTGCGGCTTTGCCTTGATATTGACCGGGGTAGTGACGGGCTTAGGAGTGGTGTACGCCCAAGGAAAGTTTAGGTCTAGCACTGATAGCACGGGCCGGCTGCTTGGCCAGAGAGTAGGAAGAATCTGTTCAGAGATGGCCTTCACTGACTGTACCGTGGATAAACTTTTAACTTTGACGACCCTCCCTTGAAAAGGGAATTTAATGCATTGGTGCGCGGTAGAGGGCACGGCGCCAAGTGTGTTGATCCAGGGACGACCCAAGATAGCCTTGAACATAGGGTCGATATCAAGTACATAGAATTCTACAGCCATGGAAAGAGGCCCGAGCTCGGCCTGAATAGTGACTACCCCGTGACATGCCCGCCTTGAGTTGTCGTATGCTGCTATAGTGGTGGGGGTAGACCGTAGTAACTCCTCAGATATATTGCAGGCTCGGAGAGTGCTGAGGGGGCAGACATTAATTGAGGCCCCAGTGTCGATCAGTGCTGCTTCAACGTCGACTTTGTTCAAAGTAATTGTTATGCAGAGCGGCATTTGTCGAGCCCCCGGAGGTGCAAGCTCGGTCTCAGAGAATGTGATTGCCAGCCCTTTAGAGATAGTTGCTAGTGCCGTTGGTAGACTGTCGACTGCCATGTCTTCACTAACCATGACCTTCTGCAAAAAATCCCTCAGTGCATCTTGATGGAGAGTGGACCTCTTGATTAACTCCAGCACAGATATCTTGGCGGGTACCCGATCTAGATGATGCAGTAAATCATATTGAGTCCCCGGTAACGGTTCAGCTTCCTCTTGTTCGGCCACCGGTTGGGAAGACTGGGGATTGCTAGTAGTGGCGTAGTTCCGATGGAACATCTTCCCGCTCCTTAGAGCACAATTTGCCGCGGCATCGGGGGATAGTATGATGGGCCCTGCGGGGCGAATGAGCGGGATAGGTGGCGTGGGGGAGGCAGTTTGGTAAAGTGGAGGGTTGGTGAAGTTAATGGGGGATGCGCGGATGATAGGTGAAGGATTGGTGGGTGGTAGGGTGGTGATGGACGTGGATGCTGGTGAAGGCAGGGTGAATGGATGGGTAAGGATAGGTGCGAGATTGGATGGTGGTGTGATGACGGTGATGGGGGTTGGCGAAGGATACGACGGGATGGTGAGCGGATTTGGTGGAGTGGGTGTGAATTGTGGTATGAGCGGAGAGGGTGTTGGTTGTGTAGGGAGGATGAAGGAAGGTTTGTGGTGGAAGGCCATGACCTGTGGTGCGGCGCCATCATCATCAAATGACCACCCAGCGTTGGAGGCCGGTGGTTGGACTACATTAACTTGTGCCGGTGCTGGCGGCTGCTACGAAGGAACGGGTTGATGGTTTGGCATCGGATTCTGATGGATGCCCAGATCTTGTGCTTGCTGCGGTGGCTGCTGGTGTGGCGGCTGCTGCGGCTGCGGTGCTGGATGCTGCTGCACTTGCTGCCCCTGCGGCTGCCTTCTCTTCTCTTTGATCTCCATAATGGCCCTATGCATCTCGGCCCAGTCTATTCTCTGTCCTTCGTGTAAGTCGTACACGAGATCTCGGAAGTGAAAGCATCCTTCTATAGTGTGACCCGGCTGCCGGTGGAACATGCAATACTTAGTTTGATCAACAGCTGGGTTCCAAACAGTTCTTTCTGGAGGAAGTTGAATTGCATTTACTGCCATGAGCGCTGAGAATATGTCTGTAAGTGTCTCTGGCAATGGAGGATACTGGGCTCTTCTGGGAGCCGGGCGCTTGCTGTTGGGATTATTATTGTTGTAGCCGCCGGGTGGAGGGACATTATGGTATTGCGGTGATGGTGGTGGTTGTTGTGGTGCGGTGAAGGTGTTTTGCGGGATGGTGAAGGTAGGCGGAGGGTTTTGTGGAGTGTTTTGAAAGTGTTGCGGAGCGGAGTTTTGCGGATTGCGGGGGCTTTGGTTGTAGCGGAATGGTGCGGCTTGGTAGGGAAAAGCAACAGCTTGTACTTGCTCATTTGTCTGGACTCCTTCGGTAACCGGCCCCTGTGGTTTCTTATGGTACTTGGGCTTTTGGTTTTCGAAAAGAGAATGGATAGGAGAGTCCTTAAACTGAGTTTGTATAAATCGCGCCCGGCTATACAGTTGATGCATATTGGCTATATCGTTCATTGCCAGGATGTTCTTGAAGGTGGGCGTAGCATTTGAAATCAGCAGCTTAACTTTTTCTTCCTCTGGAATATGGCCGGGCACCCTGGCAGCCATCTGCCTCCATCTATCTGCATAAGTTGCGAATTCCTCATCCGACTTCATTTTCTCGGCCACCAGATCTGTGAATGAGTATTCCGGGCCGACCCGGTCTTGAAACCGTTGAATAAACTTGTCCTTGACCACTTTGAAGTTCTCGGCCTCTTCTAGGGGCAGAGAATAAAACCATTCCAGAGCAACGCCATCCAATGATCGGCGGAATAGGTACGCCATAAGGCGATCATCATATGGGAACTGCGTCGATTCATACAGAAAATCCCACACATGGATGAAGGGATTGCTGTTCCCATCATACTTGCGGTAGTTGGGTAGCTCAGACTGCGGAGGGAAACGGATGTTCTGGAAGCTTGGGACGGGAATATCAGCCAAGGATTGTGGGCCCACCTTCTTCTGGAGAAAATCAAGTTGTTGCTGCATGGTGGCCCACTTATTAAGCAAATCCTGCTCTCGAGAGGGGGCAGGGGCAGTGAAGGGAGTTGATTGTATTTGGTGAGCAGGAGGAATGGCGGTTGCCGAGGGCGGGAGCCCATAGGACGGAGCAGAAGGATAACTAGTGGAATTAGGGGGGCCGTAAGAATGATATTGGGCCTGAGATAGACCCGGATTGGAGTGAAATTGGGCCACCCCGTGCTGTTGGGGCAAGAAATCGGATGGGCCTACGAGGACCTGCGGAGCCGCCAGAGCAGAGGGGTGATAATCCATCGGAAGAGAGGGGATAGGCGATTTCCCCTTATCAAAAGATTGATGGGTCGAATTGGAGGATTGACCCATCTCCATGCCAGCAAAGGTGATGGTCCGTGGCTGGACCGGGGTGAGCTCAATCGGGGTGGGCTGAACAGACGGCCCAATAATGGAAGAATTAGAGTGCCCCTGGACGGTAGCGGAGGGAGGAGGATTGGACCCTTGCATGGCCTGATAGAGGACCTGGAGTTGGGTCGGATCCAACTGGGCCATCATATGGAGGACAGAGCCTGCGGAAGGAGCGGATAAAGAAGGGATGACCTGACCACCTTCTATGGGAGTGGAGGATGAGAGAGGGGCGGTCCCCTCTCCAGCGGAGAAAGAAATAACCCTCGGGGGGTTCTCAAGGAGCCCTTGAGGAAGGGAATCCTCTTGGGAGCGAGGAGGATTGCAGGATGCCATGGTAGATTCGAAGAGGGGATTGGAATAGAATGTGAAGGAGGAAGCGACCCGAGGAGATGATTCGGACGAATGAAAACAACTCCACATGCAACGGACAACCTTGATAAATGCAAAACAACAAACACAACAAACACAACAAACACACAATGAGCAACCGCACCTAGGTGATTCAAACAAGATATAAGTGATAGGGAATGAAGACACTCAAAAGCCAACCAAGTTGCTTAAGATGATGCAAACAAAGTTTCTTTATGGTTTCTCCTTTAGAACTTTAGTGAATTGATTGATATGTGCTCTCTCCAAATAGGTTCCTAATAGGAGGTGGATATGGACTTGGCTTGACTTTAAGTGTGACCACTCCTTCACTTATGCAACCCTAGACACAAGGGGGGAAAGGTACAACCGGCCCGGCGTCCGTGTGGGAATCCACGGCTCGCGGGGACTTATGGAGGTCCCTGCTGTGATTTCCTAGTCGGCCCCAAGGAATATGGAGACGAGAGGTCCTCACAACAAGGTAGGAAAATGCAGTCTAATATATGAAAAGATGGATGACCCTATGTGCACCGGAGTGCATGCAAAGTCTAGCCTAGAATCTAGCAAACAACAGTGCACATAATGATATGAAGATATGAATAGAATTATGGCAGAAATCAAGCAGCACCCAAGCAATAAATCACAGCCAAAAACTGCGGAAATAACTGCACCTCGGATGCGTACCTGCCAGGAGAGTGACGGACGAAGGCCCCTACGTCAGAGCCAACTAACGGTCAGAGACCAGACCTCCATAAATAATGTAACGCAGGGGTTCCAGACCGTCGTATGAGCCAGGGAACCAAAAAAACAAACTGAAGTAACAGGAGAACCCGTGAAAGCTCACACCACAGAGACAAGCGACGGCCTGATGTCCCTGCGTCAGAACTCTGTAACGCGCCGAGACAGGGCCGTCGTATGTTTCAGAAAACCAGAAAGAGGGGTGAAAACAAAGGGATCAAAAGACAACTGAACAAACAGATGATGGCAGGTTTAAACAGGAATCAGGAACACGATTGGCACTAGTTGTCCCACCGTGATCGCCAAAAAATTATCTGTTGATTGTTTGTTTACCTATCTCTTCTTATCTTCTTTCTTTTTTTGTTGATTGTGAGGGTTTTGAAAAATGATATGGCGAGATGATAAATAAACTACCAAAGATCAGCTCAACCTATGTACATGTGAACATGAACCCAGGCAATCAAACCTAACTCTAGCATGGGCATGCTATCTCAATCAAATTACGCTAAGGGAAAAACAAAAACACACGCCGGGGCGTGGAGCAAAGATAAATAAAAACACACCGCTAGGGGTGGAACAATCAAGGGGAATAATGAGATTTGATGAAAAAGACAGCTAATGCCCAACACTAAGGAAAGTCGTGATCGCCACCAAAGTAAACACAAGTCAAAGACTCGAATATACCTTGGAAATAGGTGGATGAAACACCCGCCCACGGGAGAGAAGACCAAGGAAAGCCTGCAGATCAACTTGCAAATAACGGTCCAAACCCTGTGCGTCGCTTGGAAGTAACGGTCGTGCGATAGACCGCCAGAAGGAAATAACGCTCCTGCACTTGACCGTCAGATAACCTGCAGTGAGAAGATGTGAACTCTTTGAACTCAAACCCTTCCAGCCGGCTAGAAGGCTTGGGCCTCGTGCTAGTGATCCTGTAAAACCTGCCAAGGATGTAGAAAGCAAAACAACACAACCTCAATTAGCCCTCAACATAAGTATAGCATCAATCCTTAAAAAGCTTAAGAACATCAAAAGGAGAGGGGATTACCGGGGAGTTGTTGGTTTTTTAACCCCTCTGGGTGTTTTTAAGTTTAGGAGGATATGTGTATGCTTAGCAACAGTGAAAAAACGTGGAGGAAGAGGAGGGACAATGCTTTTGATTGATAAAACCAAGGGAAACTTGAGCATGTAATGATGATGGTCTTGACAAACTAAAACCCAAAATTACTCCCTTGACTTGGAAGATGGACGTGGGAAGCAGCTCCTCCTGGATGTAGATGACTCCTGAATTTGGCAGCACTTCGTCGTGAATCAAATCTTCCTCCCCTGGGTTATGAAATCAAGGGTTCTATTTATAGACTCCCTCAAACTCTCAGGTCGAGTTGAAGATAAATCAGCCAAGAAAGGAGGATAATCCTTAGCAAATCCTTGAGGATAAAATCAACAAGAGTCCAAAGAAACAAACGAGAGGTCCTGAGGATTAGAATTGAAGGAGATAATGTCAATCCAAAACCCTATCTCGTCCACGGAGTAGCAGAGAAAAGGCCTGAACTGTCAGGACTCTCTGAAGGAAGTAACGGTCTTACGATAGACCGCCACTTGGAAATAACGCACCAAGGAATTACCGTCATTTTCAACCCTATCCAAAGGATAAGATCGACGGGAAGAAGATCTAAATAATAGGACTCTGCAAGTAAGTAACGGCCAGGGCATAGGGCGTCATAAGGAAACAACGGCCAGGGAGTAGACCGTTATTATCAAAGGACAACGAGGCCCTAAGTCTTGGGACTCTTCAAAGAGTAACGGCCCAGGCTTCATGTGTTATTATGAAATGACGCCCCTAGTCCAGACCGTTATTATCATTGATTTTCAAGAAAATAGAATGGAGGGATTGCCAAGCTTTTGAACGAAGTGCCACCAGGAACCAGGTCTAATCCAGGAATTGAGACCCAGAAAATAGGCTTCAACTGATTAAAAGGAATTCAATGAAGAGTGAACAACTCGGAGCATCATATTGAATAAATAAGGAGATGACCCGACTTATTGGGTATAAAACGGGTGTCAACACTGTTGTTATAGGTAAACTCCACCAACGGTAGGTGATGAATCCAACTCCCCTGCCACTCCAGACAGCAGGATCTCAGCATGTCCTCCAAGGTCTGAATGGTCCTCTCAGACTGACCATCTGACTGTGGATGATACGCCGAGCTAAACACCAACTCCGTGCCAAGAGCTCGTTGGAAACTCCTCCAGAATCCAGAAGTTAAGCGCGGATCCCGATCCGACACGATCGAAATGGGAATCCCATGCAACGGCACGATCCGCTCCACATAGAGACGAGCCAACCTGGACACGCTCCAGCTGACCTTGACCGGTAACAACCGTGTCATCTTCGTAAGCCGATCCACCAGCAACCAAATACTGTCCTGCCCACTCGGGGTCCTCGGCAATCCCACCACAAAATCCGTGGTCACATGGTCCCACTTCCAAGCAGGAACATCCAAGCGCTGGAGAGTACCTCCTGGTCGCTGATGCTCTGCCTTCACCTGCTGACAGATCAGGCACCTGGCCACAAACTCGGCGACATCTCTCTTCATACCAGGCCACCAGAACTGTCTCCGCAAGTTCCGATACATCTTTGTCGCACCCGGGTGCACAGTGTACCTGCTCCTATGAGCCTCGCGTAACACCGCACGACGAACCTGCTCCTCGAATGGAACGTACAGCCTGTCACGAAACCTCGCAGCGCCGTCCTCGCCAAGTTCCACGTCAGCCAAAGCCAAAATTCGGGGCAACTAAGGGTCCGCATGCTGAGTCTCTGTCACCTGACGACGGATAGCAGGAGTGATAGTCAGACTCGCAAGCACCGCCAACCTTGGCTCCTGGGGAATCTTGAGCCTGAAAGATACCTCGGGCACTTGTTCCCAGAGCCTCCACTTCCTCAACATCAAGGTACTGACCGCAACCTTCCGACTCAAGGCATCGGCAACGACATTCATCCTGCACGGCTGATAAGACAGGGTGAAGTCATAATCCTTCATTAACTCCATCCAACGCCTTTGTCTGAGGTTCAGATCTCTCTGCGAGAACACATACCTCAAACTCTGATGGTCAGTGAACACCTCGAACTTCTCACCGTACAGATAATGCCTCCTGATCTTCAGCGTGAAGATCACTGCCGCCAACTCAAGGTCATGGGTAGGGTAGTTCTCCTCATGGGGCTTTAGCTGCCGAGATGCATAAGCCACCACTCTACCATGCTGCATCAGAACAGCACCCAATCTAACGCCGGAAGCATCTGTACACACCACGAAACCTCCCGATCCAGAAGGTAAAACCAACACCGGAGCTGAGGTGAGCAACCTCTTCAGTTCACTGAAGCTCTGCTCACACTCCTCGGACCAAACGAAAGGCACACCCTTCCGCGTGAGCCTCGTCATTGGGGTCGCAATGCGAGAAAAATTTTGGATAAACCGGCGATAATATCCCGCAAGCCCCAAGAAACTCCGGATCTCCGTCACTGACCTCGGCCTCGGCCACTGCGTCATAGCCTCGACCTTGGCGGGATCCACGGAAATACCATCACCAGAAATTACGTGCCCCAGAAAGTGCATGTGACGACCCAGAGTTCAGGATACTGATATACCGATAACATCGATACACCGATACCAAGAACTGGGGAGGCCACCCAAGAGGCTGATGAGGCCCCTGAAGGGTTAGTGGGGGTTAGCTGAGGAATATACATAATTAATTGCGAATTGGGGCGCGCAATACAATCAAGTATTAAGATTTAAACACAAGAGCGGAAGCAATTTAAAATAACCAGAGTGATATATATATAACTAGTCCAGAATCACAAAGTACTAGTCCACAAAAGAACAACTACACGGGGCATACCCCGGCAGGCACTACACAAGCCTCAAAAAGGCAGCTCGTGCACAGCTGGCAGCTAGGAACGGTCCCGAAACAGCACACTACACTCCGGGAGACGGCGGGCGCGGCTCACCTGAAAGGAGAAGGGTGAGTCACAGCCAGACTCAGTAGGGGTCACGCGGATCCCTACCTCGTACTAAACAAGCAGACATGCATAAAGGACAGCAGTTAAAGCATGCATTTAAATAAATACACAGGCAATGGCATGAATAACCAATCACAAGAAAGCTGTAAACTCTATCTAAGCAAGTATAACAGCTAACACATGCCACTACTAATTAAATGCAAGCGTCTGAAACTAAAACTACCAAATAGAATAAGCTGCAGCTAATCCAGACAACAAGGACGGACAACCACTGGAGCAGAAACCAGAAGCGTCCACTGACGGCTTACACTGCGTCTCAAGCACTCGCAGTCGACGAAGCGACAAGCTAAGTGCGTAAATAGTACCAAACCAAGTGACCAGTCGGAGTGGCACCCGTCGGTGTCAGTCCACAGTCTCCGACCACGTGTGCACACACTGACTCTAGCCTGAGCCAGGCCCTCTAACTAGTTTTCTCCCTTGGCAGGACGCTACCATTGGCTGGGAGCCCACGGAACTAGCTTACAAACCGTGAATGGGAAACATACCCCTCCGCCATCCTCAAGCGGGTCGGTACTCAACAGACCTTAGGGCAACGACAGTGGCTCCATTGCATGGAAAGAAAAGCTACTCTATTGGCATATAAAACACTCCACAATACAGTAAAACAATAGAACTATGGCATGAGTATAGAACGGAATGCATAAGCAATGGGCTGGGAACATAACTAAACTGATGGGCAAGCGGTGGTCAGAGGCCCACGCGCTACTTGGAAGTGACGGTCGGGCACTGGTGCGTTACATCAAGAGTGACGCGCTGGTCTCCAGCCGTTACTCCCTCCCGAGTTCCAACTCACAGGTGCAGGGGGGAATGTGACGGTAGGGGCCCTGCGCGTCGCTTCCAAGCGGCGCGGTAGGTCACCGCCGTTACATCCTCCCGAGTACCAAACCCAAAGGCCATGAAGGGGAGAGTGACGGTGGGGGTCCTATGCGTTGCTTCCAAGCAACGCGCGGGAACTCCGCCGTTACTTTCACCCGAGGCTCAAAACAACACACCACGTTCCAAAGCGATAGCAGATGAAGCGACGCCCCGGTCTCGGCGCGTCGCTCGGAAGCGACGGCCGGTCGACAGACCGCCGGGCTCACCGCCTCACCGTGCCAACGGAAAACAACGATCGAGTAACGGATGGGGTTCCCACCGTTACTCTCCAAACGACGCCCCTCGATAGGCCGTTATTTGGGAAGTGACGCGTCCATCTTGGACCGTCAGGCAAGTGACGGTTCCTGGCCGGACCGTCACTCCACCTGGGTTACGAGCGGGTACGGTTTGTAAACCGAAGCCCTCCCGGACGGCTGAAAACGCCGGGTATCGACGAAAAACCCTGTAACCTGCCAAACCACGCATGCTATACCACAATTTAACAGCTAATCTAACACATGCATCGTCTAAAATCGATCAAACGCGAAGAATATGGCCAAAACCCTAAATATGAACAAATGGGCAACATGCATACTACGGGGCGCTAATCAATAGGATGAGCTATAGGAAATGCTCCTAGCGAGCTAAGGATTCCATCCCCCTACCTCTTGCAAGCCGAAACGCGCGAAAAGCCCGCATGCACCGAGGTAGGCTCGCCGAGCCTTCAAGCTCCAACACGCTTCCACGTCCACCGATCCTTGCCAAGAAGGGTACCCACGCGTTCGCCTCGACGCGAGGAATCCAATGGCGCCAACCTCGCTTCAATCCGACCTCGCCTCGACCGTGATCCCTAGGAAGGGGGGAGACGGTCGCGTAGAGGAGAGAGAGAGCGAGGGTGAGAGTGATCGACGGGGAAGAAAGGAGAGGGGTGGGTGAAGGATTAATAAAATAAAAATAAAATTAATATATATATAATTTAATCATTATATACATATAAATCTTATTAATATTCCAATAACCTTCAAACAGCTCCAAATAAATCCAGAAAAATACCAGATAAATTCCTAAAAATCCAGGAAAATAGCCGGAAATACCAGAACAATTAATAGAACAATAACCACGAAGGATCCATTAAGGCACGGGCCTTACAGTCCCTCCCTCCTTACAGAAATTTCGCCCTCGAAATTTTCAACAACCGAAACGGAGGAAACAGAGAAAAGGCTATACCTCACTGGAATAAGAAAGGAAAAAGCTGTTGCATCTCATCTTCACGCTCCCAAGTAGACTCGTTACCAGAGTGACGCTGCCATGCAACCCTTACCAGAGGAATAACCTTATTCTCAACCGCTGCTCACGACGGTCTTCAATTCGGATAGGAAACTCTGGTGTGGACAAATCAGCAGTCACCTCGGGCCACACTGAATCATCGAGAACATGAGAAGCATCAGGCACATATTTCCTCAACTGAGACACGTGGAACACATCATGAATAGCTTGCATGGCCGCCGGCAGTTGCAAACAATAAGCCACTGAACCAATAGCCTCAACAATCGGAAAAGGGCCAACATACCGCGGACTAAGCTTTCCACGCTTCCCAAACCTGGAAACACCTTTCATCGGAGATATTTTAACAAACACCATATCTCCAGGTTCAAATTGTAGTGGACGTCTGCGTTGATCTGCATAACTTTTCTGTCGACTCTGAGCCGTCAACAACCTCTACCTGATCAGACGAACCACATCAGAACACTGATGTACCATGTCTGGTCCCGTCAACAGTCTGTCCCCAACATCAAACCAATTCAGAGGAGTACGACAAGGATGACCATACAGCGCTTCATAAGGAGCCATGCCAATACTGGAGTGAAAACTGTTATTATAAGCGAACTCAACAAGTGGCAAATGCTGACCCCACGAACCTTGCCAATCAAGGCAACACGATCTCAGCATGTCCTCCAGAGTCTGAATAGTTCTCTCTGACTGTCCATCTGACTGTGGGTGATACGCTGAACTGAAAGCTAACTCAGTGCCCAAAGCTTTCTGGAAACTACGCCAGAAGCCAGAGGTAAAATGTGGGTCACGATCTGACACAAGTGAAATAGGAATTCCATGCAGCGGCACGATCTTCTGCACATAGAGCTCGGCCAATCTCTGCACACTCCAAGTAACATTAATCGACAACAATCTGGCGGTTTTCGTCAATCTATCGACAAGCAGCCAGATCCCATCAAAATCTTGAGAAGTTCGAGGCAAACCCACCACAAAATCTATAGTAACATGGTCCCATTTCCACATCGGAATCTCTAATGACTGAAGCAGACCACCTGGCTTTTGATGTTCGGCTTTAACTAACTGACAAGTCAAGCACTTAGAAATAAAAATAGCTACGTCCTTCTTCATGCCGGGCCACCAGAACTGCTTCTTCAAATTCTGATACATCTTAGTGACACCAGGGTGAATAGCAAAACGGGAACCATGGGCTTCACTCAGAATCTCATTCCTCAAATCATTATCAACGGGAATATACAATCTGCCCTGGAAACTGACAACCAGCTCGTCATCAAGTTCCACATCATATCTTGATAT
Organism: Amorphophallus konjac; assembly: GCA_022559845.1. NCBI lineage: Eukaryota > Viridiplantae > Streptophyta > Magnoliopsida > Alismatales > Araceae > Amorphophallus > Amorphophallus konjac. The sequence goes on from CM040126.1 coordinate 5,124,872, forward strand.
AACACGGGCCAAATCAGAATCAGCTTGCTGGGCTTCTAAAATCTGCTGATACAAAGCTGAACCCAAAACTAAGCTAGCACAAACTGCCATCTTCGGATCGGCAGGAATCTCTACACACAAAGCCTCGCTCGGAAGCTGTTCCCACAACTTCCATTCGTGAAGCAACAAATGGCTGACCTGTACTTTCCTGCTCAGAGCATCGGCCACAACATTCATTTTACCTGGCTGATAGGAGAGTGTAAAGTCATAATCCTTCATGAATTCCATCCATCGCCTCTGCCTGAGGTTCAGATCTTTCTGGGAGAAAATATACTGCAAACTCTGATGATCAGTAAGAATCTGAAATTTCTCACCATACAGATAATGTCTCCAGATCTTCAAGGCAAAAATAACTGCAGCTAGCTCCAGATCATGAGCGGGATAATTCCCTTCATGCTGTTTCAATTGTCGAGATGCATATGCGATAACCTTACCATGTTGCATCAGCACTGCACCCAAACCTACTCGAGAAGCATCAGTACAAACAAGAAAACCACCCGAGTCGGAAGGCAAAGTCAACACTGGAGAAGAAGTCAATAGCCTTTTCAATTCAACAAAGCTAGCCTCACACTGATCCGACCAGACAAATGGCACATCCTTCCGTGTCAATTTAGTCGTCGGTGCTGCAATCTTCGCAAAATCTTGAATGAATCTGCGGTAATACCCAGCCAATCCTAAAAAACTTCGTATCTCAGTGATGGTCCTCGGTCTCTGCCAACTCAAAACGGCATCAATCTTTGCAGGGTCTACTGCCACTCCATCACCAGAAATCACGTGGCCAAGAAAATGAATCTCCCGAAGCCAGAATTCACATTTACTGAGCTTCGCATAAAGCTCGTGATCTCTTAGAGTCTGCAGAACGATCCTCAAATGCTACACATGATCATCAATGGAGGCAGAATAAATCAAGATATCATCAACAAAGATCACCACAAACTGGTCCAGAAATGGACAAAAGATACGCTGCATTAGGTCCATGAAAGCTGCTGGGGCATTAGTCAAACCAAACGGCATGACTAAAAATTCAAAGTGACCATAACGAGTACTGAAAGCAGTCTTCTCCACATCAGATTCCCGGATCCGCAATTGAAAATAGCCAGACCGGAGATCAATCCGCGAAAAGACAGTAGCAGACTGTAACTGGTCAAACAAATCATCAATCCTGGGGAGCGGATACTTATTCTTGATAGTCGCCTGATTCAGCTGCCTGTAATCAATACAAAGTCTCAGGCTTCCATCTTTCTTTTTCACAAACAGCACTGGGGCACTCCACGGAGAAAAATTGGGGCGAATATAACCTTTCTCCAGTAACTCTAGTAGCTGTGCACGCAGTACTTTCAATTCAGCTGGAGCCATACGGTACGGCGGCTTTGCTAAGGGGCCAGTACCTGGAATCAGTTCAATCACCATCTCAATCTCTCGCTCTGGGGGCAAGCCTGGCAACTCGTCAGGAAACACATCAGGGAACTCACAAACAACAGGAATATCACAAACATCTCGTCGTGGTTTTTCAACAGCCACCACTGAAGCAAGGAATCCCTGACAACCTGCGCTAAGCAACCTATAGGCTCGAATAGCAGAAATAATCATACGAGAAGAACGGGATCGAATACCTTGAAAGTAAAAGGCTGATTTTCCCTGGGGCTGAAAATAGACTTTCTTCGATCTGCAGTCAACTACAGCTCCATAATGCTCCAACCAATCCATTCCCAGAATAACATCATAATCTGCCAGCTGCAACGCATACAATCTCGCCGGCAACTGGTGATTATCAATCCAAACAGGAGATTCTTCCAAACACAGAGGAGTAACCAAGAAATCTCCAGAAGGCAATTCCACAAACAACTCACAAGACAGCTCAGAAGTCGGTTCCTCAATACAAGCCATGAAATCCTCAGAAATAAAAGAGTGAGAAGCACCAGAATCAAATAAGACATGAGCTGAATGACCATAAAGCATAATCGTACCTTCCACAAGATGGGACGCAGCAGCATCAGCTCTTGTCAAATGAGAAACTTTGCCTTTCTGCTTCTTGAAACCAGCTGAAGATTGCTGAGAAGACGCCGACGCCTGAGAGAAAAATTGTTGTGGAGCTTGAGGTGCAGGAGGTCTAAACTGCGGCTGAGGTTGAGACAACTGAGGAGCTTGAAATTGAGTCGGCCTCAGCGGGCAATCCCGAACCACATGACCTGGCTGGTCACACCTAAAGCAAACAATAGGAAGAGAACACGACTGGCCCTTGTGATGACCACCGCATCTCCGACACGTCCACGGCTGACTTGAAGCTGAACTCTGCCGAGTCTGAGGAGAAGGTGCTGTCGGCTGCTGAACAGAATCTGTACCGAACGGCTGCTGAAAAAACTTCTTCTTCTTCTTGAACCTTTTGAACTTGGGCTTAGAAGGAGAGGAAGCACTGGAAACCTCTGACTAGACCGAAGGTACACTAGGCACGGGCTGTCGGTAAGTCTGCTGAACCTGAGCTACCGGCTGCACTGACCCTGCCTGGGGATATCCACCCGGTCTCGCCATCTCCAGCTCTAAAGATACAGCTGTCTGACACGCAGTATCGAGATCCGTAACACGACTCGCTATCAGCGGCATCTTCAACTCTGGCCTCAACCCTCGCAAGAATTGCTGGGTCTTCAAAGCTTCACTGGCCAGCACATGGGGCGCATACTGACCCAATTCCAAGAACTTATTCCTGTACTGAAGCACGGTCATACAGCCCTGGGTCAATTCCATAAACTGATACATCTTATCCATCTGCAAGCAGGCAGGAGTATAGGCACGCTCAAAAGTAGCAACAAACTCTGCCCAAGTGATTTGCCGAAGAGGTCTGGATCGAAAGGAAATCTGCCACTCGGCTTTCCACCACGTGATGGATGTACCCTGGAGTTGAAAGGCAGCGAGCATGACTTTCTCATCTTCAGCACACTCCATCGAGACAAACACACGCTCTATCGCATCCAGCCATTGTCTTGCCACTTCTGGATCAGCTTGACCATCGAAAGCAGGCGGGTTGAACATAAGAAATTCTTTCAAAGCCTTGCCTCGACTGCCAGGCACTTCAGCTTGAACGATCGGCACTGGAGGAGCAACTGGAACGACAGGAACAGCGGGAACTGCAGGAGGAGGTGCAGAACCGCTATCTTCCCTGGGCGCATCTCGAGGAACACGAGGAGGTCTTCCTCGACGAGGCGGCATAATTATGCTGCCAAAACACAATCAACAATAAAATCCATCAATCATACGGAAAACATCCTATGCCAGCAAGAGACGACAACAGGACTAGCTCTGGACAAGCGTCAATTCCAATTCCTTACGCAAATCCTCAACTTAAGCTCTGATACCAGCTGTGACGACCCAGAGTTCAGGATACCGATATACCGATAACATCGATACACCGATACCAAGAACTGGGGAGGCCACCCAAGAGGCTGATGAGGCCCCTGAAGGGTTAGTGGGGGTTAGCTGAGGAATATACATAATTAATTGCGAATTGGGGCGCGCAATACAATCAAGTATTAAGATATTAACACAAGAGCGGAAGCAATTTAAAATAACCAGAGTGATATATATATAACTAGTCCAGAATCACAAAGTACTAGTCCACAAAAGAACAACTACACGGGGCATACCCCGGCAGGCACTACACAAGCCTCAAAAAGGCAGCTCGTGCACAGCTGGCAGCTAGAACGGTCCCGAAACAGCACACTACACTCCGGGAGACGGCGGGCGCGGCTCACCTGAAAGGAGAAGGGTGAGTCACAGCCAGACTCAGTAGGGGTCACGCGGATCCCTACCTCGTACTAAACAAGCAGACATGCATAAAGGACAGCAGTTAAAGCATGCATTTAAATAAATACACAGGCAATGGCATGAATAACCAATCACAAGAAAGCTGTAAACTCTATCTAAGCAAGTATAACAGCTAACACATGCCACTACTAATTAAATGCAAGCGTCTGAAACTAAAACTACCAAATAGAATAAGCTGCAGCTAATCCAGACAACAAGGACGGACAACCACTGGAGTAGAAACCAGAAGCGTCCACTGACGGCTTACACTGCGTCTCAAGCACTCGCAGTCGACGAAGCGACAAGCTAAGTGCGTAAATAGTACCAAACCAAGTGACCAGTCAGAGTGGCACCCGTCGGTGTCAGTCCACAGTCTCCGACCACGTGTGCACACACTGACTCTAGCCTGAGCCAGGCCCTCTAACTAGTTTTCTCCCTTGGCAGGACGCTACCATTGGCTGGGAGCCCACGGAACTAGCTTATAAACCGTGAATGGGAAACATACCCCTCCGCCATCCTCAAGCGGGTCGATACTCAACAGACCTTAGGGCAACGACAGTGGCTCCATTGCATGGAAAGAAAAGCTACTCTATTGGCATATAAAACACGCCACAATACAGTAAAACAATAGAACTATGGCATGAGTATAGAACGGAATGCATAAGCAATGGGCTGGGAACATAACTAAACTGATGGGCAAGCGGCGGTCAGAGGCCCACGCGCTACTTGGAAGTGACGGTCGGGGACTGGTGCGTTACATCAAGAGTGATGCGCTGGTCTCCAGCCATTACTCCCTCCCGAGTTCCAACTCGCAGGTGCAGGGGGGAATGTGACGGTAGGGGCCCTGCGCGTCGCTTCCAAGCGGCGCGGTAGGTCACCGCCGTTACATCCTCCCGAGTACCAAACCCAAAGGCCATGAAGGGGAGAGTGACGGTGGCGGTCCTATGCGTTGCTTCCAAGCAACGCGCGGGAACTCCGCCGTTACTTTCACCCGAGGCTCAAAACAACACACCACGTTCCAAAGCGATAGCAGATGAAGCGACGCCCCGGTCTCGGCGCGTCGCTGGGAAGCGACGGCCGGTCGACAGACCGCCGGGCTCACCGCCTCACCGTGCCAACGGAAAACAACGATCGAGTAACGGATGGGATTCCCACCGTTACTCTCCAAACGACGCCCCTCGATAGGCCGTTATTTGGGAAGTGACGCGTCCATCTTGGACCGTCAGGCAAGTGACGGTTCCTGGCCGGACCGTCACTCCACCTGGGTTACAAGCGGGTACGGTTTGTAAACCGAAGCCCTCCCGGACGGCTGAAAATGCCGGGTATCGACGAAAAATCCTGTAACCTGCCAAACCACGCATGCTATACCACAATTTAACAGCTAATCTAACACATGCATCGCCTAAAATCGATCAAACGCGAAGAATATGGCCAAAACCCTAAATATGAACAAATGGGCAACATGCATACTACGGGGCGCTAATCAACAGGATGAGCTATAGGAAATGCTCCTAGCGAGCTAAGGATTCCATCCCCCTACCTCTTGCAAGCCGAAACGCGCGAAAAGCCCGCATGCACCGAGGTAGGCTCGTCGAGCCTTCAAGCTCCAACACGCTTCCACGTCCACCGATCCTTGCCAAGAAGGGTACCCACGCGTTCGCCTCGACGCGAGGAATCCAACGGCGCCAACCTTGCTTCAATCCGACCTCGCCTCGACCGTGATCCCTAGGAAGGGGGGAGACGGTCGCGTAGAGGAGAGAGAGAGCGAGGGTGAGAGTGATCGACGGGGAAGAAAGGAGAGGGGGGGTGAGGGATTAATAAAATAAAAATAAAATTAATATATATATAATTTAATCATTATATATATATAAATCTTATTAATATTCCAATAACCCTCAAACAGCTCCAAATAAATCCGGAAAAATACCAGATAAATTCCTAAAAATCCAGGAAAATAGCCGGAAATACCAGAACAATTAATAGAACAATAACCACGAAGGATCCATTAAGGCACGGGCCTTACAGTGCACCTCGCTGAGCCAAAACTCGCACTTGCTGAGTTTCGCGTACAACTAGTGATCTCGCAACGTCTGCAGCACCACACCCAAATGGTACGCATGCTCCTCAGCAGACTGCGAATAAACAAGGATGTCGTCCACAAAGATGACCACGAACTGGTCCAAATATGGATGAAACACCCTCTGCATCAAGTCCATGAAGGCTGCGGGGGCATTGGTGAGCCCAAACGGCATCACCAAGAACTCATAATGCTCGTACCTCGTACTGAATGCAGTCTTCTCCACATCGGACTCGCGAATTCTCAGCTGATAGTAACCGGACCGCAAATCAATCCGCGAGAACACTCGCGCAGACTGAAGCTGGTCGAACAAGTCATCAATCCGTGGCAACGGATACTTGTTCTTAATGGTCACATCATTCAGCTGCCGATAGTCAATGCATAGCCGCAAACTACCGTCATTCTTCTTCACAAACAACACAGGCGCACCCCAAGGGGAAAAGCTCGGACGAACATACCCCTTGGCCAGCAGTTCCTGCAACTGCGCCCTCAACTCTCTCAACTCAGCGGGGGCCATTTGGTAGGGAGCCTTTGCCAAAGGTCCCGTACCAGGCACAACCTCGATCATGAAATCGATCTCCCGCTGGGGTGGTAATCCAGGCAACTCCTCGGGAAAAACGTCGGGAAACTCCCACACCACCGCAATGTCCTCGACAGCCGGCTCCATCCGGTCAGACACAACCACTGACGCGAGAAAACCCTGATAACCAGAATCAAGCAACCGACGGGCTCGAATAGCAGAGATAAGGAATCGAGAAGAGGCGGAACAGATACCTTGGAAATAGAAGGTCCTCTTGCTCGGATGCTGGAAGTAGACCCTCTTCATTCCACAATCCACCACCGCTCCATGAGTCTCGAGCCAATCCATGCCTAGAATCACATCATAATCCCGAAGCTGCAACGCATACAACATGCCTGGCAGACTCCGCCCATCGATCTAAACCGGAACCTGATCGAAGCAATACGGAGTGACCATAAAGTCACCCGAAGGCAACTCCACTGCCAAATCACAGGACAACTGGGTCACCGGCTCCTTGACGCTCGACGCAAAATTCTCCGAAATAAATGAATGAGACGCGCCAGAATCAAATAAAACCCGAGCCGCACAACCCAAAATCTGAACGGTACCTTCCACGAGCTGCGACGCCACTGCCTCTGCCCTGGTCATGTGCGTGATCTGGCCTCGAGCCCTCTGCCTGCCTCCCACGCTAGCTGACCTGGGTAGCGGCGGATACTGTCCCTGCTGCTGCTGCTGCCTCTGCTGCTGGGGAACCTGCTGCTGCTGAGGAAACTACTGCTGCGGCGGTCTCTGGGGACAGTCACGCGCCATATGCCCTGGCTGGTCACACCAAAAACAGATAATCGGCGTCGTGCACTGCCTGCCGGGGTGGGTCCCACCACACCATGGACAAGGTCCTCGTGATCCACCCACTGATCCTTGACGCTGCAAAGGAATCGGCTGCTGTACACTGCCCGATGAAGCCTGCCCCTGATCCTTGGACTTCTTCTTCCGAAAATTCTTCGAGAGAAACTTCTTGACCTTCGAGTCAAAGGACGCAGATCCTGTCACTGAAGCTGTCGATGCCGGTACTCCTGAACCACCCGACGCATGCTGGAAGAAACCCTGTTGCTGGGTAGCCGACTGCTGCCTGCGACCTGATAAAGACTGCCCCTGGCTGATCGGTCCTCGAGTCCTCTGCATATCCATCTCCAAGGAAATCGCAACACGAGACGCCGTCTCTAGATCAGTGGCCCCGTTCGCGATCAAATGGTGCCTCAGCTCCAGCCTCAAGCCCTGCACAAACTGCGCGGTCCTCACCCTCTCATGCACCATGATGTGAGGTGCATACCGACCCAGCTCGACAAATCGGGCCATGTACTACAACACGGACATGTCACCCTGCACCAGCTCCAGAAACTCCCGCATCCGCTGCGTGGCAACAACATCTGGACAGTACGTACGCTCGAAAGCACTGACAAAGTCATCCCACTCGATCTGCTCAAGTGGACGAAGCTGAAAGGACGTCTTCCACTCGGAAGACCACCACCTTCGAGCCGTACCCTGCAACTGGTTGTAGGCCAACACAACTCTGTCCTCGGCAGCACTCTTCGCAGAACTGAACACCCGCTCCATCTCATCGAGCCAATCACGAGCCGCATCGGGGTCTGCCTGGCCGCTAAAGTAAGGCGGATGGAACTGCATAAACTCCCTCACCGCTTGGCCTGGCCCACCCCTAGCTGACGTGCCCTCAGTAGCCTCTCCGCCAAACTACTGAGACATGAGATGGTACATGCCACGGAAGAAATCCTCGGCCCCCGGAGCTCTCGCAGCATCCGCGGCCTCGGTAGCTCCCGGAACTCTGCTATGCTCCTCCTGGTCCCTCTGGACCCCCTGTTGGATCTCCTGACCTCCAGCCGACTGCTCCTGCTGAGAGCGAGAACTCCTCCTCGGCGCCATACTCGCTCCTGAAGCAAAAGATAGAAAATACGAAAACGACAAGGTCAAAATAAACACACGGTGCCCAATGCCAGCGTCACCTGTACATCATCATTGTGGACTAGTGGAACACTACAATTACCTATGATTCTCATGTAATTCCACAACCGCGCTCTGATACCAGCTGTAACGACCCGAGAATCCGATTACCAGGAAGGCCCGATAACCCGAGACTCGCACCGCCACCCACGAGCCCGAAGACTCGGAAGGGTTAAAAGGATGGTGTGGAGACTACACAAGTATCACAAATAATTACAGAAATTAAGTAGTTATAATGTTAAGTAGGAAATAAATTAACATTTTACATGGTCCACAATAAAATAACAACAACAGCAAGAACAGTCCACGACTAGTACAGTGACAAGAAAGAAAAGTACAGCTACACGGGGCATATCCCAGCTCTGACCTCTGGCACTACCTCTGGGCACCCGCACCACGCTGCACTCCTAACGCGCTCCCCGAAGGTGGCGTCTCACCTGAAACACGGTGAAAACACGCAGGGAATGAGTCTCGGAATAAGACCCAGTAGGGATCACTCGAACCCTACCTCGTAAAACGAGAAACCACTACTCTAGCGGTAGGAAAGTACCTCGGAAAGGAAAGCCCTGTACTCTACAGAACTAGACCCTACGGCACGCAAATCGACACACATGCCACGGTACGAGAAGATCAAAACCAACGGTCGAACCGTAAAACCCGCAGGTCAGAAACACACGACTGACAGTCTACCACTCCGTACTCGACAGGAGTACCACCCACTAGAAGCACAGCCGATAGCGTCCCCTGACGTCTTACACCGCACCGCAGGTGAACCGCCTGACGTGGTAGGTCCTACCCGAGGCGCAAACACCGTACAAGTAACTCACAACAAGTGACTAGCTGGGGTCACGCCCGTCGACGTGCGTCCACAGTCCCCAACCACGTATGCACACACAGACCACGCGTCCTAGGTCTGGCCCTCTGACCGGTTTTCCCCTGGCACTGGACTCTGATGTGACGAGGGGCCCGACGGTAACCAGTCTAAAACCGTCCTCAGGGTAAGCCCGTACACCACTCCCTGGTGCAACTAGCACACGCGTACTAGCAGGCTACGACTAGTGGAGGGTCACAAAGGAGTAGACTCTCAAGTCAACGAAAAATGACGTCCGAACCTGACGAAGTACGGGGGCTGTCCTACGTACCATCACCGTCGCACGGTGACCACGGTCGGGAAAGAAACGGACTCACCGCCCACGGCCAAACGCATCACCAAGGTAAACGGAACCTCCAGATACCAAAAACGCGGTCACGGAAGTCCACGGGGTGCCCGGGACGCACACACGGCCCAAGGGGAACACCCAACAACAGCCAGATCGCGCTAGGGATACCTAGCGTGACACGGGACATCGCGCTATGGCCTCCTAGCGCGACAAGGAATGTCGCGCTAGGGACGGCTAGCGCGACAAGGCATGTCGCGCTAGGGATGCCTAGCGCGACAAGGCTGAACGCGCTTGGACCCCGTAGCGCGACAGGAACCGCCTCCTGTTCATCTTCTCCGATGAACGTGCTCGATCGGGGCAGCGCGACCTCCAAGAACGCGCTACTGGAGTATAGCGCGTTCTCAGTCCGTGGCCGAAAATGGTAGAAACGCCCAAAAATTCTAACCACGCCCCCACGCCTCCATAGGAGAGGGGGAAATCAAGGGGGAAGACCCCTGGGGACCCCTAGCATGATTCTAGGCCATCAAAATACGAAATCATGCATCAAATCCATAGATCGGGCGAACTCTCCCCAAATCATGGAAAAACCCAAAAACGCTCAAACGATCCCCTCTCGGCCTCCCCGCGGCTTATAAATCGCGGAAAAGATCGGCATGAGGCTAAGGAATGTCACCCTACCTCAATGGAGCAAATGCTCCACCGAATCAATCACGAACCGCGAAGAACGCTTCAAACTTCACGAGCTCCCCACGCTTCCCACGCACGCCGCACGCCCACGAGCTCGCCTCGCCGCCGCCCACACGTCCGCGCCGTCGCCCCGCCGCCGTCCATAGCCGGAGAGGGGTTCGCCGCGCCCGAATGGGAGAGAGGGAGAGAGGAGGGTGTCACGGTGGGAAGAAACGGAGGAAGAAGAAGAAGAAGAAAGAGAAAAGAAAAAAGAAAAAGAAAAGGAATTAGGGCTTTATAGAAAATCCGAATTTTCAGAAAAAATACCGAAAAATAGAAAAATACATTTCCGGAATCCTCGAAACGCACCGATCGCAACGGTACCACTCGTGCCCGGGTGAACCGCCCGGTTCGCCTGCAGCGAGCTTCCGAAGAAAAAGCCGAAACACACACCGGGAATCGGAAAACACACGCGGAAAAGCCGCGGAACGCCTCCGGGCCTCCGAAACGACTCCGGATCGCGCCGATCCGAACACGAAAGATGTCCGAAACGAAATTTCGGACACAACGGAGCTGGGCACTCCGAAAACTATATCTGGGACCCACGAAGAAGGATCTGAAAGGTCCGAGATATTACAGTTACGCTTATTATACCCTGTCGAAGAGAGTGAGAATAAATAAAGGGGGGTGAAAATAACAAAGGATCGGTGGGGTTGAAAATACTATACACTGAAGAAGTTATGATGGAATGTGTGAGGCCCGTGTCTTATTGGATCCTTAGTGGTTCGGATCTAGATTTTATTCTGGAATTTTTGGCTATTTTTCTAGATTTTTAGGAATTTTTCTGGCATTTTTTGGGATTTATTAGGAGTTATTTGAGGTTTAATATGTAAATAATAAGATTTTTATATATAACAATATATTATATATATTTATTTTATTTTTTTTCCTTTTATCCCTCACCCTCTCTCTCTCTCCCTTCGTCAATCTCTCACTCTCACGCCCTCTCTCTCTCACATCCGCGATCGCCTCTCCCCCTCTCTTTGGGATTCAGACGGTTCGGCATCGGATCGAGGCACGGATGTAATGCCCCGCATCTTTTGGATCCTTGTTCGTGAGTACCGGATCTGGTTTCTCTGAGTGCCCGACTCCGTTCTATCCGAAATTTCATTTCGGACATCTTTCGTGTTCGGATAGGCGCGATCCGGAGTTATTTCGGAGGCCCGGAGTGTGTCCGCGGCTTTTCCGCGTGTGTTTTCCGATTCCCGGTGTGGGTTTCGGATTTTTCTTCGGAACCTCGTTGCGGGTGAACCGGGCCGTTCACCTAGGCGAGTGTGGTACCGTTGCGATCAGCGCGTCGCGAGGATCGAGGAGGTGTATTTTTCTATTTTTCGGGATTTTTCCTATTTTCCGGATTTTTCTATATATATAATCTCCTTTTTCTCTCTCTCCCCATCTCTCATTTCTCTCTTCCCTCCCTCTCTCTTCTCTCACGTTCCCTCCTCTCCCCTTCTCACTCCGGGCGGCCGACGGAGGCGGCGAGGGCGGGGCGGCGTGGCTCGTGGGGCGTGGAGCGACGGGCACGGGATGAGGATCGCGATAGTGGAGGCGGTTCGTGGGATCGTGAACCGGTGACGGTTTAAACGGCGTTTCTTCGTGGATCGGCGTCCACGGTGCGCGAAATCTTCGGTGGAGGTAGGGTGATGGACCCCCAACTCGTGCTCTTTCATTTTCCGCGAGTTTCATAGGCCGTGGTGAGCCGAGCGGGTCGTTTGGGGCATTTTGGGGAAAACCATGATTTGGGGGGTGATCGCCCGATCTAGCGATTCGTTGCGTTTTAGGCCGATCCAAGGCCATAGATGCATGCTAGGGACTACTGGGGAGCTTCCCCTTTGTTTTACCCCTCATCCGTGGATGTTTGGGGGCGTGGCGTAGATTTTTGGGGTTTTCCCTTCGTTCTCGATTTTCCGAAATGGTCGCGGTCCACCAGTAACCGCGTTCATTGGTCGCGGTCTTGGGAGAACCGTGTTCATCCTTTGTGTTTTAGTCGAGGAGGCCTTTAAGCGTCGTGGTCGTGCGATAGACCGCTTTTATCTGGTCGCGGTCATGAGATGACCGCTACTGTTTGGTCGCGGTCCTTGGGCGACCGCTACCACCGGGGTTGTGTCTGGCTGGTTGCGGTCATGAGATGACCGTGACAGCATGGTCGCGGTCGCCGGTCGACCGCTACCATCTGGTCGTGGTCCCCGGTCGACCACTATCTGGTCGCGGTCACCAGGTGACCACTACCACGTTCTGGTTCCGGTTTGCGTTGTTTTGACCTCCGGTCGACCCGGTTGTGACCCAGTGGTTGACTTTAGGTCTCGTGAGTGTCTCGGACACCCCGTGGAGTTGTCCTGCTTTATTTCCTATTTCTTTGTGCCTCCACACTCCTTTTAGCCCTTCCGAGCCCTCCCGGCTCGTGGGCGGCGGTGCGAGTCTCGGGTTATCGGGCCTTCCCGGTAATCGGATTCTCGAGTCGTTACAGCTGGTATCAGAGCGGTGGTTGTGGATGTACATAGGAATTCGAAATGTTGCAGTGATCAGAGTCCATAAGGTCCAGTACAGTCGGCAGCTGGCTTAGGGTTTTGTGTTCGCTTTCCGCCTAGTTTCTCGCTTGAGAGCTTGAGTGCGCTGTGCGGCGCTGTGAAGGTGGTTGCTGTCCGCGGCTTTCGTGCCAGCATGGGGTCTAAGGATCGAGGTCGAGAGCCTTCTCCCTCATCGGTGATGGCCCTGGTTGTGCTGCGTTGGGCAGAGGTTGCTAGCAGGCGCGAGCTCGTGGTGCTGCGTTCGAGGAACCTGCAGCATGGTCAGGTGGCTGGAGCGGATTTTCGTGGTTAAGTGGCCGTGAGCGTGCTCTGAGGGAGCTATTGTCAGTTTTGGCCACTCCAGCTTGAGGTTTATCCAGCACCTGAGGTGTTCAGGTTGTGGTTTAAGGTGGCAGAGTGGGTGTTCTGATCGAGAAGTGTGCTCGGGTGAGCGGAGGATCTTCTCGGTGAGCTGCTGTTTCTTCGAGCCTGATGATCTTGTCGTGCTCTGTGGCGTCAGAAATGACGTGCCGGTCCCAGTTGTTTTACGGATTTCGAGACAAGATTGGGCTGTGGTGTCCCAGTAAGTCTTGCTCATGCACTCTCGTATGCGAAGGGGTGTGTTCGCCTTGGATTTGGTCTGAGGTGTGAAGGTTCCGCGGTGAGTTTCGGGACTCGAGGATGAGCGTCGGCGGTTGTTGTTATGGCTCGTGTTGCGGCTCTTGGCATGCTGTGTTGTAGTTCGAGGAATTGCAGCGGTGATGCATCGAGAGATGCTGTGATTATGGTCCGATGTGACACTCGCTGAGTGTGTCGGAGGCGCTGACCTGATGGAAGCGATGGTTTTCCTTGGTGCTGGATGGTGCTGTTTCCAGCATGCGCGAGGTTTGAGGTCAGGTCGAGCGTGGAGTTCTTCCGTTGGTCGGAAGTGCGTTTGGTCTCCCCTTTGGTTGGAGAGATTGTGTTCGGCTAAGGATCGTCGTCTTGCATTGTGTGTTCGGATTGGTTGGCCTTGTGTGCCATGAAGTCCGTGCGAGACGTGCTCCTTGTCTTGGCAGGGTGGTTGCCTGTGAGAAGTTGTGCCCATTCCCTTGTCGTGTGAGGGTGTTGGCGCTGTTCCGGAAGGATGAGTGCTGGTTGGGCGGTGTTTGCTTTCTCGGCTGTGCGCGTGAATCAGAGTGCGTAGCGGAAGCGTGGTGGGCCCATAACCCACTGGTTCAGGATCGTAGCGTTGGTTGCTACGGGCGGATTCCTGAGTTCGCGTTGAGCATCAGAGGATTGGTTCCTCGGTGTGAAACGTGTTGTTGCCGTGTCGTTGCCCGAGATATCATGGTGGTGGGCACTGGCAGGATGGAGTGTTGGGGAATGTGCTGACTAGTGCGCCGCATGAGTACCATGTTCCTGTGTTGGAAGCCGTGTCAGGCGTCGGTGTTGGACCTGGATGAGGTTGTTGAGGATGTCGCCTGACGATGGTTGAGGACGTGTTGGTCAGAGTCGGTGGCTTGGTGCCGACTTGTGTTCCCAGTCGTGTCCTCGGATGAGATCATTTTGGGGAAGTGGTCTCTGGCAGACTATGGGTCCCGGTTGACGGCTATGAGTGGCTGGTGAGCCTAACCGTGTGACCGACCACAGCAGTGTCTGTTGGTTCTACGGTCTTGTTGGATCGTGACGATGAGATGTTTATTGCTTAGGGACCCGTGAGCATTGTTCAGGTGGTGTCCCGTGGCTCTGTGGCAAGGGCGGAATCGGGATTGGCAGGTGTCCACTTGGATTGATCGAAGGATTTGATGAGACCAGATGGATGAGTGACGCCTGTGGGCGGAGGCCTTTTGTGAGATGGGCGTCGGAGGATGGTCATTGATAGGACGTTGGTGTCGCAATGGTTATCCCTGGTTTGGTGACCAGCATGGGATGATTCCCCTATGAGTCTGAGTCCAGTGAGGTGATGATTGAAGACACCAGGATCCGTCATTTGGTTTCGTCGTGCTCCCCAAGAGGGTCGAGTTGGAGCGATGTTCGAGCTCGGATGCAGTGTCTGAGAGGAGTGCAGCTCGAGATGCGGCATCAGTCTGTGTGTAAGTCGACGGATGGCTTGCCGAGGTTTGGAATGTTTCCTTTGGACCCGGTCGAGGACCAGGAAAGAAGGAAGAAGCTGAGCAAGCGGAGGTTTCCCGTTGATGAGCAGTTGGTGACCAGTGGATGGTCTTTTCAGAGACAGGAGATACTGGTTGTAAGGGCTCAAGAATGGAGAGAGCGGCGTGCAAGCGAGGCCTTTTGGTGGCCGTTTCTGAGGTGTGAGCTGGTGGAAGCTCAATGATCGGTTGCCCCTGGTGTAGGGTGTGAGATCGATTAGCAGGGTGTGAAGCTGGCATTGGTTGGTCCGCCAGGCGTGGGCGTTGACCAGAGGATTGGTTTTCGTGGCGAGAATTGTTTTCCCTCGATGAGCGAGAGGGTGGCAGCGATGCCGTGGGTGTTCTGCGTTGTGTGTGAGGTGATACCAGACTTGTGCCCTTGTGTTATGCCTGCTCTGGTGGCCGATGTGTGTGCGGTGTGCGGAGCATGGGCGTCGTTCGTGATTATGGTATGGCCGTATCCCTCATGATCGATGCTTTTGCAAGAATTGAGGTTTTCTGTGATGGGGCTCTGACAGCGTTGTCAGTTGGTTCGGTGTTCTTCCCCCTGTGACTTTGTGCTTGGTCCTGAATTTCGAGGATGAAATTCTTTTAAGGGGGGAGGGTTGTAATGCCCCGCATCTTTTGGATCCTTGTTCGTGAGTACCGGATCTGGTTTCTCGGAGTGCCCGACTCCGTTGTGTCCGAAATTTCGTTTTGGACATCTTTCGTGTTCGGATCAGCGCGATCCGGAGTTGTTTCGGAGGCCTGGAGTGTGTCCGCGGCTTTTCCGCGTATGTTTTCCGATTCCCGGTGTGGGTTTCGGTTTTTTCTTCGGAACCTCGTTGCGGGTGAACGGGGCCGTTCACCTAGGCGAGTGTGATACCGTTGCGATCAGCGCGTCGCGAGGATCGAGGAGGTGTATTTTTCTATTTTTCGGGATTTTTCCTATTTTCCGGATTTTTCTATATATATAATCTCCTTTTTCTCTCTCTCCCCATCTCTCATTTCTCTCTTCCCTCCCTCTCTCTTCTCTCACGTTCCCTCCTCTCCCCCTTTCACTCTGGGCGGCCGACGGAGGCTGCGAGGGCGGGGTGGCGTGGCTCGTGGGGCGTGGAGCGACGGGCACGGGATGAGGATCGCGATGGTGGAGGCGGTTCGTGGGATCGTGAACCGGCGAGGGTTTAAACGGCGTTTCTTCGTGGATCGGCGTCCACGGTGCGCGAAATCTTCGGTGGAGGTAGGTTGATGGACCCCCAGCTCGTGCTCTTTCATTTCCCGTGAGTTTCATAGGCCGTGGTGAGCCGAGCGGGTCGTTTGGGGTGTTTTGGGGAAAACCATGATTTGGGGAGTGATCGCCCGATCTAGCGATTCGTTGCTTTTTAGGCCGATCCGAGGCCATAGATGCATGCTAGGGACTAATGGGGAGCTTCCCCTTTGTTTTCCCCCTCATCCGTGGATGTTTGGGGGCGTGGCGTGAATTTTTGGGGTTTTCCCGCCGTTCTCGGTTTTCCAAAATGGTCGCGGTCCACCAGTAACCGCGTTCATTGGTCGCGGTCTTGGGAGAACCGCATTCATCCTTTGTGTTTTAGTCGAGGAGGCCTTTAAGCGTCGCGGTCGTGCGATAGACCGCTTTTATCTGGTCGCGGTCATGAGATGACCGCTAATATTTGGTCGCGGTCCTTGGGCGACCGCTACCACCGGGGTTGCGTCTGGCTGGTTGCGGTCGTGAGATGACCGTGACAGCATGGTCACGGTCGCCGGTCGACCGCTACCATCTGGTCGCAGTCCCCGGTCCACCACTATCTGGTCGCGGTCACCAGGTGACCACTACCACATTCTGGTTCTGGTTTGCGTTGTTTTGACCTCCGGTCGACCCGGTTGTGACCCAGTGGTTGACTTTAGGTCTCGTGAGTGTCTCGGACACCCCGTGGAGTTGTCCTGCTTTATTTCCTATTTCTTTGTGCCTCCACACACCTTTTAGCCCTTCCGAGCCCTCCCGGCTCGTGGGCGGCGGTGCGAGTCTCGGGTTATCGGGCCTTCCCGGTAATCGGATTCTCGGGTCGTTACAACGGAGCACGCCGGTGGAATCCTCGCGTCGAGAGGAACGCGTTGACGCCCACCTTGGCGCGATTCATGGCCCGTGGACGCGAGACGGTGCGTGGAGGCTGGGCGGTACCCTCCTCTTGCATGTGGCCTAATCGGCCGTTTTGGCTTGAACGAGGTAGGGGGATGGAATCCTAAACTCGCTAGGATCACTTCCTATAGCATGGTTTCTTGTTTAAACCCTTGTGGCATGCTTATGGTGTATTTTTCATTTTTGGGGGTTTAAGCTTGTTCTTCATGTATAAGCCATTGTGGGTGTTGCATGCGGGTGTTTTAGTTGTTATATTGTTGTTTAGGACGTGTGGTTTGAGAGGAACAGGTTCGTTTCGACGTTACCCGACGATTTCGATCGTCCGGGAGGGAACCCGTTTTCAAACATAACCTGTCCGTTACCCAGACGGTGTGACGGTCCTTCCAAGAACCGTCACACTAGTAACGGTCCGTAGGGGACGCGTTACATAAATGTAACGTGTAAGGCCCGTGCCTTAATGGATCCTTGATGGTTTTTGTTCTATTATTTGTTCTGGAATTTCCGGCTATTTTCCTGGATTTTTAGGAATTTGTCTGATATTTTTTCGGATTTATTTGGAGTTATTTGAGGGTTATTAATATTAATAAGATTTTTATATATATAATGATTATATTATATATATATTAATTTTATTTTTATTATATCTCTCACCCTCACCCCCTCTCTCTCCCTCGTTGATCTCACTCTCCCTCACGCTCTCTCTCTCCTCCGCGGCCGTCCTCTTCCCCTCTCTTGGGTTGCAGGCCATTTGACGGCGGATTGAAGCGTGGTTGGCGCCGTTGGATTCCTCGCCTCGAGAGGAACACGTAGGTACCCATTTCGGCATGGTTCGGTGATCGTGGGAGCGAGGTGGAGCGTGAAGGCTTCGTAGCTCTTCCTCCTTGCATGCGATCTTTTCTTCGGTTTCGGCTTGCAAGAGGTAGGGGGATGGAATCCTGATCTTGCTAGGATCATTTCCTGTGGCTCGTTCCGTTGATTAGAGCCCGTGGCATGCATAATGTTCATTTCTTCCATTTGTAGGGTTTTAATGAAATTCTTGAGATTAATGCTTATTAGGCCTTGCATGTGATGTTTTTAATTGTTATATTGTCGTATGGGTTGCATGGTTTGACAGGTTACAGGTTTTACGTCGTTACCCGGCGATTCAGATCGTCCGGGAGGGAACCGATTTTTATATATAACCCGTCCGCGACCCAGGTGAAGTGACGGTCTCACCAGGAACCGTCACATCTCCGATGGTCTTTCGTGAGCGCGTTACTTCAATGTAACGGCCCATCATGGGTGCGTTACATTGAGAGTAACGGTAGGGCTCCCAGCCGTCGCTCCCTCGTTGATTTACGTTGGTTTGGTCAGGCGGTGCGCCCGACGGCCAGTCGACCGGCCGTCGTTTCCAACCGACGCGCCGAGCCCGGGGCGTCGTTTCGCCTGCGATTGATTTAAATGCTATACGTTGATTTTATGCCTCGGGTGAAAGTAACGGCGGTGCTCCTGCGCGTTGCTTCGAAGCAACGCATAGGACCCCCACCGTCACTCTCCCTCTTAGGTCCTTGAGCTGGAACTCAGGTGGAAGTAACGGATGGAGACCAACGCGTCGTTCTTGGAGTAACGCGCCAATCCTCGACCGTCACTTTCAAGTAGCGCGTGGGTATTAGACCGCCGCTTCCCTGATGGTTTTAATATGTTGCCAGCCCATTTGTTATGCGTTCCTTTTTATACTCATGCCATATTCGTATTGTTTTAAATGTTTAATTGTGTGTTTTATTACCATTAGAGTAGCCTTTCTTTCCACGCAATGGAGCCACTGTTGTTGCCCTAAGGTCTGTTGAGTGCCGACCCGCTTGAGGATGGCGGAGGGGTCTGTTTCCCATGCACAGTTTATAAGCTAGTTCCGTGGGCTCCGAGCCAATGGTAGCATCCTACCAAGGGAGAAAACTAGCTAGAGGGCCTGGCTCAGGCTAGAGTCAGTGTGTGCACACGTGGTCGGAGACTGTGGACTGACACCGACGGGTGCCACTCCGACTGGTCACTTGGTTTGGTACTATTTACGCGCTTAGCTTGTCGCTTCGTCGACTGCGAGTGCTTGAGACGCAGTGTAAGTCGTCAGTGGATGCTTCTGGTTTCTGCTCCAGTGGTTGTCCTTCCTTGTTGCTTGGATTAGTTGAGACTTATTCTATTTGGTAGCTTTAGTTTTAATCGCTTGCGTTTAGTTAGTTGTGGCATGCTTTAGCTGTTATACTTGCTTAGTTAGAGTCTGCAGCTTTACTTGAGTAGTTATTCTTGCCATTGCCTGTTAGCTATTTAAATGCATGCTCTACTTGCCTTTATTTATGCGTGTATGCTTGTTTAGTGCGAGGTAGGGATCCGCGTGACCCCTACTGAGTCTGGCTGTGACTCACCCTTTCTCCTTTCAGGTGAGCCGCGCCCGTCGTCTCCCGGTGCTTCGTGAGCTGTTTTGGAGACCGTGTTAGCTGCCAACTTTAGTCGAGTCGCCTTTTGAGGCTTGTTCGTACTTTTGCCGGGGTATGCCCCGCGTAGTTGTACCTCGTGGACTAGCGCTCTTGTTTCTCTGGACTAGTATATGAATATCACTCCAGTTATTTTTGAATTACTTCCGCACTTGTGTTAATTTCTTTACTTAATTGTAAATTGCGCGTTCCAAATTCCAATTCATTACACATATCCCTCAGCACTTTTCTTCTAACCCTTCAGGGGCCTCATCAGCCTCTTGGGTGGCTTCCCCAGTTCTTGGTATCGGTGTATCGATGTTATCGGTATATCGGTATCCTGAACTCTGGGTCGTTACAGTTGGTATCAGAGCATTAGTTGAGGAATTGTATAAGGAATTGAAATTTGCGCTTGTCCAGAGCTAGTCATGTTGTCGTCTATTGCTGGCATAGGATGTTTTCCGTATGATTGATTAATTGCGATTGATTTGTGTTTTGGCAGTGTAATTATGCCCCCCCGTCGAGGAAGACCCCCTCGAGCTCCTCGTGTTCCTCGAGATGCGCCCAGGGAAGATAGTGGTTCTGCACCTCCTCCTGCAGTTCCTGCTATTCCAGTTGTTCCTCCTCCAGCGCCGATTGTTGCTCCTCTTGTTGAAGCGCCTGGCAGTCGAGGCAAGGCATTGAAAGAATTTCTTATGTTCAATCCGCCTGCTTTCGATGGTCAAGCTGATCCAGAGGTGGCAAGGCAATGGTTGGATGCGATCGAGCGTGTGTTCGTATCGATGGAGTGTGCTGAAGATGAAAAGGTTATGTTTGCTGCTTTTCAACTCCAGAGTACATCCATCACGTGGTGGAAAGCCGAGTGGCAGATTACCTTCCGTTCAAGACCTCTTCGGCAGATCACTTGGGCAGAGTTTGTTGCTGCTTTCGAGCGTGCCTATACTCCCGCCTGTCTTCAGATGGACAAGATGTATCAATTTATGGAGCTAACTCAGGGTGGTATGAATGTGCTTCAGTATCGGAATAGGTTTATGGAATTGGGTCAGTACGCGCCTCATGTGCTAGCTAGTGAAGCTTTGAAGACTCAGCAATTTTTGCGAGGTTTGAGGCCTGAATTGAAGATGCCTCTTATCGCCAGTCGTGTTGCAGATCTTGATAGTGCGTGCCAGACAGCGGTGGCTTTAGAGCTGGAGATGACGAGACCTGGTGGATATCCTCAGGCAGGGTCAGTGCAGCCGGTAGCTCAGTCGCAACAGACTTACCGACTGCCAGTGCCAGGTATTCCCTCGGTCCAGTCAGAGATTTCTAGTGCTTCCTCTCCTTCTAAGCCCAAGTTCAAAAGGTTCAAGAAGAAGAAGAAGTTTTTCCAACAGCCGTCCGGTACAGATTCTGTTCAGCAGCCGACAGCACCTTCTTCTCAGACTCGTCAGAGCTCAGCTGTCAGTCAGCCATGGTCGTGTAGGAGATGCGGTGGTCATCACAAGGGCCAGCCGTGTTCTCTTCCTGTTGTTTGCTTTAGGTGTGATCAGCCGGGTCATGTGGTTCGTGATTGCCCGCTGAGGCCGAAGCAATCGCAAGTTCCTCAGCTTTCTCAACCTCAGCAGCCGCAATTCAGACCCCCGACTGCACCTCAAGCTCAGCAATTTTACTCTCAAGCGTCGGTGTCTTCTCAGCAATCTTCAGCTGGTTCTAAGAAGCAGAAAGGCAAGGTTTCTCATTTGACTAGAGCTCATGCTATTGCGTCCCATCTTGTGAAGGTACGATTATGCTTTTTGGTCATTCAGCTCGTGTCTTATTTGATTCTGGTGCTTCTCACTCTTTTATTTCTGAGGATTTCATGGCCTATATTGAGGAACCGACTTCCGAGGTATCCTATGAGATGTTTGTTGAATTGCCTTCTGGAGATTTCATGGTTACACCTTTGTGCCTAGAAGAATCTCCTGTGATGATTGATAATCACCAGTTGTCGGCAAGATTGTATGTGTTGCAGCTGGCAGATTATGATGTTATTCTGGGAATGGATTGGTTGGAGCATTATGGAGCTGTGGTTGACTGCAGATCGAAGAAAGTCTATTTTCAGCCACAGGGAAAATCAGCCTTTTATTTTCAAGGTATTCGATCCCGACCTTCTCGTATGATTATTTCTGCTATTCTAGCCTATAGGTTGCTTAGCGCAGGTTGCCAGGGATTCCTTGCTTCAGTGGTTATTGTTGAAAAATCACGACTGGATGTTTGTGATATTCTGGTTGTCCGTGAATTCCCTGATGTGTTTCCTGATGAGTTGCCAGGCTTGCCCCCAGAGCGAGAGATAAAAATGGTGATTGAACTGATTCCAGGTACCGACCCCTTAGCAAAGCCGCCGTACCGAATGGCTCCAGCTGAATTGAACGTACTGCGTGCACAGCTACTAGAGTTACTGGAAAAAGGTTATATTCGCCCCAGTTTTTCTCCGTGGAGTGCCCCGGTACTGTTTGTGAAAAAGAAAGATGGAAGCCTGAGACTTTGTATTGATTACGGGCAACTGAATCAGGTGACTATCAAGAATAAGTATCCGCTTCCCAGGATTGATGATTTGTTTGACCAGTTACAGTCTGCTACTATCTTTTCACGGATTGATCTCCGGTCTGGCTACTTCCAATTGCGAATCCAGGAATCTGATGTGGAGAAGATGGCTTTCAGCACTCGTTATGGTCACTTTGAATTTCTGGTCATGTCGTTTGGTTTGACTAATGCCCCAGCAGCTTTTATGGACCTAATGCAGCGTATCTTTCATCCATTTCTGGACCAGTTCGTGGTGATCTTTGTTGATGATATTCTGATCTATTCTGCCTCTGATAATGATCATGTGCAGCATTTGAGGATCGTTCTGCAGACTCTAAGGGATCACGAGCTGTATGCGAAGTTCAGTAAATGTGAATTCTGGCTTCGGGAGATTCATTTTCTTGGTCATGTGATTTCTGGTGATGAAGTGGCAGTGGACCCTGCAAAGATCGATGCTATTTTGAGTTGGCAGAGACCGAGAACTGTAACAGAGATTCGAAGTTTTCTAGGTTTGGCTGGGTATTACCGCAGATTCATTCAAGACTTTACGAAAATTGCAGCCCCGATGACTAGATTGACTCATAAGGATGTGTCCTTTGTCTGGTCGGATCAGTGTGAGACTAGCTTTGTTGAATTGAAAAGGCTATTAACTTCTTCTCATGTGTTGACTTTACCTTCCGGCTCGGGTGGATTTATGGTCTATACAGATGCTTCTCGAGTAGGTTTGGGTGCAGTGCTAATGCAACATGGTAAGGTTATTGCATATGCGTCCCGGCAGTTGAAACAACATGAAGGAAATTATCCCACGTATGATCTAGAGCTAGCTGCAGTTGTTTTTGCCTTAAAGATCTGGAGACATTATCTGTATGGTGAGAAATTTCAGATTTTCACCGATCATCAGAGTTTACAGTATATTTTCTCCCAGAAAGATCTGAATCTCAGGCAGAGGTGATGGATGGAATTCATGAAAGATTATGACTTTACACTCTCCTATCAGCCTGGAAAAATGAATGTAGTGGCTGATGCTCTGAGCAGGAAAGTGCAGGTCAGTCATTTGTTGCTTCATGAATGGAAATTATGGGAACAGCTTCCAAGTGAGGCATTTAATGCAGTGTTTCCTGCTGATCTGAAGATGGCAGTTTGTGCTAGCTTAGTTTTGGGTTCAACTTTATATCATCAGATTAAAGATGCCCAGTAGACTGATTCTGATTTGGCTCGTGTTATATCAAGCTATGATGTGGATTTTGATACGGAGCTAGTTGTCAGTCTTCAAGGTAGATTATATATTCCCACTGATGATGATTTAAGACTTGAGATTCTGAGTGAGGCCCATGGTTCTCGTTTTTGATGCGGGACGGACACGGGGACCGACTCTACGTGGTATGGACCTCGGACTCTAGACGTGGACACGACCAGCAACACATGATGGGAGAGACAATAGGCCCGACACGGAGAGCTCCCATAGGCTACACGTCGCTAACAGAAGTGCAAACTCACTCGGCGTCCCATGCGAGGGAAAGCGTGGATCGTGCGCGGTTAAGGAACCGGCAGAGTTCAAGGTAGTCAGACTCACTTCCGGACTCGGATCGAGTCACGGGACTGGTCACTCTCACTCTCACAGCGGTGACATGGACACATGGGCTAGTACCTACACTCTCGGCAGTGGCAAAAGACCGTATACTAGCTAAGCAAATGAACGCCAAGAGGTTCGGACCATTACCTCCACGCACCCGACGTGGCGAAGATAACCCCGGCCAATCACGGACCCCCGGTTAACACAATTTTACAGCAGTACAATAATTTGACCCACTCCACGCAGGGAGGTAAAAGGTCACATGCGGGGCCCGGGAATCACGCGAATTGGGTTGACGGACAGCATCTTGATGTCGCCCGGCGGTGCCGAACTCCGCGTTTTCGTGCTTTCCGAACGGTGGGTTCTGCGGGCCCGTGGGGCCCACGGGTGGCGCTGGCCTCCGGATCTGTAGGAGTGGGTCCCACTGTGATGGGGACCCCTGGTGGCACGCCTCCACGGAAGGCGGTCGGCCGGGAACACCGATCGGTGGCCGAACAACTCCGATCTCCAAGCTTGTGGAATGCTGCCCACCGATTTCTGCTTGCTGTTTTCAGGTGCGCGCTCCGACGAAAATGGCCGCTGTGATCAGCCCCGTCGCCGGAATGGGATGAAACCAGCGCCGTTGGAAAGAGGACTCAAAATCCTCCAACCTAGGGCCAGTGGATTCCTATGAACCTGCGCGACCTGGACCTTAACTAATTTTCAATTCTCTGCTACACAGTTCCAGAACTCTCAGTTCAGCACATCAGTTCCCTGTAAACAGCCGTTGACCGCCTACTGATAGTGGGATTCAGACTTCTAGCGCTTCTTCAAAGTTGTAGATAATCAAACCACGAAGCTGGGAAACTTTTAGAATTGGATTTGGAGGTGGTGGTGATTTTATAGGATTTTTGGAGTGACTGGTGGTCGGATCTGGGAACGGGTGGATAGAACTTTAGGTGGATCTGAGAACGATTTGTGGAAAATATGAAATGGACGAACTAGAAATTTAGAAAAATTGTGGAGGAAGGGGTTGGTGGAAAGAAGATCCAGTAAAATTGGGCGAACCAAAGAAAATCAAAAAGTGGACCTAAGACCTAAAACTCAGGGCGGAGATGAATCTGGACAGACTGCTGGCAGAACTGAAATGGAAGAGTGGATGAAAATCTAAAAATATGGAACGGGATCTGAATGACAAACCAATTTTTTTGGGATATCCTTGACACCTATGGAACCTCCCGTAAAATTCCCAGGTCGATCAGAGCTCTTGGCTGAGTTGGGAATTTCGTGGGAGTTACTATGGTACTGCGCGGGCAGAACTCCGATGAAGACGATGGCGGTGCGGTGGCGGCTCGTGGCGGCGGCGAGGATGACCGGAACTGATAGGGGAGGAGTCATACCTCCAGAGGCAACCTTCACAGCTACAAGGGGGGAGAGAGGGGCGCACCAAGCTGGAGCTCCAACAATTTTTTTGATTCAAAATGGCATTAATTCATCAAAATGGGAAAATACAAGCATATATAGGTCACCCATCTAATCCATCCTCCACCGTTGGATCTAGGGGTGTGAGATGGAGGGTTGGGATGGCTTGTGATCATTCCAAAAAAATACAATTAAAAAAATAAAGGGGGGACAGCCTATTGACTAGGGGGGAACAAGCTTGACATGGTAGGTGGGTGTTGGTTGGAAATGTTGACTATTTTGGTCCCTTGTCCCCCATGTGGACAATTGACCATTCAAACTTCTAGATGCCCCATGTGGCATGTTGACTGACCCCACGTGGGACCCTAGGCTGAGGTGGCCCAATGTGGTGGGGCCCGGGGGGCCCGGGGGGCCCACGGGGTCCGAAATACTCGTAAGTCCCTATTACACTCAAAATGGCAAACCGAATGCAACGAAATAAATACAAATTACACACACATAAAGTCTAGCTAAATATAATAAATGGGGAGGCTCAAGGCGGAGTCTCCAGGCTGTCTCCGAGCCAGATGGACGCTGAGGTGGCTCGTGTCGTGCTCCGCGTGCGGTACCGGTGGCTCGGCGTATCGTGCCGATCAGCTGCTCGGGTGTCCGCACCAATTCTCCCCGGGTGGGAGAAACTCGACCCTGTCGAGTAAGGGTCTGCATTGCTCCTGTATCGCTCCAAAAGGTCTGGATCAATCCGCTGCAACTCGCCATGTGTGATCCATGTGTCCTCAGTAGCGGGCCGTCCTCTCCATCGCACTAGGTAGCGCGGGTAAGATCCACTCCTGGTAACTGTCACTTGCTCGTCCAATATACGATCTATATGCTCACGCTGCCGTGAAAAAGGGGCTGGAGGTGGAAGTGGACACTCAGGTGTGGGATCACTCTCAAGGGGAGGAGATGGCTCAAAAGACTCACTAGGGATCACCGCTGGGTCCCTATATGCAACAAGATTCGATACATTGAAGGTAGAGCTTATACCATATTCCTCGGGCAGGTCCACAACATACGCATTGGATGCAACGCGTTTCAACACTCTAAAGGGATCGACTCCGCGAGCTTGTAACTTCTTAACAGTTTCAGAGGGAAACCGTTCAGGTCTTATCCTGATCATGACATATTCGCCCTCTTGGAACTCTCGGTGGTGTCTATGGGCACCGGCTAACTCCTTGTACCGTGCATTGCTGGCCTTACTGTGACGACGGACGTTGTCATGTAGACTCCTAACATACCTAACAAAAAGAAAAAACCACACAGATGCACACACGACCCTAAACAACCCTACAGTTAGTCCGACCCAATCATATGCAAGGTGGTTCAGGACATCCGAATGTGTGCCATGCATACCCTAAGTGTGACCGAATGTCGGTACAACCATAAGACGGTCCTTTGGATTTGGGAGGTTTGGGTGGGATAGGAGGGTCGGGTGTCTCTTGCCCGTGAACGGACTCGGTGGGTGCCGATGGCCAGGCCCATGGGGGAGGGGTATAATGGTGACCTCCCCTAAAGAAGTGGAATGGATATTGTGGGCCAAGGGGCCCATAAAGAAAGGGATCGAAGGGATCAAAGAATGTGTGACCCCTTGATATGGATTCCCTAATCTCAAGATCCCAGGTGTGGAAGTCTAGACGGTGTTGTTGATCTCCTTCATCCATGAAGGGAGATGAGACGGTGGGGGTATGATGGTGGACTCTCTCAAAGGGGTGGAGTAAATATGGTGGGTCACGGGGTCCACAAAAGAATGGGTCGAAGGGATCAAAGAAGGTATGACCCCTCGGACTAGGATTCCACAAATCGATGTCCCACATTTGGAAATCTTGGAGGTGTAAATGATCACCTTCATTCATTGTGAGAGGTGGAACGACAGTCATAGGTAGAAAGTAAGATTCCTCCCTTGGGTAAATGGGAATGAAGTCGGGCTCGGCCGGCATAGGGAGGATTAGAAGAACCTCCGTGGTAACATGACCCACGGTGTACACGGAGGTGATAGACCCTAAGGATGGATGTGTGAAGCTACGACCTATAGGTTGGTCAAAGCCTGGAGCCAACAAGTGCATAAAAGTTAATTGCCGGTCTAACCCTTTGAGAAGGTCATCTAACGTATCCACATAGTGACTAGACCGGAAAGTTGTGTGAAATGAATGGATTGGCACCAGAGGTAGGATAGGGTCCATAGATGGGAGGGGAGATGGGACCAAATCTATCCTAAGCCAGCTAAAGAGTGGCTCGGCTATGAGTAGCTTTCCCGTTAGAAACACGGGTAGCTCTGGCTGAGAAGGCTCCAAATAAATATCGGAGAGTGAGGCTTCTCCAACCCTTTTGTCCCCTAGGGCTAGAGATGTCCGAGTGGGACACTGTCCGGCAAAGTGGCCAAACCCTTGGCAGCGATAACACTGCTGTCGTGATCCTCTTCGCTCCTTGATAAGCAGACCCTTACCCTTATCCTCCTGACGGACATGGGGTGTAGGCAATGAAGCTCTCGTGGGTGGGGAAAGAGGATCCACTATGATGGGGAGAGGACCTTGGGATGGAGCCATAGATGGCACTGGGTTGGGACTACCGGCGGCTACCTCCTTAGGCTCATGCTTGGTTCTATCTCAGCTAGGAGGTAGGCAAGGGGGAAGCAGGGATTCAATATAATCACACTTCCTATCCACTTTATCCAAAATGATTTGGAAGAGTTCGGCAATGGTGGGGTGTGGAGTAGGAGTAATGTGGTGGACTCTCCCATATGAACTCGGCTTAGTCGTGGACCTAGGCTCTTCTACATGCGCGGCGCGTTGCCTCCGATTATGGCCCCCTTGGGTGGATGTGATTGGGTGGGGTCGGTTGGAGGTGACCGGACCGGGTAGGTAGACCTTCCTAAGTTCGTCCTTCATCTCATGCCACGACTCGATGGGCCTTTGCCTCCTAACCTCTCTCATGCGCTCAATGCTCTCCCATTTGCAGGCGGCTTTGTGGACAAGCCTCTCTCGGGCAAAACTAACTTGCATGGCACCGGACATGGTGTAACATTCAAAATATTTGTCCATGGTGGCCTCCCAATTGAGGTAGTCGTCCGGGTCATTAGAGCCATAAAAATCCGAGGCTTCGGGCCTACGGAAGGGGAGAGGATGGTTGCCAAGCCCATGGGTAGACCAACGGCCATATTGCCCGAGTGATTGGGACTCCATGAAAAACTCGGAACTACAAGATGGGCATGATGACAAGAGACAAGACAAACCGACTAATGCAAACACACACTAGACAATGTACTTAGACCTAAACCAATATCTGGTACGAGGCAGAGTTAACCGATCCGAAGATCACTCCCGCAAGTGTGCGGCCTTCCCAATAGGCGTAGCCTACCGTTCGGACAACACCTTTTAAGATACCGAACTATCGGGATGAAATGTAATTTTAAAACACTCTTTTTTTTGTTTTGAAAATAATGATGGTCCTAGACTTGACTTAGACCATGATGCATGCAAGACTATGCAAGACTACCCTAGACTCAACTCGCTCTGATACCAAACTGATGCGGGACGGACACGGGGACCGACTCTACGTGGTATGGACCTCGGACTCTAGACGTGGACACGACCAGCAACACATGATGGGAGAGACATTAGGTCCGACACGGAGAGCTCCCATAGGCTACACGTCGCTAACAGAAGTGCAAACTCACTCGGCGTCCCATGCGAGGGAAAGCGTGGATCGTGCGCGGTTAAGGAACCGGCAGAGTTCAAGGTAGTCAGACTCACTTCCGGACTCGGATCGAGTCACGGGACGAGTCACTCTCACTCTCACAGCGGTGACATGGACACACGGGCTAGTACCTACACTCTCGGCAGTGGCAAAAGACCGTATACTAGCTAAGCAAATGAACGCCAAGAGGTTCGGACCATTACCTCCACGCACCCGGCGTGGCGAAGACAACCCCGGCCAATCACGGACCCCCGGTTAACACAATTTTACAGCAGTACAATAATTTGACCCACTCCACGCAGGGAGGTAAAAGGTCACATGTGGGGCCCGGGAATCACGCGAATTGGGTTGACGGGCAGCATCTTGATGTCGCCCGGCGGTGCCGAACTCCGCGTTTTCGTGCTTTCCGAACGGCGGGTTCTGCGGGCCCGTGGGGCCCACGGGTGGCGCTGGCCTCCAGATCTGTAGGAGTGGGTCCCATTGTGATGGGGACCCCTGGTGGCACGCCTCCACGGAAGGCGGTCGGCCGGGAACACCGATCGGTGGCCGAACAACTCCGATCTCCAAGCTTGTGGAATGCTGCTCACGGATTTCTGCTTGCTGTTTTCAGGTGCGCGCTCCGACGAAAATGGCCGCTGTGATCAGCCCCGTCGCCGGAATGGGATGAAACCAGCGCCGTTGGAAAGAGGACTCAAAATCCTCCAACCTAGGGCCAGTGGATTCCTTTGAACCTACGCGGACCTGGACCTTAACTAATTTTCAATTCTCTGCTACACAGTTCTGGAACTCTCAGTTCAGCACATCAGTTCCCTATAAACGGCCGTTGACCGCCTACTTACAGTGGGATTCAGACTTCAAGCGCTTCTCCAAAGTTGTAGATAATCAAACCATGAAGCTGGGACAACTTTTAGAAT
Source organism: Amorphophallus konjac (assembly GCA_022559845.1). NCBI lineage: Eukaryota > Viridiplantae > Streptophyta > Magnoliopsida > Alismatales > Araceae > Amorphophallus > Amorphophallus konjac. Next base: position 5,154,565 of record CM040126.1, read on the forward strand.
TGGATTTGGAGGTGGTGGTGATTTTATAGGATTTTTGGAGTGACTGGTGGTCGGATCTGGGAATGGGTGGATAGAACTTCAGGTGGATCTGAGAACGATTTGTGGAAAATATGAAATGGACGAACTAGAAATTTAGAAAAATTGTGGATGAAGGGGTTGGTGGAAGGAAGTTCCAGTAAAATTGGGCGAACCAAAGAAAATCAAAAAGTGGACCTAAGACCTAAAACTCAGGGCGGAGATGAATCTGGATAGACTGCTGGCAGAACTGAAATGGAAGAGTGGACGAAAATCTAAAAATATGGAACGGGATCTGAATGACAAACCAATTTTTTTGGGATATCCTTGACACCTATGGAACCTCCAGTAAAATCCCCAGGTCGATCATGAGCTCTTGGCTGAGTTTGGAATTTCATGGGAGTTGCTGTGGTACTGCACGGGCAGAACTCCGATGAAGACGATGGCGGTGCGGTGGCGGCTCGTGGCGGCGGCGAGGATGACCGGAACTGATAGGGGAGGAGTCACACCTCCAGAGGCAACCTTCACAGCTGCAAGGGGGGAGAGAGGGGCGCACCAAGCTGGAGCTCCAACAATTTCTTTGATTCAAAATGGCATTAATTCATCAAAATGGGAAAATACAAGCATATATAGGTCACCCATCTAATCCATCCTCCACCGTTGGATCTAGGGGTGTGAGATGGAGGGTTGGGATGGCTTGTGATCATTCCAAAAAAATACAATTAAAAAAATAAAGGGGGGACAGCCTATTGACTAGGGGGGAACAAGCTTGACATGGTAGGTGGGTGTTGGTTGGAAATGTTGACTATTTTGGTCCCTTGTCCCCCATGTGGACAATTGACCATTCAAACTTCTAGATGCCCCATGTGGCATGTTGACTGACCCCACGTGAGACCCTAGGCTGAGGTGGCCCAATGTGGTGGGGCCCGGGGGGGCCGTGGGGCCCACGGGGTCCGAAATACTCGTAAGTCCCTATTACACTCAAAATGGCAAACCGAATGCAACGAAATAAATACAAATTACACACACATAAAGTCTAGCTAAATATAATAAATGGGGAGGCTCAAGGCGGAGTCTCCAGGCTGTCTCCGAGCCAGATGGACGCTGGGGTGGCTCGTGTCGTGCTCCGCGTGCGGTACCGGTGGCTCGGCGTATCGTGCCGATCAGCTGCTCGGGTGTCCGCACCAGTTTTGCTATTCATCCAGGTGTCACCAAGATGTATCAGAATTTGACGAAGCAGTTCTGGTGGCCAGGTTTGAAGAAATACGTGGCTATATTTGTTTCTAAGTGCTTGACTTGTCAGCAGGTTAAAGCCGAACATCAAAAGCCAGGTGGTTTGCTTCAGCCATTAGAGATTCCGATGTGAAAATGGGACCATATTACTACCGACTTTGTGGTGGGTTTGCCTCGGACTTCTCAGGGTTTTGATGGCATCTGGTTGTCAGTCGACAGATTGACTAAAACTGCCAGATTATTACCGATTAAGATTGCCTGGAATGTGCAGAGGTTGGCCGAGCTGTATGTGCAGAAGATCGTGCCACTGCATGGAGTTCCTGTTTCACTTGGGTCAGATCGTGACCCACGTTTTACCTCCGACTTCTGGCGTAGTTTCTAGAAAGCTTTGGGCACTGAGTTAGCATTCAGTTCAGCGTATCACCCTCAGTCAGATGGTCAGTCAGAGAGGACTATTCAGACTCTGGAAGACATGCTGAGATCGTGTTGCCTTGATTGGCAAGGTTCGTGAAGTCAGCATTTGCCACTTGTTGAATTTGCCTATAATAACAGTTTTCATTCCAGTATTAGTATCTGTAAGGCCCGTGCCTTCATTCCAGTTAACTGTGGCATACTTTGGCTGTTATACCTGTTTAGTTAGAGTTTACAGTTTTACTTGAGTAGTTATTTCTTGCCATTGCCTGTTAGCTATTTAAATGCATGCTCTACTTGCCTTTATTTATGCGTGTATGCTTGTTTAGTGCGAGGTAGGGATCCGCGTGACCCCTACTGAGTCTGGCTGTGACTCACCCTTCTCCTTTCAGGTGAGCCGCGCCCGTCGTCTCCCGGTGCTTCGTGAGCCGTTTCGGAGACCGTGCTTAGCTGCCAGCTTTAGTCGAGTCACCTTTTGAGGCTTGTTCGTACTTTTGCCGGGGTATGCCCCGTGTAGTTGTGCCTTTTGGACTAGTACTTTGGTTTATCTGGACTAGTATATATATATATCACTCTTGTTATTTTGAATTTCTTCCACACGTGTGTTAATTTATTTACTCAATTGTAAATTGTGCGTTCCAAATTCCAATTCGTTATGCATATCCCTCAGCAGTTTTCTTTTAACCCTTCAGGGGCCTCATCAGCCTCTTGGGTGGCTTCCCCAGTTCTTGGTATCGGTGTATCGATGTTATCGGTATATCGGTATCCTGAACTCTGGGTCGTTACAGTTAGTATCAGAGCGTTGTTTGAGGAATTCTATAAGGATATGAAATTTGCGCTTGTCCAGAGCTAGTCATGTTGTCGTCTATTGCTGGCATAGGATGTTTTCCGTATGATTGATTAATTGCGATTGATTTGTGTTTTGGCAGTGTAATTATGCCCCCCCGTCGAGGAAGACCCCCTCGAGCTCCTCGTGTTCCTCGAGATGCGCCCAGGGAAGATAGTGGTTCTGCACCTCCTCCTGCAGTTCCTGCTATTCCAGTTGTTCCTCCTCCAGCGCCGATTGTTGCTCCTCTTGTTGAAGCGCCTGGCAGTCGAGGCAAGGCATTGAAAGAATTTCTTATGTTCAATCCGCCTGCTTTCGATGGTCAAGCTGATCCAGAGGTGGCAAGGCAATGGTTGGATGCGATCGAGCGTGTGTTCGTATCGATGGAGTGTGCTGAAGATGAAAAAGTTATGTTTGCTGCTTTTCAACTCCAGAGTACATCCATCACGTGGTGGAAAGCCGAGTGGCAGATTACCTTCCGTTCAAGACCTCTTCGGCAGATCACTTGGGCAGAGTTTGTTGCTGCTTTCGAGCGTGCCTATACTCCCGCCTGTCTTCAGATGGACAAGATGTATCAATTTATGGAGCTGACTCAGGGCGGTATGACTGTGCTTCAGTATCGGAATAGGTTTATGGAATTGGGTCAGTATGCGCCTCATGTGCTGGCTAGTGAAGCTTTGAAGACTCAGCAATTTTTGCGAGGTTTGAGGTCTGAATTGAAGATGCCTCTCATCGCCAGTCGTGTTGCGGATCTTGATAGTGCGTGCCAGACAGCGGTGGCTTTAGAGCTAGAGATGACGAGACCTGGTGGATATCCTCAGGCAGGGTCAGTGCAGTCAGTAGCTCAGTCGCAGCAGACTTACCGACCGCCAGTGCCAGGTATTCCCTCGGTCCAGTCAGAGATTTCTAGTGCTTTCTCTCCTTCCAAGCCCAAGTTCAAGCGGTTGAAGAAGAAGAAGAAGTTTTTCCAACAGCCGTCCGGTACAGATTCTGTTCAGCAGCCGACAGCACCTTCTTCTCAGACTCGGCAGAGCTCAGCTGTCAGTCAGCCATGGACGTGTAGGAGATGCGGTGGTCATCACAAGGGCCAGCCGTGTTCTCTTCCTGTTGTTTACTTTAGGTGTGATCAGCCGGGTCATGTGGTTCGTGATTGCCCGCTGAGGCCGAAACAATTGCAAGTTCCTCAGTTTTCTCAACCTCAGCAGCCGCAATTCAGACCTCCGACTGCACCTCAAGCTCAGCAATTTTACTCTCAAGCGTCGGCGTCTTCTCAGCAATCTTCAGCTGGTTCTAAGAAGCAGAAAGGCAAGGTTTCTCATTTGACTAGAGCTGATGCTGTTGCGTCCCATCTTGTGGAAGGTACGATTATGCTTTATGGTCATTCAGCTTGTGTCTTTTTTGATTCTGGTGCTTCTCACTCTTTTATTTCTGAGGATTTCATGGCCTGTATTGAGGAACCGACTTCCGAGGTATCCTGTGAGATGTTTGTTGAATTACCTTCTGGAGATTTCATGGTTACACCTTTGTGCCTGGAAGAATCTCCTGTGATGATTGATAATCACCAGTTGCCGGTAAGATTGTATGCGTTGTAGCTGGCAGATTATGATGTTATTCTGGGAATGGATTGGTTGGAGCATTATGGAGCTGTGGTTGACTGCAGATCGAAGAAAGTCTATTTTCAGCCACAGGGAAAATCAGCCTTTTATTTTCAAGGTATTCTATCCCGATCTTCTCGTATGATTATTTCTGCTATTCGAGCCTATAGGTTGCTTAGCGCAGGTTGCCAGGGATTCCTTGCTTCAGTGGTTATTGTTGAAAAATCACGACGGGATGTTTGTGATATTCCGATTGTCTGTGAATTCCCTGATGTGTTTCCTGACGAGTTGCCAGGCTTGCCCCCAGAGCAAGAGATAGAGATGGTGATTGAACTGATTCCAGGTACCGGCCCCTTAGCAAAGCCGCCGTACCGAATGGCCCCAACTGAATTGAACGTACTGCGAGCACAACTACTAGAGCTACTGGAAAAAGGTTACATTCGTCCCAGTTTTTCTCCGTGGAGTGCACCAGTGCTGTTTGTGAAAAAGAAAGATGGAAGCCTGAGACTTTGTATTGATTACAGGCAGTTGAATCAGGTGACTATCAAGAATAAGTATCCGCTTCCCATGATTGATGATTTATTTGACCAGTTACAGTCTGCTACTGTCTTTTCACGGATTGATCTCAGATCTGGCTACTTTCAGTTACGGATCCGGGAATCCGATGTGGAGAAGACTGCGTTCAGCACTCGTTATGGTCATTTTGAATTTTTAGTCATGCCGTTTGGGTTGACTAATGCCCCAGCAGCTTTCATGGACCTGATGCAGCGTATCTTTCGTCCATTTCTGGACCAGTTCGTGGTGATCTTTATGGATGATATTCTGATCTATTCTGCCTCTGATGAAGATCATGTGCTGCATTTGAGGATCGTTCTGCAGACTCTAAGGGATCACGAGCTTTTTGCGAAGTTCAGTAAATGTGAATTCTAGCTTCGAGAAATTCATTTTATTGGTCATGTGATTTCTGGTGATGGAGTGGCAGTGGACCCTGCAAAGATCGATGCTATTTTGAGTTGGCAGAGACCGAGAACTGTAACAGAGATTCGAAGTTTTCTAGGTTTGGCTGGGTATTACCGCAGATTCATTCAAGACTTTGCGAAAATTGCAGCCCCAATGACTAGATTGACTCATAAAGATGTGTCTTTTGTCTGGTCGGATCAGTGTGAGACTAGCTTTGTTGAATTGAAAAGGCTATTGACTTCTTCTCCTGTGTTGACTTTGCCTTCCGGCTCGGGTGGATTTATGGTCTGTACAGATGCTTCTCGAGTAAGTTTGGGTGCAGTGCTAATGCAACATGGTAAGGTTATTGCATATGCGTCCCGGCAGTTGAAACAACATGAAGGAAATTATCCCACGCATGATCTGGAGCTAGATGCAGTTGTTTTTGCCTTAAAGATCTGGAGACATTATCTGTATGGTGAGAAATTTCAGATTTTCACCGATCATCAGAGTTTACAGTATATTTTCTCCCAGAAAGATCTGAATCTCAGGCAGAGGCGATGGATGGAATTCATGAAAGATTATGACTTTACACTCTCCTATCAGCCTGGTAAAATGAATGTAGTGGCTGATGCTCTGAGCAGGAAAGTACAGGTCAGTCATTTGTTGCTTCATGAACGAAAATTGTGGGAACGGCTTCCGAGCGAGGCATTCAGTGCAGAGTTTCCTGCTGATCTGAAGATGGCAGTTTGTGCTAGTTTAGTTTTGGGTTCAGCTTTATATCATCAGATTAAAGATGCCCAGCAGGCTGATTCTGATTTGGCTCGTGTTATATCAAGCTATGATGTGGATTTTGATAATGAGCTAGTTGTCAGTTTTCAAGGCAGATTATATATTATCGCTGATGATGATTTAAGACTTGAGATTCTGAGTGAGGCCCATGGTTCTCGTTTTGCCATTCATCCGGGTGTCACCAAGATGTATCAGAATTTGAAGAAGCAGTTCTGGTGGCCAGGTATGAAGAAAGACGTGGCTGTGTTTGTTTCTAAGTGCTTGACTTGTCAGTTAGTTAAAGCTGAACATCAAAAGCCAGGTGGTTTGCTTCAGCCGTTAGAGATTCCGATGTGGAAATGGGACCATGTTACTACAGATTTTGTGGTGGGTTTGCCTCGAACTTCTCAGGGTTTTGATGGCATCTGGTTGTTAGTCGACAGATTGACTAAAACTGCCAGATTGTTGCCGATTAAAGTTACTTGGAATGTGCAGAGATTGGCAGAGCTGTATGTGCAGAAAATCGTGCCACTGCATGGAATTCCTGTTTCACTTGTGTCAGATCGTGACCCACGTTTTACCTCCGGCTTCTGACGTAGTTTCCAGAAAGCTTTGGGCACTGAGTTAGCTTTCAGTTCAGCGTATCACCCTCAGTCAGATGGACAGTCAGAGAGGACTATTCAGACTTTGGAGGACATGCTGAGATTGTGTTGCCTTGATTGGCAGGGTTCGTGGAGTCAGCATTTGCCACTTGTTGAATTTGCTTATAATAACAGTTTTCACTCCAGTATTGGAATGGCTCCTTATGAAGCACTATATGGCCGTCCTTGTCGAACTCCTCTGAACTGGTTTGATGTTGGGGACAGATTGTTGACAGGACCGGACATGGTGCATCAATGTTCTGATGTGGTTCGTCTGATCAGGCAGAGATTGTTGACGGCTCAGAGTCGGCAGAAAAGCTACGCAGATCAGCGCAGACGTCCACTACAATTTGAACCTGGAGATATGGTGTTTGTTAAAATATCTCCGATGAAAGGTGTTTCCAGATTTGGGAAGCGTGGAAAGCTTAGCCCGCGGTATGTTGGCCCTTTTCCGATTGTTGAAGCTATTGGTCAGGTGGCTTATCGTCTGCAACTTCCTGCGGCTATGCAAGCTGTTCATGATGTGTTCCACGTGTCTCAATTGAGGAAATATGTGCCAGATGCTTCTCATGTTCTTGATGATTCAGTGTGGCCTGAGGTGACTGCTGATTTGTCCACGCTAGAATTTCCTATCAGAATCGAAGACCGTCGTGCGCAGCGGTTGAGAAACAAGGTTATTCCTCTGGTAAGAATTGCTTGGCAACGTCACTCCGGTAATGAGTCTACTTGAGAGCGTGAAGATGAGATGCGTCAGCTTTTTCCCTTTTTATTCCAGTGAGGTATAAGTCCTTTCTCAGTTTCCTCCTTTTCGGTTGTTGTAAATTTCGTGGGCGAAATTTCTGTAAGGAGGGAGGGACTGTAAGGCCCGTGCCTTAATAGATCCTTGATGGTTTTTGTTCTATTATTGGTTCTGGAATTTTCGGCTATTTTCCTGGATTTTTAGGAATTTGTCTGGTATTTTTTCCAGATTTATTTGGAGTTATTTGAGGGTTATTAGAATTAATGAGATTTTAATATATATAATAATTATATTATATATATTTTAATTTCTTTTTTCTTCTTTTAATCCCTCTCTCACCCTCTCTCCCCCGTCGATCTCTCATTTTCTCACCCTCTCTCTCTCTCCTCCATGCGATCGTCCCTTTCCCCTCCCTAGGGATTACGGGCGAGACGAGGTCGGATTGAGGCGTGGTTGGCGCCGGTGGATTCCTCGCGTCGAGAGGAACGCGTGGGTACCCACTTCGGCACGGTTCGATGATCGTGGGAGCGGGGTGGAGCTTGAAGGCCCGTTGAGCCTACCTCGGTGCATGCGGCCTTTTCGTCCGTTTTGGCTTGCAAGAGGTAGGGGGATGGAATCCTGATCTCGCTAGGATCATTTCTTGTGGCTCGTTCCGTTGATTAGAGCCCGTGGCATGCATAATGTTCATTTCTTCCATTTGTAGGGTTTTAATGAAATTCTTGAGATTAATGCTTATTAGGCCTTGCATGTGATGTTTTTAGTTGTTATATTGTCGTATGGGTTGCATGGTTTGACAGGTTACATGTTTTACGCCGTTACCCGGCGATTCATATCGTCCGGGAGGGAATTGATTTTTAGATATAACCCGTCCGCGACCCAGGTGAAGTGACGGTCGCGCCAGGAACCGTCACATCTCCGACGGCCTTTCGTGAGCACGTTACTTCAATGTAACGGCCCATCGTGGGTGTGTTACATTGAGAGTAACGGTAGGGCTTCCAGCCGTCGCTCTCTCGTTGATTTACGTTGGTTTGGTCAGGTGGTGCGCCTGACGGCCAGTCGGCCGGCCGTCGTTTCCAAGCGACGCGCCGAGCCCGGGGCGTCGTTTCGCCTGCGATTGATTTAAACGTTGTACGTTGGTTTTAGGCCTCGGGTGAAAGTAACGGCGGTGCTCCCGCGCGTTGCTTCGAAGCAACGCATAGGACCCCCACCGTCACTCTCCCTCTTAGGTCCTTTGAGCTGGAACTCAGGTGGAAGTAACGGATGGAGACCAGCGTGTCGTTCTTGGTGTAACGCGCCAGTCCCCGATCGTCACTTTCAAGTAGCGCGTGGGTATTCGACCGCCGCTTCCCTGATGGTTTTAATATGTTGCCAGCCCATTTGTTATGCGTTCCTTTTTATACTCATGCCATATTCGTATTGTTTTAAATGTTTAGTGGCGTGTTTTATTACCATTAGAGTAGCCTTTCTTTCCACGCAATGGAGCCACTGTTGTTGCCCTGAGGTCTGTTGAGTGCCGACCCGCTTGAGGATGGCGGAGGGGTGTGTTTCCCATGCACAGTTTATAAGCTAGTTCTGTGGGCTCCCAGCCAATGGTAGCATCCTACCAAGGGGGAAAACTAGCTAGAGGGCCTGGCTCAGGCTAGAGTCAGTGTGTGCACACGTGGTCGGAGACTGTGGACTGACACCGACAGGTGCCACTCCGACTGGTCACTTGGTTTGGTACTGTTTACGCGCTTGGCTTGTCGCTTCGTCGACTGCGAGTGCTTGAGACGCAATGTAAGTCGTCAGTGGACGCTTCTGGTTTCTTCTCCAGTGGTTGTCCTTCCTTGTTGCTTGGATTAGTTAAGACTTATTCTATTTGGTAGCTTTAGTTTTAATCACTTGCATTTAGTTAACTGTGGCATACTTTGGCTGTTATACCTGTTTAGTTAGAGTTTACAGCTTTACTTGAGTAGTTATTTCTTGCCATTGCCTGTTAGCTATTTAAATGCATGATCTACTTGCCTTTATTTATGCGTGTATGCTTGTTTAGTGCGAGGTAGGGATCCGCGTGACCCCTACTGAGTCTGGCTGTGACTCACCCTTCTCCTTTCAGGTGAGCCGCGCCCGTCGTCTCCCGGTGCTTCGTGAGCCGTTTCGGAGACCGTACTTAGCTGCCAGCTTTAGTCGAGTCGCCTTTTGAGGCTTGTTCGTACTTTTGCCGGGGTATGTCCCATGTAGTTGTGCCTTTTGGACTAGTACTTTGGTTTATCTGGACTAGTATATATATATATCACTCTGGTTATTTTGAATTGCTTCCGCACTTGTGTTAATTTCTTTACTCAATTGTAAATTGCGCGTTCCAAATTCCAATTCGTTATGCATATCCCTCAGCAGTTTTCTTTTAACCCTTCAGGGGCCTCATCAGCCTCTTGGGTGGCTTCCCCAGTTCTTGGTATTGGTGTATCGATGTTATCGGTATATCGGTATCCTGAACTCTAGGTCGTTACAGTATGGCTCCTTATGAAGCACTATATGGTCGTCCTTGTCGAACTCCTCTGAACTGGTTTGATGTTGGGGACAGATTGTTGACAGGACCTGACATGGTGCAGCAATATTCTGATGTGGTTCGTCTGATCAAGCAGAGATTGTTGACGGCTCAGAGTCGACAGAAAAGCTACGCAGATCAGCGCAGACGTCCACTACAATTTGAACCTGGAGATATGGTGTTTGTTAAAATATATCCGATGAAAGGTGTTTCCAGATTTGGGAAGCGTGGAAAGCTTAGCCCGCGATATGTTGGCCCTTTTCCTATTGTTGAAACTATTGGTCAGGTGGCTTATCGTTTGCAACTTCCTGCGGCTATGCAAGCTATTCACGATGTGTTCCACGTGTCTCAATTGAGGAAATATGTGCCAGATGCTTCTCATGTTCTTGATGATTCAGTGTGGCCTGAGGTGACTGCTGATTTGTCCACGCCAGAATTTCCTATCAGAATTGAAGACCGTCGCGAGCAGCGGTTGAGAAATAAGGCTATTCCTCTGGTAAGAATTGCTTGGCAGCGTCACTCCGATAATGAGTCTACTTGGGAGCGTGAAGATGAGATGCGTCAGCTTTTTCCCTTTTTATTCCAGTGAGGTATAAGTCCTTTCTCAGTTTCCTCCTTTTCGGTTGTTGTAAATTTCATGGGCGAAATTTCTGTAAGGAGGGAGGGACTGTAAGGCCCGTGCCTTAATGGATCCTTGATGGTTTTTGTTATATTATTTGTTCTGGAATTTCTGGCTATTTTCCTGGATTTTTAGGAATTTGTCTGATATTTTTTCGGATTTATTTGGAGTTATTTGAGGGTTATTAATATTAATAAGATTTTTATATATATAATGATTATATTATATATATATTAATTTTATTTTTATTATATCTCTCACCCTCACCCCCTCTCTCTCCCTCGTCGATCTCACTCTCCCTCACGCTCTCTCTCTCCTCCGCGGCCGTCCTCTTCCCCTCTCTTGGGTTGCAGGCCATTCGACGGTGGATTGAAGCGTGGTTGGCGCCGTTGGATTCCTCGCGTCGAGAGGAACGCGTAGGTACCCATTTCGGCATGGTTCGGTGATCGTGGGAGCGAGGTGGAGCGTGAAGGCTTTGTAGCTCTTCCTCCTTGCATGCGGTCTTTTCTTCAGTTTCGGCTTGCAAGAGGTACGGGGATGGAATCCTGATCTCGCTAGGATCATTTCCTGTGGCTCGTTCCGTTGATTAGAGCCCGTGGCATGCATAATGTTCATTTCTTCCATTTGTAGGGTTTTAATGAAATTCTTGAGATTAATGCTTATTAGGCCTTGCATGTGATGTTTTTAGTTGTTATATTGTCGTATGGGTTGCATGGTTTGACAGGTTACAGGTTTTACGTCGTTACCCGGCGATTCAGATCGTCCGGGCGGGAACCGATTTTTATATATAACCCGTCCGCGACCCAGGTGAAGTGACGGTCTCGCCAGGAACCGTCACATCTCCGATGGTCTTTCGTGAGCGCGTTACTTCAATGTAACGGCCCATCGTGGGTGCGTTACATTGAGAGTAACGGTAGGGCTCCCAGCCGTCGCTCCCTCGTTGATTTACGTTGGTTTGGTCAGGCGGTGCGCCCGACGGCCAGTCGACCGGCCATCGTTTCCAAGCGACGCGCCGAGCCCGGGGCGTCGTTTCGCATGCGATTGATTTAAACGCTATACGTTGATTTTAGGCCTCGGGTGAAAGTAACGGCGGTGCTCCTACGCGTTGCTTCGAAGCAGAGCATAGGACCCCCACCGTCACTCTCCCTCTTAGGTCCTTGAGCTGGAACTCAGGTGGAAGTAACGGATGGAGACCAGCGCGTCGTTCTTGGAGTAACGCGCCGGTCCCCGACCGTCACTTTCAAGTAGCGCGTGGGTATTAGATCACCGCTTCCCTGATGGTTTTAATATGTTGCCAGCCCATTTGTTATGCGTTCCTTTTTATACTCATGCCATATTCGTATTGTTTTAAATGTTTATAAGCTAGTTCCGTGGGCTCCCAGCCAATGGTAGCGTCCTACCAAGGGAGAAAACTAGCTAGAGGGCCTGGCTCAGGCTAGAGTCAGTGTGTGCACACGTGGTCGGAGACTGTGGACTGACACCGACGGGTGCCACTCCGACTGGTCACTTGGTTTGGTACTGTTTACGCGCTTAGCTTGTCGCTTCGTCGACTGCGAGTGCTTGAGACGCAGTGTAAGTCGTCAGTGGACGCTTCTGGTTTCTGCTCCAGTGGTTGTCCTTCCTTGTTGCTTGGATTAGTTGAGACTTATTCTATTTGGTAGCTTTAGTTTTAATCGCTTGCGTTTAGTTAGTTGTGACATGCTTTAGCTGTTATACTTGCTTTGTTAGAGTCTGCAGCTTTACTTGAGTAGTTATTCTTGCCATTGCCTATTAGCTATTTAAATGCATGCTCTACTTGCCTTTATTTATGCGTGTATGCTTGTTTAGTGCGAGGTAGGGATCCGCGTGACCCCTATTGAGTCTGGCTGTGACTCACGCTTTCTCCTTTCAGGTGAGCCGCGCCCGTCGTCTCCCGGTGCTTCGTGAGCTGTTTTGGAGACCGTGTTAGCTGCCAGCTTTAGTCGAGTCACCTTTTGAGGCTTTTTCGTACTTTTGCCGGGGTATGCCCCGCGTAGTTGTACCTCGTGGACTAGCGCTCTTGTTTCTCTGGACTAGTATATGAATATCACTCCAGTTATTTTTGAATCGCTTCCGCACTTGTGTTAATTTCTTTACTTAATTGTAAATTACGCGTTCCAAATTCCAATTCGTTATGCATATCCCTCAGCACTTTTCTTCTAACCCTTCAGGGGCCTCATCAGCCTCTTGGGTGACTTCCCCAGTTCTTGGTATCGGTGTATCGATGTTATCAGTATATCGGTATCCTGAACTCTGGGTCGTTACATAACGGCCCTTTGAAGGGGCGTCATATTGAGAGTAACGGTGGGGCTCCCAACCGTTACTCGTCCGTTGATTTACGTTGACCGGCTTTGGCGGTTGGCCTGACGGCTAGTCGGGTGACCGTCAGGTGGCTATAACGCGCCTGGGCGAGTGCGTTACTGCATGTTCTGAGCGATTAAAAACTGTTGGTTGAATTTTAGCCTCGGGTGGATCTGACGGCCTACGGCCGTCCGTCAGGGCTGCGTAATGCGCCTAGGCAAGTGCGTTACACTCTGTTTGGTTTGCTTTGAGCTGGAACTTCGGTGGATATAACGGATAGGGGCGGACGCGTCACTGTTGATATAACGCGCCAGTCCCCGACCGTTACACCCTTGTGACGCGGTGGCAGTAGGCCGCCACTCGCTTGTTAGGTCCCAAAGTTGCTGGCTTATTCTTTATGCATTCCAAAATGTTTATATGCCATGTTGAGTTATTTTATTATATAATGGCATATTTTTAGATCCCAATAAAGTAACTTTACTTTCCTTGCAATGGAACCACTGTTGTAGCCCTAGGTCTCTGAGTACCGACCCGCTTGGGGATAGCGGAGGGGTGTTTCCCATCACACGGTTTTTAAGCTAGTGCCGTGGACTCCTCGCCAACGGTAGCGTCCTACCGTGGGAGAAAACTAGCTAGAGGGCCTGGCTCAGGCACGAGTCAGTGTGTGCACACGTGGTCGGAGGCTGTGGACTGACACCAACGGGTGTTACTCCGACTGGTCACTTGGTTTGGTACTGTTTACGCGCTCAGCTTGTTGTGTCACCGACTGCGAGTGCTTGAGACGCAGTGTAAGCCGTCAGTGGCCGCATATGGTTCTGTTCCCGGTGGTTGTCCTACTCCCTGCTGCTTGGATTAGTTGAGACATATTCTACTGGTAGATTTAGTTTCTGTTGATTAGATTTATCGATTATTGGCATGTATTAGCTGTTATACCTGTTTAGTTAGAGTTTACAGCTTTACTGCGAGTAGTTTATTCATGCCAATGCCTATTATTTTATTTAAATGCATGCTCTAATTACCTTTATTTTTGCATGTATGCTTGTTTAGTGCGAGGTAGGGATCCGCATGACCCCTACTGAGTCTGGCTGTGACTCACCCTTCTTCTTTCAGGTGAGCCACGCCCGTTGTCTCCCGGTGTTTCCCGTGTGCCCGGAGACCGTGCCTAGCTGCCAGCAGTAGACGAGTTGCCTTGTTGGGCTCTCTTGTGTACTTTTACCGGGGTATGTCCCTTGTAGTTGTACTTTTGGACTGCACTCTTGTGCCTCTGGACTAGTATATATATATTTAGCACTTGTCTATTTTATTTTGCTTCCGCACTTCTGTTAAATTAATTCTAATATGCGCGCTTGTGATTGCAATTCGTTATGCATCCCCTCGACAAACTTCACTAACCCTTCAGCGGCCTCATCAGCCTCTTGGGTGGCTTCCCCAGTTCCTGGTATTAGTGTATCGATGTTATCGTTATATCGGTATCCGGCGCTCTGGGTCGTCACAGATGGTATCAGAGCGGAGTTGAGGATTTGTTTAAGGAATTGGAATTTGCACTTGTCCAGAGCTAGTCCCTTTGTGTCGTCTATTGTTGGCATAGGATTTTTTCCGTGTGATTGACGGATTTGTTATTTTTTTATGTTTTTGGCAATGTAACTATGCCGCCTCGTCGAGGAAGACCTCCTCGAGTTCCACGAGCTCCGAGAGATGAGTCCAAGGAAGAGAGTGGTTCTGCACCTCCTCCTGTAGTTCCTGTTGTTCCTGTTGTTCCTCCTCCAGTGCCAACAGTTGTTCCTCAAGTTGCTTCTCAAGTTGAAGTGCTTGGTAGTCGAGGCAAGGCTTTGAAAGAATTTCTTATGTTCAATCCGCTTGCTTTCGACGGACAGCTTGATCCAGAGGTAGCAAGGCAGTGGCTGGATGCAGTTGAACGCGTGTTCCTGTCTATGGAATGCGCTGAGAATGAGAAGGTTATGCTTGCTGCGTTTCAACTCCAAGGTACAGTCATTACGTGGGGAAAAGCCGAGTGGCAAATTGCATTTCACTCCAGACCTCTTCGGCAGATCACTTGGGCAGAGTTTGTTGCAGCCTTCGAGCGTGCCTATACCCCTGCCTGTTTGCAGATGGCTAAGATCTATCTGTTCATGGAGGTGACTCAAGGCAGTATGACTGTGCTTCAATATCGAAACAAGTTTATGGAATTGGGTCAATATGCGCCCCATGTGCTGGCTAATGAAGCTTTGAAGACTCAACAATTCTTGCGAGGGTTGAGGCCAGAGTTGAAATTATCGTTGATCGCGAGTCGAGTTGCTGATTTGGATGGTGCGTGCCAGGCAGCTCTGGCACTTGAGCTGGAGATGGCGAGACTAGGAGGGTATCCACAAATGGGGTTGGTTCAGCCGGCGATGCAGTTTCAGTAGACTTACCGACCGCTAGTGGCAGGAGTCCCCTCAGTCGCGTCAGAGTTTAGCAGTGCTTCTTCCCCTTCCAAGTCTAAGTTTAAAAGACTCAAGAAGAAGAAGAAGTTCTTTCAGCAAGAATCTCCTGGTACGGGTTCTGTTCAGCAGCCGACTGTGCCTTCTTCTCAGACTCGTCAGAGTTCTGGTGTCAGTCAGCCGTGGACTTGTCGGAGATGCGGTGGTCACCATAAGGGTCAGCCGTGTTCTCTTCCAGTTGTTTGTTTTCATTGTGACCAGCCTGGTCACATTGTTCGAGATTGCCCGTTGAGGCCGAAGCCGGTGCAGGCTCCTTTGTTTTCTCAGCCTCAGCAGTCGTAGTTTAGACCTCCTTCTGTACCTCAACCTCAGCAACAATTTTATTCTCAAGCTTCGGCATCTTCCCAACAGTCTTCTGCTGCCTCTAAGAAGCAGAAAGGCAAGGTTTCACACATGACTCGAGCTGAAGCAGTTGCATCCCATCTGGTGGAAGGTACGATTATGCTTTATGGTCATTCTGCACGTGTCTTATTTGATTCTGGTGCTTCTCACTATTTTATCTCTGAGGATTTCATGGCATGCATTGAGGAGCCAACGTCAGAGATAACTTGTGAATTGTATGTTGAGATGCCTTCTGGAGATTTCATGATTACACCTTTGTGTTTGGAAGAATCTCCTGTCATGATTAATGATCGTCAGTTGCCGGTGAGATTATATGTGTTGCAGCTGGCAGATTATGACGACATTCTGGGTATGGATTGGTTGGAGCAATATGGAGCTGTGGTTGATTACAGATCAAAGAAGGTTTATTTTCAGCCACAGGGAAAATCGGCATTTTATTTCTAAGGTATTCGATCCCGATCTTCTCGTGTGATTATTTCTGCTATTCGAGCCTATAGGTTGTTTAGTGTAGGTTGTCAGGGATTCTTAGCTTCTGTGGTTGCTGTTAAGAAACCACGACAGGACGTCAGTGATATTCCTGTTGTCTGTGAGTTCCCTGATGTGTTTCCTGACGAGTTGCCAGGCTTGCCTCCAGAGCGAGAAATTGAAATGGTGATTGAACTGATTCCTGGTACAGCCCCGTTAGCAAAGGCACCGTACCGAATGGCTCCGGCTGAACTTAAAGAACTGCGAGCACAGCTACTTGAATTGCTGGAAAAAGGCTATATTCACCCCAGTTTTTCTCCGTGGAGTGCGCCGGTGTTATTTGTGAAGAAGAAAGATGGAAGCCTGAGACTTTGTATTGATTATAGACAACTGAATCAGGTGACTATCAAGAAAAAATATCTACTTCCCAGGATTGATGATTTGTTTGACCAGTTACAGTCTGCTACTGTCTTTTCACGGATCGACCTTCGGTCTGGCTACTTTCAATTGCGAATCCGAGAATCTGATGTGGAGAAGACAGCTTTCAGTACTCGATATGGTCATTATGAATTTCTGGTAATGCCATTTGGTTTGATTAATGCATCAGTAACTTTTATGGACCTAATGCAGTGTATTTTCCGTTCATATCTGGATCAGTTCGTGGTGATCTTTGTTGATGACATTCTGATTTATTCTGCTTCTGATGAAGATCATGTGCAGTATTTGAGGATCGTTCTGCAGACTCTAAGAGATCACGAGCTCTATGCGAAATTCAATAAATGTGAATTCTGGCTTCGGGAAATTCATTTTCTTGGCCACGTGATTTCTGGTGACGGAGTGGCAGTGGACCCTGCAAAGATAGAAGTTGTTCTGAATTGGCAGAGACCGAGAACTGTAACAGAGATAAGAAGCTTTTTAGGTTTGGCTGGGTATTATCACAGATTCATCCAGGATTTTGCAAAGATTGTAGCACCTATGACTAGACTGACTCGTAAAGATGTGCCTTTTGTCTGGTCGGATCAGTGTGAGGATAGCTTTGTTGAATTGAAAAGGCTCTTGACTTCTTCTCCAATGTTGATTTTGCCTTCCGGCTCGGGTGGATTTATGGTTTGCACAGATGCTTCTCGAGTGGGTTTGGGTGCAGTGCTGATGCAACATGGTCAGGTTATTGCATATGCATCTCGGCAATTGAAATAGCATGAAGAAAATTATCCCACGCATGATCTGGAGCTAGCTGTAGTTATTTTTACCTTAAAGATCTCGAGACATTATCTGTATGGTGAAAAGTTTCAGATTTTTACTGATCATCAGAGTTTACAGTATATATTCTCCCAGAAAGATCTGAATCTCAGGCAGAGGCGATGGATGGAATACATGAAAGATTATGACTTTACACTCTCCTATCAGCCAGGTAAAATGAATGTTGTGGCTGATGCTCTGAGCAGGAAAGTACAAGTCAGTTATTTGTTGCTTCATGAATGGAAACTTTGGGAGCAGCTTCCGAGCGAGGCGATTAGCGTGGATATTCCTGTCGATCCGAGGATGGCAGTTTGTGCTAGTTTGACTTTGGGTTCTTCTTTATATCAGCAGATTCAAGAAGCTCAGCAAGCTGATTCTGATTTGGCTCGTGTTGTATCAAGGTATGATGTAGAATTTGATGATGAGCTGGTCATCAGTTTCCAGGGCAGATTGTATGTCCCCGCTGTTGATGCATTAAGACTTGAGGTTCTGAGTGAAGCCCATGGTTCTCGATTTGCTATTCACCCAGGTGTCACCAAGATGTATCAGAATTTTAAAAAGCATTTCTGGTGGCCAGGTATGAAGAAAGATGTGGCTGTATTTGTTTCTAAGTGCTTGACTTGTCAGCAGATTAAAGCCGAACATCAAAAGCCAGGTGGATTGCTTCAGCCATTAGAGATTCCAATGTGGAAATGGGACCATGTTACTACAGATTTTGTGGTGGGTTTACCTCGGACTTCTCAAGGTTTTCATGGTATCTGGTTACTTGTTGACAGATTAACTAAGACTGCCAGATTGTTGCCAATAAAAGTTGCTTGGAATGTGCAGAGGTTGGCCGAACTTTATGTGCAAAAGATTGTGCCACTGTATGGAATTCCAATTTCACTTGTGTCAGATCGTGATCCACGTTTTACCTCCGGCTTCTGGCGCAGTTTCCAGAAAGCCTTGGGCACTGAGTTAGCCTTCAGTTCAGCGTATCACCCACAGTCAGATGGACAGTCAGAGAGGACTATTCAGACCCTGGAAGATATGCTAAGATCGTGTTGCCTTGACTGACAGGGTTCGTGGAGTCAACAATTGCCACTTGTTGAATTTGCTTATAATGATAGTTTTCATTCTAGTATTGGTATGGCTCCTTATGAGGCGCTGTATGGTCGTCCTTGTCGTACTCCACTGAACTTGTTTGATGTTGGGGACAGATTGCTGATAGGACCAGACATGGTGCAACAGTGTTCTGATGTGGTTCGTCTCATCAGACAGAGATTGTTGACGGCTCAGAGTCGACAGAAAAGTTATGCAGATCAGCGCAGACGCCCACTACAATTTGAGCCAGGAGATATGGTTTTTGTCAAGGTATCTCCGATGAAAGGTGTTTCCAGGTTTGGGAAGCGTGGAAAGCTTAGTCCGCGTTATGTTGGCCCGTTTCCTATTGTTGAAGCTGTGGGTCAGGTAGCTTATCATCTACAACTACCAGCGGCTATGCAAGCTATTCACGATGTGTTCCACGTCTCTCAGCTGAGGAAGTATGTGTCTGATGCATCCCATGTTCTCGATGATTCAGTTTGGCCCTAAGTGACTGCTGATTTGTCCACGCCAGAGTTTCCTATCAGAATTGAAGACCGTCGTGAGCAGCGGTTGAGAAATAAGGTTATCCCTCTGGTAAGAGTCGCTTGACAGCGTCACTCTGGTAATGAGTCTACTTGGGAACGTGAAGATGAGATGCGTCAGCTTTTTCCTTTCTTATTCCAGTGAGGTATAATTCTTTTCTCAGTTTCCTCCTTATCCGTTGTTGTAAATTTCGAGGGCGAAATTTTTATTAGGAGGGAGGGACTGTGAGGCCTGTGTCTTATTGGATCCTTAGTGGTTCGGATCTAGATTTTATTCTGGAATTTCTGGCTATTTTTCTGGATTTTTAGGAATTTTTCTCTCATTTTTTGAGATTTATTGGGAGTTATTTGAGGTTTAATATGGAAATAATAAG
Organism: Amorphophallus konjac; assembly: GCA_022559845.1. Taxonomy (NCBI): domain Eukaryota; kingdom Viridiplantae; phylum Streptophyta; class Magnoliopsida; order Alismatales; family Araceae; genus Amorphophallus; species Amorphophallus konjac. Next base: position 5,173,707 of record CM040126.1, read on the forward strand.
ATTTTTATATATACGAAATATATTATATATATTAATTTTATTTTTTTTCCTTTTATCCCTCACCCTCTCTCTCTCTCTCCCTTCGTCGATCTCTCACTCTCACACCCTCTCTCTCTCACATCCGCGATCGCCTCTCCCCCTCTCTTTGGGATTCAGGCGGTTCGGCATCGGATCGAGGCACGGAGCACGCCGGTGGAATCCTCGCGTCGAGAGGAACGCGTTGACGCCCACCTTGGCATGGTTCGTGGCCCGTGGACGCGAGACGGTGCGTGGAGGCTCGGCGGTACCCTCCTCTTGCATGTGGCCTAATCGGCCGTTTCGGCTTGAACAAGGTAGGGGGATGGAATCCTGAACTCGCTAGGATCACTTCCTATAGCGTGGTTTCTTGTTTAAACCCTTGTGGCATGCTTATGGTGTATGTTTCATTTTTGGGGGTTTAAGCTTGTTCTTCATGTATAAGCCATTGTGGGTGTTGCATGCGGGTGTTTTAGTTGTTATATTGTTGTTTAGGACATGTGGTTTGACAGGAACAGGTTTGTTTCGATGTTACCCGACGATTTCGATCATCCGGGAGGGAACCCGTTTTCAAACATAACCCGTCCGTGACCCAGACGGTGTGACGGTCCTTCCAGGAACCGTCACACTAGTAACGGTCCATAGGGGATGCGTTACATAAATGCAACGTGTAATGCCCTGGATCTTGTTGGATCTTTGTTGGATCTTTCGGATCTCTTTCGGATTGGTTTCGTTGAGTTTCGGTTCGCTTTTGTGGCTTCCGAGTTGAGTTTGACGAGCCGTGTGGGTTTTTCTCACGTACTAGTTACGGAATCCTACGGTGAGTTTGTTTGTCAATTCTCGAGCTCGTGGATGCTGCAGCGATGATGTACTCGTCGAGCCGGTCGTTTCGCCTATTTTGCGTATTTTTCTGAATTTGTGCATTTTCGGCGCATTTTCAGAATTTTCAGAAATTAGGAAAATTTCCCAATTTCTTTCCTTTTTCTTTTTCTTTCTCTCTCTCCTTCTCATTCGCGCGACCGTCTCTCTCTCCCGTTCTCTCCCCTTTCCGGCTCCGGCTGCAGACGGAGGCGTAGGTGGGCGAGGCGGTGAAGCCGTGGAGCTGGTTGGATGCGCGATGGAGCGAGGATCGGATCGATTCTGGCGCGATCCCGTACGGTGGATTCAAAGCCGGTGAAATCGGTTCGCGAGTGGTTTAGTCCCTTCGGGGCACGGTTTCTTCGGTGGAGGTAGGGTGACGGATCCTTGCTTCTCCATCTTCATTTTCCCTGCCATTGCACGGCGTTCGGCTAGGAAACGAGTGTGTTTGGGCTTGTTTTGCCTAAACCTTGATTTTCGTGGTTTTTAGGGTCGGCCGGTAAACGGTGACCATTTGCGGTTCAGTTAGTTTCTAAATGACCGCAGGGATGTTAGAATCCCGTCCACGTTGGTTTCGTGCGATTTGGTGTTCATTCGAGGCCAGTAGAAGTCCGGGAACCTCGGTGACCCATTTAGGGTTGATTTGGTAAAATCGCCCGAATCTTGTATTTTTGATGTTGCATGTGGGGTTTGGAGCCCCTTGATGTTGTTATTTGTCGTTGCAGTGTGTTTCCCCTGCGTTTCGGCGTGAATGGGGCGTGGAATGGGCCGATCCGGCCATTCCTATGTTTTCCCGCCGTAACCGAAGTAGCGGTCTAGCCAGTGACCGTCACTTGCTTTTGACGGCCCTACGATGGACCGTTATTTGGTTTGAGGGTTTAGCCCTTTTGCTTCTGGGTGAGTGACGGCCCAAGGGTGGTGCGTCATTCCCGTGTAACGCGCCAGTGACTGGCCGTTACTTGCGTTTTGTCATTTTTCCTTGGGGTTTAGTCGGTTGGTCTAACGCGCTTGACTCAGCGCGTTAGATGGAAATAACGCGCCTTGCCCAGGCCGTTACTTTCCGTTGACTGACGTTTGACTCGTTGAGGCGTTGCCTCTAACGGTCGAGCCCTTGTGCGTTGTTTGAGTGTAACGCGCCTGCCCCTGGCCGTTACATTCTGCGTGGATGAGGTAGGGTGGCTGCACCGTTGGAAGTGACAGTGGAGACCCTGTGCGTCGTTTGTGAGTAACGCGCATGTCTCCGTCCGTCGTTTGCTGTCGTGCTGGGTTGAGGGTGGCTATGCCGTGGAAGTAACGGATGGGCCCCTGCGCGTCGTTTGGAATGCGACGGCCCTCTCCTGCCGCGTCGTTTGTGAGTAATGCGCCTGGCGTCGCGCGTTACTTCACGTTGGTTTGGGTTTGCTGCACCGTTGGATGTGACGGTGGAGTCCCCGTGCGTCGTTTGCTTGTAACGCGCCTAGAGCCGTGCGTTACTTGGCTTTTGTGTGGTTTTGTAGGTTATCAGGGTGGTGTGTGACGGCCTGGTGTCCGTCCGTCGTTTGGGAAATAACGGCCCTGGCTAGACCGTCACTTGCTAGTAGCGGTCTAGGGATGGTGCGTTATTTGCCTTGTGCCTTGGTTTTCCGCCCGATGGTTCTGTGTGTCTTGGCTTGGCCTAGTGGTCTGCCCGTTGTCCCGTGGATGTCTTCCGACGTCCTATGAGGGTTAAGACTACGTTGTAAGGTAGCCAGGAGTCTTCTTACTTGTGGTAGGATTCTTGATCCTACTCTTGTATGCTGTTGTTGTTTGGTTTCGGTCAACCCGGTTTGACCTAGTGGTTGACGTGTGACCTTGCTTGTGCGTGTCTTGGCAGTTCCGTCCTGTCCGAGACACTACTTCTGGATGCTTCGAGGTGTTGTTCTACCTCAGTTTGCGTGCCCAGCTGTGCTGAGGGTTCTTGGCGTTTCCCTCAGGTCTCCGTGTGTTGTTTTCTGCGGAGCGTGGTTTCTTTGGCTTAGGATTAGACCGATTGGTGGCTTGTTCCGCTGTTTGTGACGATCTTGCCTTTGAGTCGTTCGACTCAGGATCGTTACATAGGAGGTCTAGTTGCTTGTCCTGAGTTGTCGGCAGTGGCGATGCTGCCATTTGGTGCCTCGAAGTACGTGTTGAGGGGTGTGGTTGCCCGTTAGTACTTCGGCACTTGTGTTCGAGCTTCTGTGTCGTGTGAAGCCTCCACTTGTGTGACCTAAGGCCTAGAGGTGCCGACCCGCTAGCGGATGGCGGAGGGATTTTCCCGGTGAGCGGTTTTTAGTTAGTTCCGCGGGCTCCTAGTCAACGGTGGCGTCCTGCCGAGGGAGGATACTAGCTTGAGGACCTGGCTTAGACTATATCCAGTGTGTGCACACGTGGTCAGGGACTAAGGACTTACGTCGACGGGCGTGACCCTGACTAGTTACTTGTTTGCTGTTACTGTTTGGTTCAGCTGGTGTCTACATCTCTGCTGTTGTTACAGCAGTACTGTAGGTGAGACACTTGAGGTGCAGCGTGAGACGTCAGTGGACGTAGCTGGCTTTGTAAGGGGGTGCTTCCGTCACGTGACGCGTAGCTTTCGCATTTTCTTGCGCGTTGTGACCTTTGCGAGTTGCCCGTTCGTGGCCGCACTCGGGGTCAGTGTTTTGTTGTCCGCACGGTGTTCTGTTCGTGCGTGGGGCTTTGTGCACGACATTCCCTGTCGTGTTTTGTCTGTTTCCCGGTGTCGGCGTTCGCCTTCGCCTTTGTTGGGCTGGTTGACAGACTGATGTACCCTTCTGTGTGAGTTTAGGGTCATCCATCTGTTGCCTTTTGTTTGGAGTAGTTTGGGGTGCCGAGGTTAGTTCGGTAGCCGCTTGTTTGGTGCGGGTTTTCACCCTCTCCTGCGTGTTCCCTACTCCTACTTCCCGTCTGTTCCTTTACAGCTTTGTAGTGTAGCTTTCCTGCTTTGCTACGTTGCTGTTCTTGCTGCGTTTGTTGTTGCTTCCGTTGCCTTCACTTTGTGCGCTATCCAATGGGGATCCGCGTGACCCCTACTGAGTTTCTGTTGAGACTCACCCCTACTGCTTTTCAGGTGGGTTTCGCCGTCTACCTCTGCTGTTCTTGGTGGAGTGCTCTCTTGCTGTTGTAGCTGCCAGCCGTACCTGCGTCGGGCTTCTCCCGACTTCTGTGTACGTCTCTTTCTGTTAGACTGTACTGTGCTAGACTTGTTGTCTTTCCTTTGGGCTGGACTCTGTGTTTAATTGTAATTGTTGAAATTATTAATGAAATTGCTTGCTGTTATATCTCTGTGGCTTCAATGTACTCTACACATGCCTTTTATCCCTTCGGCGCTTTCCCGCGCTTGGGAGGCCTCGCGGGTCCCTCATGGTATCACGTGTATTCGGTATTTATACCGGGTGCACCGGGTATCTGGAATCCGGGTCGTTACACAACGGCCCTTTGAAGGGGCGTCATATTGAGAGTAACGGTGGGGCTCTCAACCGTTACTCATCCGTTGATTTGCGTTGACCGGCGTTGGCGGTTGGCCTGACAGCCAGTCGGGCGACCGTCAGGTGGCTATAACGCACCTGGGTGAGCGCGTTACTTCGTGTTCTGAGCGGTTAAAAACTGTTGGTTGAATTTTAGCCTCGGGTGGATCTGACGGCCTATCGGCCAGCCGTCAGGGCTGTGTAACGCGCCTGGGCAAGCGCGTTACACTCTGTTTGGTTTGCTTTGAGCTGGAACTTCGGTGGATGTAACGGATAGGGGCGGATGCGTCACTGTTGATATAACGCGCCAGTCCCTGACCGTTACACCCTTGTGACACGGTGGCAGTAGGCCGCCACTCGCTTGTCAGGTCCAAAAGTTGCTGGCTTATTCTTTATGCATTTCAAAATGTTTATATGCCATGTTGAGTTATTTTAGTATATAATGGCATATTTTTAGATCCCAATAGAGTAGATTTACTTTCCTTGCAATGGAACCACTGTTGTAGCCCTAGGTCTCTGAGTACCGACCCGCTTGGGGATAGCGGAGGGGTGTTTCCCATCATACGGTTTTTAAGCTAGTGTCGTGGGCACCTCGCCAACGGTAGCATCCTACCGAGGGAGAAAACTAGCTAGAGGGCCTGGCTCAGGCGCGAGTCAGTGTGTGCACACGTGGTCGGAGGCTATGGACTGACACCGACGGGTGTTACTCCGACTGGTCACTTGGTTTGGTATTGTTTACGTGCTCAGCTTGTCGTGTTACCGACTGCGAGTGCTTGAGACGCAGTGTAAGCCGTCAGTGGACGCATCTGGTTTCTGTTCCCTGTGGTTGTCCTACTCCCTGCTGCTTGGATTAGTTGAGGCATATTCTACTGGTAGATTTAGTTTCTGTTGATTAGATTTATCGATTATTGGCATGTATTAGCTGTTATACCAGTTTAGTTAGAGTTTACAGTTTTACTGCGAGTAGTTTATTCATGTCAATGCATGTTATTTTATTTAAATGCATGCTCTAATTGTCTTTATTTTTGCATGTATGCTTGTTTAGTGCAAGGTAGGGATCTGCATGACCCCTACTGAGTCTTGCTGTGACTCACCCTTCTTCTTTCAGGTGAGCCGCGCCCGTCGTCTCCCGGTGTTTCCCGTGTGCCCGGAGACCGTGCCTAGCTGCCAGCAGTAGACGAGTTGCCTTGTTGGGCTCTCTTGTGTACTTTTGCCGGGGTATGCCCCGTGTAGTTGTACTTTTGGACTGCACTCTTGTGCCTCTGGACTAGTATATATATATTTAGCACTTGTTTATTTTATTTTGCTTCCGCACTTCTGTTAAATTAATTCTAATATGCGCGCTTGTGATTGCAATTCATTAGGCATCCCCTCGACAAACTTCACTAACCCTTCAGGGGCCTCATCAGCCTCTTGGGTGGCTTCCCCAGTTCATGGTATCGGTGTATCGATGTTATCAGTATATCGGTATCCGGCGCTCTGGGTCATCACAGAATGAGTGGCCCTAAATATGAATAGGACTTCAATTTTGGCACGGTCGCACAAATGACTTTAATCATACGTTAGAGAAGGCGTAAGAATAATTATTATCATAAAACTAATGGAAAGGAGCAAGAATAGAGGAGAGGATGGAATTGGGCCCGATTTGACACATTTTAAAAATATTTTCTACTGAAGAATTTATAATGAATAAAGTGACTCAAAATCTCACTGGGTCATAAACTCTCTCACAATCACGCGGGTTACCATTATTATACCCTATCGAAAGGTGTGAGAATAAATGAATGGGGGTGAAAATAACAAAGGATCGGCGGGGTTGAATATACTATACACAGAAGAAGTTATGATGGAATAGGTGGCCCTAAATATGAATGGGACTTCAATTTTAGCACTGTAGTACAAATGACTTTAATCATACGTGAGAGAAGGCGTAAGAATAATTATTATCATAAAACTGATGGAAAGGAACAAGTATAGAGGAGAGGTTGGAAATAGGTCCGGTTTGACACATTTTAAAAATATTTTGTACTGAAGAATTCATGATGAATAGAGCGACTCAAAATCTCACTGGGTCATAAACTCTCTCACGGTCACGCGGGTTACCCTTATTATACCCTATCGAAGGGAGTGAGAATAAATGAATGGGGGTGAAAATAGGCCCGATTTGAGACATTTTCAAAATATTTTCTACTGAAGAATTTATGATGAATAAAGCGACTCAAAACCTCACTGGGTCATAAACTCTCTCACGGTCACGTGGGATACCCTTATTAAGCCATATAGAAGGGAGAGAGAGAAAATAAAGGGGGTGAAAATAACAAAGGATCGGTGTGGTTAAAAATACTATACACAGAAGAAAGTTATGATGGAATAGGTGGCCCTAAATATGAATGGGACTTCAATTTTGGCACAGTAGCACAAATGACATTAATCATACGTGAGAGAAGGCGTAAGAATAATTATTATCATAAAACTGATGGAAAGGAGCAAGAATAGATGAGAGGATGGAATTGGGCCCGATTTGACACATTTTAAAAATATTTTTAACCGAAGAATTTATGATGAATAAAGCGACTCAAAATCTCACTGGATCATAAACTCTCTCACGATCACGCGGGTTACCCTTATTAAACGCTATCGAAGGGAGTGAGAATAAATGAAGGGGGGTGAAAATAATAAAGGATCGGCGGGGTTGAAAATACTATACATAGAAGAAGTTATGATGGAATGGGTGGCCCTAAATATCAATGGGACTTCAATTTTGGCACGGTAGCATAAATTTCTTTAATCATACGTGAGAGAAGACGTAAGAATAATTATTATTATAAAACTGATGGAAAAGAGTAAGAATAGAGGCGAGAATGGAAATAGGCTCTATTTGACATATTTTTAAAATATTTTCTACTGAAGAATTTATGATGAATAGAGCGACTCAAAACCTCACTGGGTTATAAACTCTCTCACGGTCACGCGGGTTACCTTTATTATACCCTATCGAAGGGAGTGAGAATAAATGAATGGGGGTGAAAATAGGCCCGATTTGACACATTTTAAAAATATTTTCTACTGAAGAATTTATGATGAATAGAGCGACTCAAAACCACACTGGGTCAAAAGCTCTCTCACGGGCACGCAGGTTACCTTTATTATACCCTATCGAAGGGAGTGAGAATAAATGAAAGGGGGTGAAAATAGGCCCGATTTGACGCATTTTAAAAATATTTTCTACTGAAGAATTTATGATGAATAGAGCGACTCAAATCCTCACTGGGTCATAAACTCTCTCACGGTCACGCGGGTTACCCTTATTATACCCTATCGAAGGGAGTGAGAATAAATGAATGGGGGTGAAAATAACAAAGGATCGACGGGGTTGAATATATTATACACAGAAGAAGTTGTGATAGAATGGGTGGCCCTAAATATGAATGAGACTTCAATTTTGGCACAGTAGCACAAATGACTTTAATCATATGTGAGAGAAGGCGTAAGAATAATTATTATCATAAAACTGATGGAAAGGAGCAAGAATAGAGGGGAGGATGGAATTGGGCCCGATTTGACACATTTTAAAAATATTTTATACTGAAGAATTTATGATGAATAAAGTGACTCAAAATCTCACTGGATCATAAACTCTCTCACGGTCACGCGGGTTACCCTTATTATACTCTATCGAAGGGAGTGAGAATAAATGAAGGGGGGTGAAAATAAGAAAAGATCGGCGGCGTTGAAAATACTATACATAGAAGAAGTTATGATGGAATGGGTGGCCCTAAATATGAATGGCACTTCAATTTTGGCACGGTAGTACAAATTACTTTAATCATACGTGAGAGAAGATATAAGAATAATTATTATCATAAAACTGATGGAAAGGAGTAAGAATAGAGGAGAGGATGGAAATAGGCCAGATTTGATACATTTTAAAAAAAAATTCTACTGAAGAATTTATGATGAATTGAGCGACTCAAAACCTCGCTAGGTTATAAACTCTCTCACGGTCACGCGGGTTACCTTTATTATACCCTATCGAAGGGAGTGAGAATAAATGAATGGGGGTGAAAATAGGCCCGATTTGACATATTTTAAAAATATTTTCTACTGAAGAATTTATGATGAATTGAGTGACTCAAAACCTCACTGGGTCATAAACTCTCTCACGGTCACGTGGGTTACGCTTATTATATCCTATCGAAGAGAGTGAGAATAAATAAAGGGGGGTGAAAATAACAAAGGATCAGTGGGGTTGAAAATACTTTACACAGAAGAAGTTATGATGGAATGAGTGGCCCTAAACATGAATAGGACTTCAATTTTAGCACGGTCGCATAAATGACTTTAATCATACGTTCGAGATGGCGTAAGAATAATTATTAACATAAAACTAATGGAAATGAGCAAGAATAGAGGAGAGGATGGAATTGGGCCCAATTGGACACATTTTAAAAATATTTTCTACTGAAGAATTTATTATGAATAAAGTGACTCAAAATCTCACTGGGTCATAAACTCTCTCACGGTCACGCGGGTTACCATTATTATACCCTATCGAAAGGTGTGAGAATAAATGAATGGGAGTGAAAATAACAAAGGATCGGCGGGGTTGAATATACTATACACAGAAGAAGTTATGAGGGAATATGTGGCCCTAAATATTAATCGGACTTCAATTTTGGCACGGTAGTACAAATGACTTTAATCATACGTGAGAGAAGGTGTAAGAATAATTATTAACATAAAACTGATGGAAAGGAACAAGTATAGAGGAGAGGTTTGAAATAGGCCCGGTTTGACTCATTTTAAAAATATTTTATACTGAAGAATTTACGATGAATAGAGCGACTCAAAATCTCACTGGGTCATAAACTCTCTCACGGTCACGCGGGTTACCCTTATTATACCCTATCGAAGGGAGTGAGAATAAATGAATGGGGGTGAAAATAGGCCCGATTTGACACATTTTAAAAATATTTTCTACTGAAGAATTTATGATGAATAAAGCGACTCAAAACCTCACTGGGTCATAAACTCTCTGACGGTCACGTGGGATACCTTTATTAAACCATATAGAAGTGAGTGAGGAAAAATAAAGGGGGTGAAAATAACAAATGATCGGTGGGGTTAAAAATACTATACACAGAATAAAGTTATGATGGAATAGGTGGCCCTAAATATGAATGGGACTTCAATTTTGGCACAGTAGCACAAATGACATTAATCATACGTGAGAGAAGACGTAAGAATAATTATTATCATAAAACTGATAGAAAGGAGCACGAATAGAGAAGAGGATGGAATTGGGCCCGATTTGACACATTTTAAAAATATTTCCAACTGAAGAATTTATGATGAATAAAGCGACTCAAAATCTCACTGGATCATAAACTCTCTCACGATCACGCAGGTTACCCTTATTATACCCTATCGAAGGGAGTGAGAATAAATGAAGGGGGGTGAAAATAATAAAGGATCGGCGGGGTTGAAAATACTATACATTCTTCATGATAGAATGGGTGGCCCTAAATATGAATGGGACTTCAATTTTGGCACGGTAGCATAAATTTCTTTAATCATACGTGAGAGAAGACGTAAGAATAATTATTATTATAAAATTGATGGAAAGGAGCAAGAATAGATGCGAGGATGGAAATAGGCCCGATTTGACATATTTTAAAAATATTTTCTACTGAAGAATTTATGATGAATAGAGCGACTCAAAATCACACTGGGTCATAAGCTCTCTCACGGTCACGCGGGCTACCCTTATTATACCCTATCGAAGGGAGTGAGAATAAATGAATGGGGGTAAAAATAACAAAGGATCGGCGGAGTTGAAAATACTATACACAGAAGAAGTTATGATAGAATGGGTGGCCTTAAATATGAATGGGACTTCAATTTTGGCACGGTAGTACAAATGAATTTAATCATACGTGAGAGAAGGCGTAAGAATAATTATTAGCATAAAATTGATGGAAAAGAACAAGAATGGAGAAAAGGATGGAAATAGGCCCGATTTGACATATTTTAAAAATATTTTGTACTGAAGAATTTATGATGAATAAAGCGACTCAAAATCTCACTGGGTCATAAACTCTCTCATGATCACGCGGGTTACCCTTATTATACCCTATTGAAGGGAGTGAGAAAAAATGAATGGGGGTGAAAATAGGCCCGATTTGACATATTTTAAAAATATTTTTTACTGAAGAATTTATGATGAATAGAGCGACTCAAAATCTCACTGGGTCATAAACTCTCTAACGGTCACGCGGGTTATGCTTATTATACCCTATCGAAGGGAGTGAGAATAAATAAAGGGGGGTGAAAATAACAAAGGATCGGTGGGGTTGAAAATATTGTACACAGAAGAAGTTATGATAGAATGGGTGGCCCTAAATGTGAATGGGACTTCAATTTTGGCACAGTAGTACAAATGACTTTAATCATACGTAAGAGAAGGTGTAAGAATAATTTTTATCATAAAATTGATGGAAAGGTGCAAGAATAGAGGAGAGGATGGAATTGAGCCCGATTTGACATATTTTAAAAATATTTTTCACTGAAGAATTTATGATAAATAAAGCGACTCAAAATCTCACTGGATCATAAACTCTCTCACGGTCACGCGGGTTACCCTTATTATACCCTATCAAAGGGAGTGAGAATAAATGAAGGGGGGTGAAAATAATAAAGGATCGGCGGGGTCGAAAATACTATACATAGAAGAAGTTATGATGTAATGGGCGGCCCTAAATATGAATGGGATATCAATTTTGACACGGTAGCACAAATTACTTTAATCATACGTGAGAGAAGATGTAAGAATAATTATTATCATAAAACTGATGGAAAGGAGCAAGAATAGAGGAGAGGATGGAAATAGACCCGATTTGACATATTTTAAAAATATTTTCTATTGAAAAAATTATGATGAATAGAGCGACTCAAAATCTCACTCGGTCATAAACTCTCTCACGGTAACGCGGGTTATCTTTATTATACCCTATCGAAGGGAGTGAGAATAAATGAATGGGGGTGAGAATAGGCCCGATTTGACACATTTTAAAAATATTTTCTACTAAAAAATTTTTGATGAATATAGCGACTCAAATCCTCACTGGGTCATGAACTCTCTCACGGTCACGCAGGTTTCCCTTATTATACCCCATTGAAGGGAGTGAGAATAAATGAAGGGGTGTGAAAATGACAAAGGATCGGCGGGGTTGAAAATACTATACACAGAAGAAGTTATGATGGAATGGGTGGCCCTAAATATGAATGCAACTTTAATTTTGGCACGGTAGCACAAATGACTTTAATCATACGTGAGAGAAGACGTATGAATAATTATTATCATAAAACTCATGGAAAGGAACAAGAATAGAGGAGATGATAGAAATAGGCCCGATTTCACAAATTTTAAAGATATTTTCTACAGAAGAATTTATGATGAATAGAGTGACACAAAAGCTCACTGGATCATAAACTCTCTCACGGTCACGCGGGTTACCCTTATTATACCCTATCGAAGGGAGTGAGAATAAATGAAGGGGGGTGAAAATTACAAAGTATCGGCGAGGTTGAAAATACTATACACAGAAGAAGTTATGATGGAATGGGTGGCCTTAAACATGAATGAGATTTTAATTTTGGCACAGTAGCACAAATGACTTTAATCATACGTGAGAGAAGGCGTAAAAATAATTATTATCATCACACTGATGGAAATGAGCGAGAATAGAGGCGTGGATGGAAATAGACCCGATTTGACACATTTTAGAAATATTTTCTACTGAAGAATTTATGATGAATAGAGCGACTCAAAATCTCACTGGGTCATAAACTCTCTCACGGTCACGCGGGTTTCCCTTATTATACCCTATCGAAGGGAGTAAGAATAAATGAAGGGGGTGAAAATAACAAAGGATCGGCGAGGTTGAAAATGCTATACACAGAAGAAGTTATGATGGAATGGGTGGCCCTAAATATGAATGTAACTTCAATTTTGACACGGTAGCACAAATGACTTTAATCATACGTGAGTGAAGGCGTAGGAATAATTATTATCATAAAACTCATGGAAAGGAACAAGAATAGAGGAGAGGATGGAAATAGGCCCGATTTGACACATTTTAAAAATATTTTCTACTGAAAAATTTATGATGAATATAGCGACTCAAAATCTCATTGGGTCATAAACTCTATCATGGTCACGCGGGTTTCCCTTATTATACCCTATCGAAGGGAGTGAGAATAAATGTATGGGGGTGAAAATAACAAAGGATCAGCGGGGTTGAAAATTCTATGCACAGAAGACGTTTTGATGCAATGGGTGTAGCACAAATGACTTTAATCATACGTGAGAGAAGACGTAAGAATAATTATTATCATAAAACAGCTGGAAATGAGCAAGAATAGAGGAGAGGATGGAAATAGGCCCGATTCGACACATTTTAAAAATATTTTATATTAAAGAATTTATTATGAATAGAGCGACTCAAAATCTCACTGGATCATAAACTCTCTCACGGTCATGCGGGTTTCCCTTATTATACCATATCGCAGGGAGTGAGAATAAATGAAGGGGGGTGAAAATAACCAAAGATCGGCGGGGTTGAAAATACTATACACGGAAGAAGTTATGATGAAATGGGTGGCCCTAAATATGAATGTAATTTCAATTTTGGCACGGCAGCATAAATGACTTTAATCATACGTGAGAGAAGACGTAAGAATAATTATTATGATAAAACTGATGGAAAGGAACAAGAATAGAGGAGAGGATGGAAATAGGTCCGATTTGACATATTTTAAAAATATTTTCTACTGACGAATTTATGATGAATAGAGCGACTCAAAACCTCACTAGGTCATAAACTCTCTCACGGTCACGTAGGTTACCCTTATTATAATCTATCGAAGGGAGTGAGAATAAATGAAGGGGGGTGAAAATAACAAAGGATCGGCTAGGTTGAAAATACTATATATAGAAAAGGTTATGATGGAATGGGTGGCCTTAAACATGAATGGGACTTCAATTTTGGCACGGTAGCTCAAATGACTTTAATCATACGTGAGAAAAGGCGTAAGAATAATTATTATCATAAAATTGATGGAAAGGAGCAAGAATAGAGGAGAGGATGGAAATAGGCCCGATTTGACAGACTGTGAGGCCCGTGCCTTGTGAATCCTTAATTGTTTGGATCTAGTATTTATTCTGGAATTTTTGGCTATTTTCTTGGATTTTTAGGAATTTTCCTGGTATTTTTCCAGATTTACTTGGGGTTAATTGAGGTTTTTGGGAAATAATAAGATTTTTATATATAATTTAATTATTTTATATATTAATTTTATTTTTTTTCCGCCTTAACCCTCACCCCTCTCTCTCCCCTCTCGTCGATCTCTCACTCACCCTCACGCTCTCTCTCTCCTCCTGATCGCCTCTCTTCCCCCTTGCGGGATTGCAGGTGAGACGACGTCGGTTGGAGGCGTGGAGCGTGCCGTTGAAATCCTCGTGTCAAGTGGAGCGCGTGGACGCCCACCTTGACGCGGTTCGCGGCTTGTGGAGGCGAGGCGGATCGAGAAGGCCCGGTGAACCCTCCTCCTTGCATGCGGCTTTTCCGGCCGTTTCGACTTAAACGAGGTAGGGGGATGGAATTCTGAGCTCGCTAGGATCATTTCCTATAGCATGTTTTCATGTTTAAACCCCTGTGGCATGCATATTGGCTATTTTCCATTGTTATTACTTATGCTTAGTTTCTTGTGTTTAAGCTATTGTAGGCCTTGCATGTGATAGTTTCAGTTGCTATATTGTTGTTTAGGACGTGTGGTTTGGCAGGAAACAGGTTTTTTCGACGTTACCCGACGATTTCTATCGTCCGGGAGGGAACCGATTTTCAAACCTAACCCGTCCGTGACCTAGGTGGTGTGACGGTCCTTCCAGGAATCGTCACACGCCTAACGGACCTTGGAGGATGCGTTATATCAATGTAACGACCCGTTGACGGGGCGTTATATTGAGAGTAACGGTGGGGCTCCCATCCGTTACTTCTCCATTGATTTGCGTTGACCGGGTGAGGCAGTTAACCTGACGGCCTGTCGGCCGGCCGTCAGGGTCCCCTGACGCGCCTGGGCGAGCGCGTCATATCACCTGCAAACGATTTTGGAACGATGTGTGTTGGTTTTGGCCTCGGGTGAATGTAACGGCCTTGGACCAGCGCGTTACAATTGATGTAACGCGCTGCGCCCAGACCGTTACGTACAGTAACGGCGTGGCCACTGACCGTTACATGCCCTTTTGACTGGTTTAGGCTGGAACTCCGGTGGATTTGACGGATAGGGGCGGACGCGTCATTCTTGATATAACGCGCCAGTCCCCGACCGTTACACCCTTGTAACGCGTGGGCTACAGACCGCCACACGCCTGTTGATTTCAAAAAGCACCGGCTTATTCTTTACGCATTCCAGAATGTTTATATGCCATGCTTATGTTATCTTATTATATAATGGCATGTTTGTGAATCCCAATAGAATAGCTTTTCTTTCCTTGCAATGGAGCCACTGTTGTTGCCCTAAGGTCTGTTGAGTACCGACCCGCTTGGGGATAGTGGAGGGGTGTTCCCGTACACGGTTTGTAAGCTAGTTCCGTGGGCTCCCGGCCAACGGTAGCATCCTACCGAGGGAGAAAACTAGCTAGATGGCCTGGCTCAGGCGAGAGTCAGTGTGTGCACATGTGGTCAGAGGCTGTGGACTGACACTGACGGGTGTCACTCTGACTGGTCACTTGGTTTGGTACTGTTTACGCGCTCAGCTTGTCGTGTTGTCGACTGCGAGTGCTTGAGACGCAGTATAAGTCGTCAGTGGATGCATCTAGTTTCTGCTCCCAGTGATTGTTCTACTCCCTGCTGCTTGGATTAGTTAAGGCATATTCTACTGGTAGATTTAGTTTCTGTCGCTTGCATTTATTTATCATTGGCATGTATTAGCTGTTATACCTATTTAGTTAGAGCTTACAGCTTTACTATGACTAGTTTATTCATGCCAATGCCTGTTAATTCATTTAAATGCATGCTCTAATTATCTTTAATTATGCATGTATGCTTGTTTAGTGCGAGGTAGGGATCCGCGTGACCCCTACTGAGTCTGGCTGTGACTCACCCTTCTTCTTTCAGGTGAGCCGCGCCCGCCGTCTCCCGGTGTTTTGTGAGTTGCTCGGAGACCGTTCTTGGCCGCCAGCAGTAGACGGGTCACCTTTTTGGGCCTTTGTTGTACTTTTGCCGGGGTATGCCCCATGTAGTTGTACCTTTTTGGACTAGTACTTTTGTATCTCTGGACTAGTTTATATATATATCACTCTGGTTATTTTGAATTGCTTCCGCACTTTTGTTAAATTTTATTGCTTAATCTAATATGCGCGCTTGTGATTGCAATTCGCTATACATCCCCTCGACAAACTTCACTAACCCTTCAGGGGCCTCATCAGCCTCTTGGGTGGCTTCCCCTGTTCCTGGTATCGGTATATCGGTATCCGGCGCTCTGGGTCGTCACAGTTGGTATCAGAGCAGAGTTGAGGATTTGTATAAGGAATTAGAATTTGCAACTTGTCCAGAGCTAGTCCTTCGTGTTGTCTATTGCTGGCTTAGGTTGTTTTCTGTGTGATTGATGTGATTCCAGTTGCTTTCTATTTTTCGGTAGTGCAAGATGTCGCCTCGTCGAGGAAGACCTCCTCGAGTTCCTCGAGCTCCCCGAGATGCTCCTAGAGAAGAAAGTGGTTCTGCACCTCCTCCTGCAGTTCCTGTTGTTCCTGTTGTTCCTCCTTTAGCGCCCATCGTTGCTCCTTAGATTGAAGTGCCTGGTAGTCGAGGTAAGGTTTTGAAAGAATTTCTTCTGTTCAATCCGCCTGCTTTCGATGGTCAAGCTGATCCAGAGGTTGCGAGGCAATGGCTAGATGCTATTGAACGCGTATTCTTATCTATGGAGTGCGCTGAAGATGAGAAGGTTATGCTTGCTGCGTTTCAACTCCAAGGTACAGCCATTACGTGGTGGAAAGCCAAGTGGCAGATTGCGTTTCACTCTAGACCTCTTCGGTAGATCACATGGGCAGAGTTTGTTGCTGCTTTCGAGCGTGCCTACACTCCTGCCTGCTTGCAAATGGCTAAGATGTATCAATTTATGGAGCTGACTCAGGGTAGCATGGCTGTGCTTCAGTATCGGAACAAGTTCATGGAGTTGGGTCAATATGCGCCCCATGTGCTGGCTAATGAAGCTTTGAAGACTCAGCAGTTCTTGCGTAGATTGAGGCCTGAACTTAAATTGCCCTTGATCGTGAGTCGTGTTGCCGATTTAGATGGTGCGTGCCTGGCAGCTGTGGCACTTGAGCTAGAGATGGCGAGACCAGGTGGATATCCGCAGGCGGGGTTAGTTCAGCCAACAGTTCAGTTTCAACCGACTTACCGATCGCCAGTGTCAGGTGTTCCCTCGGTCCAGTCAGATGTTAGCAGTGCTTCTTCCCCTTCCAAGCCCAAGTTTAAGAGGTTCAAGAAGAAGAAGAAGTTTTTCCAGCAGTCGTCGTCCGGTACAGATTCTGTTCAGTAGCCGACAGCGCCTTCTTCTCAGACTCGTCAGAGCTCTGCTGTCAGTCAGCCGTGGACGTGTCGGAGATGCGGTGGTCACCATAAGGGTCAGCCGTGTTCTCTTCCTGTGGTCTGTTTTCGCTATGACCAGCCTGGTCACGTTGTTCGAGACTGTCCATTGAGGCCAAAAACGGTGCAAGCTCCTCAGTTCCCTCAGCCTCAACAGTCGCAATTCAGACCTCCTCCTGCACCTCAACAACAGTTCTATTCTCAAGCGTCGGCGTCTTCTCAGCAATCTTCAGCCGGATCGAAGAAGCAGAAAGGCAAGGTTTCTCATATGACTAGAGCTGAAGCGGTTGCATCCCATCTGGTGGAAGGTATGATTATGCTTTATGGTCATTCAGCTCGTGTCTTATTTGATTCTGGTGCTTCTCACTCTTTTATTTCTGAGGATTTTATGGCATGTATTGAGGAGCCGACATCAGAAATGACTTGTGAGCTTTTTGTCGAGTTGCCTTCTGGAGATTTCATGATTACACCTTTGTGTTTGGAAGAGTCTCCTGTTATGATTTATAATCATCAGTTGCCGGCAAGATTGTATGCGTTGTAGCTGGCAGATTATGACATTATTCTGGGTATGGATTGGTTGGAGCAGTATGGAGCTGTGGTTGACTGCAGATCGAAGAAGGTCTATTTTCAGCCACAGGGAAAATCAGCTTTTTATTTCCAAGGTATTCGATCACGTTCTTCTCGTATGGTTATTTCTGCTATTCGAGCCTATAGGTTGCTTAGTGCAGGTTGCCAGGGATTCTTAGCTTCTGTGGTTGCTGTAGAAAAATCACGACAGGAGGTCGGCGATATTCCTATTGTTTGTGAGTTCCCTGATGTGTTTCCTGACGAGTTGCCAGGCTTGCCTCCAGAACGAGAGATTGAGATGGTGATTGAACTGATTCCTGGTACAGGCCCGTTAGCAAAGGCACCGTACCGAATGGCTCCAACTGAATTGAAAGTACTGCGAGCACAATTACTTGAATTGCTGGAAAAAGGCTATATTTGCCCCAGTTTTTCCCCGTGGAGTGCTCCAGTGTTATTTGTGAAAAAGAAAGATGGAAGCCTGAGACTTTGTATTGATTACAGACAGTTGAATCAGGTGACTATCAAGAACAAATATCCGCTTCCCAGGATTGATGATTTGTTTGACCAGTTACAGTCTGCTACTGTCTTTTCACGGATTGACCTCCGGTCTGGCTACTTTCAGTTGCGAATCTGGGAATCTGATGTGGAGAAGAAAACTTTCAGTACTCGGTATGGTCACTTTGAATTTCTGGTAATGCCGTTTGGATTGACGAATGCCCCAGCAGCTTTCATGGACCTAATGCAACGTATCTTTCGTCCTTTTCTCGATCAGTTCGTGGTGATCTTTGTTGATGATATTCTGATCTACTCTACTTCTGATGAAGATCATGTGCAGCATTTGAGGATCGTTCTGCAGACTCTGAGAGATCACGAGCTCTATGCGAAGTTCAGTAAATGTGAATTCTGGCTTCGGAAATTCATTTTCTTGGTCACGTGATTTCTGGTAATGGAGTAGCAGTGGACCCTGCAAAGATTGAAGCTATTTTGAGTTGGCAGAGACTGAGAACTGTAACAGAGATTAGAAGCTTTTTAGGTTTGGCTGGGTATTATCGAAGATTCATCCAGGATTTTGCAAAGATTGCAGCACCTATGACTAGACTGACTCGTAAAGATGTGCCATTTGTCTGGTCAGATCAGTGTGAGGAGAGCTTTGTTGAATTGAAAAGGCTCCTGACTTCTTCTCCAGTGTTGATTTTGCCTTCCGGCTTGGTGGATTGATGGTTTGCACAGATGCTTCTCGAGTGGGTTTGGGTGCAGTGCTGATGCAGCATGGTTAGGTTATTGCATATGCATCTCGGCAATTGAAACAGCACGAAGAAAATTATCCCACGCATGATCTGGAGCTAGCTGCAGTTGTATTTGCCTTAAAGAACTGGAGACATTATCTGTATGGTGAGAAGTTTCAGATTTTTACTGATCATCAGAGTTTACAGTATATATTCTCCCAGAAAGATCTGAATCTCAGGCAGAGGCGATGGATGGAATTCATGAAAGATTATGACTTTACACTCTCCTATCAGCCGGGTAAAATGAATGTTGTGGCTGATGCTCTGAGCAGGAAGGTGCAAGTCAATCATCTGTTGCTTCATGAATGGAATTTGTGGGAATAGCTTCCGAGCAAGGCATTCAGCGTAGAGTTTCCTGCCGATCCAAAGATGGCAGTTTGTGCTAGCTTGGTTTTGGGTTCAGCTTTGTATAAGCAGATTTCAGAAGCTCAGCAAGTTGATGCTGATTTGGCCCATGTTGTATCAAGATATGATGTGGAATTTGATGATGAGCTGGTTGTCAGTTTCCAGGGTAGATTATATGTTCCCGCTGTTGATGCATTGAGACTTGAGCTTCTGAGTGAAGCCCATGGTTCCTGTTTTGCTATTCACCCAAGTGTCACTAAGATGTATCAGAATTTGAAAAAGTAGTTCTGGTGGCCAGGTATGAAGTCAGATGTGGCTGTGTTTGTTTCTAAGTGCTTGACTTGTCAGTAGGTTAAAGCGGAACATCAAAAGCCAGGTGGTTTGCTTCAGCCGTTAGAGATTCCTATGTGGAAATGGGACCATGTTACTACAGATTTTGTGGTGGGTTTGCCTCGGACTTCTCAAGGCTTTGATGGTATCTGGTTGCTTGTCGACAGATTGACTAAAACTGCCAGATTGTTGCCAATTAAGGTTGCTTGGAATGTGCAGAGGTTGGCCGAGCTTTATGTGCAGAAGGTTATGCCACTGCATGGAATTCCAATTTCACTTGTGTCAGATCGTGATCCACGTTTTACCTCCGACTTCTGGCGTAGTTTCCAGAAAGCTTTGGGCACTGAGTTAGCCTTCAGTTCAGCGTATCACCCACAGTCAGATGGACAGTCAGAGAGGACTATTCAGACTCTCAAAGACATGCTGAGATAGTATTGCCTTGATTGGCAAGGTTCATGGAGTCAACATTTGCCACTTGTTGAATTTGCTTATAAAAATAGTTTTCACTCCAGTATTGGCATGGCTCCTTATGAGGCACTGTATGGTCGTCCTTGTCGTACTCCTCTAAACTAGTTTGATGTTGGGGATAGATTGTTGACATGACCTGACATGGTACAGCAGTATTCTGATGTGGTTCGTCTGATTCGACAGAGATTGTTGACGGCTCAGAGTCGACATAAAAGTTATGCAGATCAACGCAGACGTCCACTATAATTTGAGCCAAGAGATATGGTGTTTGTTGAGGTATCTCCTATGAAAGGTGTTTCCAGGTTTGGGAAGCGTGGAAAGCTCAGTCCGCGGTTTGTTGGCTCGTTTCCTATTATTGAAGCTGTGGGTCAGGTAGCTTATCGATAGCAACTACCAGCGACTATGCAAGCTATTCATGATGTTTTCCACGTCTCTCAGTTGAGGAAGTATGTGCCAGATGCTTCTCATGTTCTCGATGATTCAGTTTGGCCCGAAGTGACTGCTGATTTGTCTACGCCAGAGTTTCCTATCAGAATTGAAGACCGTCGTGAGCAGCGGTTGAGAAATAAGGTTATCCCTCTGGTAAGAGTTGCTTGGCAACGTCACTCTGGTAATGAGTCTACTTGGGAACGTGAAGATGAGATGAGTCAGCTTTTTCCTTTCTTATTCCAGTGAGGTATAATTCTTTTCTCAGTTTCCTCCTTATCCGTTGTTGTAAATTTCGTAGGTGAAATTTCTATTAGGAGGGAGGGACTGTGAGGCACGTGCCTTGTGGATCCTTAATGGTTTGGATCTAGTATTTATTCTGGAATGTTTGGCTATTTTCCTGGATTTTTAGGAATTTTCCTGGTATTTTTCCAGATTTATTTGGGGTTAATTGAGGTTTTTGGGAAATAATAAGATTTTTATATATAATATAATTATTATATATATTAATTTTATTTTTTTTTCCCTTAACCCTCACCCCTCTCTCTCCCCTCTCATCGATCTCTCACTCACCGTCACGCTCTCTCTCTCCTCCCGATTGCCTCTCTTTCCCCTTGTGGGATTGCAGGTGAGACGACATCGGTTGGAGGCGTGGAGCGCGCCGTTGGAATCCTCGTGTCAAGTGGAGCGCGTGGACGCCCACCTTGACGCGGTTCATGGCTTGTGGAGGCGAGGCGGAGCGAGAAGGCTCGGTGAACCCTCCTCCTTGCATGCGGCTTTTCCGGCCGTTTCGGCTTGAACGAGGTAGGGGGATGGAATTCTGAGCTCGCTAGGATCATTTCCTATAGCATGTTTTCATGTTTAAACCCCCGTGGCATGCATATTGGCTATTTTCCATTGTTATTGCTTAAGCTTAGTTTCTTGTGTTTAAGCTATTGTAGGCCTTGCATGTGATAGTTTCAGTTGCTATATTGTTGTTTAGGACATGTGGTTTGGCAGGAAACAGGTTTTTTCGACGTTACCCGACGATTTCTATCGTTCGGGAGGGAATCGGTTTTCAAACCAAACCCGTCCGTGACCCAGGTGGTGTGACGGTCCTTCCAGGAACCGTCACACGCCTAACAGTCCTTGGAGGACGCGTTATATCAATGTAATGGCCCGTTGACGGGGCGTGACATTGAGAGTAACGGTGGGGCTGCCATCCGTTACTCGTCCGTTGATTTGCGTTGACCGGGTGAGGCGGTTAACCTGACGGCTAGTCGGCTGGCCGTCAGGGTCCCCAGACGCGCCTGGGCGACCGCGTCATATCACCTGCAAACGATTTTGGAACACTGTGTGTTGGTTTTGGCCTCGGGTGGATGTAACGGTCTTGGACCAGCGCGTTACAATTGATGTAACGCGCTGCGCCCAGACCGTTACGTACAGTAACGGCGTGGCCGCTGACCGTTACATGCCCCTTTGACTGGTTTAGGCTAGAACTCCAGTGGATGTGACGGATAGGGGCGGACGCGTCATTCTTGATATAACGTGCCAGTCCCTGACCGTTACACCCTTGTAACGCGTGGGCTGCAGACCGCCACACGCCTGTTGATTTCAAAAAGCACCGGCTTATTCTTTACGCATTCCAGAATGTTTATATGCCATGCTTATGTTATCTTATTATATAATGGCATGTTTGTGAATCCCAATAGAATAGCTTTTCTTTGTTGCCTAAGGTCTGTTGAGTACCGACCCGCTTGGGGATAGTGGAGGGGTGTTCCCGTACACAGTTTGTAAGCTAGTTCCGTGGGCTCCCGGCCAACGGTAGTGTCCTACCGAGGGAGAAAACTAGCTAGAGGGCCTGGCTCAGGCGAGAGTCAGTGTGTGCACACGTGGTCAGAGGCTGTGGACTGACACTGACGGGTGTCACTCTGACTGGTCACTTGGTTTGGTACTGTTTACGCGCTCAGCTTGTCGTGTTGTCGACTGCGAGTGCTGGAGACGCAGTATAAGTCGTCAGTGGACGCCTCTGGTTTCTGCTCCCAGTGGTTGTTCTACTCCCTGCTGCTTGGATTAGTTAAGGCATATTCTACTGATAGATTTAGTTTCTGTCGCTTGCATTTATTTATCGTTGGCATGTATTAGCTGTTATACTAGTTTAGTTAGAGTTTTCAGCTTTACTATGACTAGTTTATTCATGCCAATGCCTGTTAATTCATTTAAATGCATGCTCTAACTGTCTTTAATTATGCATGTATGCTTGTTTAGTGCGAGGTAGGGATCCGCGTGACCCCTACTGAGTCTGGCTGTGACTCACCCTTCTTCTTTCAGGTAAGCCGCGCCCGCCGTCTCCCGGTGTTTTGTGAGTTGCTCGAAGACCGTTCTTGGCCGCCAGCAGTAGACGGGTCACCTTTTTGGGCCTTTGTTGTACTTTTGCCGGGGTATGCCCCATGTAGTTGCACCTTTTTGGACTAGTACTTTTGTATCTCTGGACTAGTTTATATATATATCACTCTGGTTATTTTGAATTACTTTCGCACTTTTGTTAAAATTTATTGCTTAATCTAATACGCGCGCTTGTGATTGCAATTCGTTATACATCCCCTCGACAAACTTCACTAACCCTTCAGGGGCCTCATCAGCCTCTTGGGTGGCTTCCCCAGTTCCTGGTATCGGTATATCTGTATCCGGCGCTCTGGGTCGTCACACATTTTAAAAATATTTTCTACTGAAGAGTTTATGACGAATAGAGCGACTCAAAACCTCACTAGGTCATAAACTCTCTCACGGTCACGCGGGTTACACTTATTATACCCTATCGAAGAGAGTGAGAATAAAAGAATGGGGGTAAAAATAGTCTTGATTTGACACATTTTAAAAATATTTTCTACTGAAGAATTTATGATGAATAGTGTGACTCCAAACCTCACTGGGTCATAAACTCTCTCATGGTCACGCGGGTTACCCTTATTATACCCTATCGAAGGATGTGAGAATAAAAGAATGGGAGAGAAAATAGGCCCGATTTGACACATTTTAAAAATATTTTCTACTGATGAATTTATGATGAATAGAGCGACTCAAAATCTCACTAGATCATAAACTCTCCCACGGTCACGCAGGTTACCCTTATTATACCTTATCGAAGGGAGTTAGAATAAATGAAGGGGGTGAAAATTACAAAGGATCGGCGAGGTTGAAAATACTATACATAGAAGAAGTTATGATGGAATGGGTGGCCTTAAACATGAATGGGACTTCAATTTTGACACGGTAGCACAAATGACTTTAATCATACGTGAGAGAAGGCGTAAGAATAATTATTATCATAACACTGATGGAAATGAGCGAGAATGGAGGAGAGGATGGAAATAGGCCCGATTTGACACATTTTAAAAATATTTTCTATTGAAGAATTTATGATGAATAGAGCTACTCAAAATCTCGCTGGGTCATAAACTCTCTCACGATCACACGGGTTTCCCTTATTATACCCTATCGAAGAGAGTGAGAATAAATGAAGGGGGTGAAAATAACAAAGGATCGGCGGGGTTGAAAATACTATACACATAAGAAGTTGTGATGGAAAGGGTGGCCCTAAATATGAATGTAACTTCAATTTTGGCATGGTAGCACAAATGACTTTAATCATACGTGAGAAAAGACGTAAAATAATTATTATCATAAAACTCATGGAAAGGAACAAGAATAGAAGAGAGGATAGAAATAGGCCCGATTTGACATATTTTAAAAATATTTTATAATGAAAAATTTATGATGAATAGAGCGACTCAAAATCTCACTGGATCATAAACTCTCTCACGGTCACGCGGGTGGCCCTTATTATACCCTATCGAAGGGAGTGAGAATAAATGAAGGGGGTGAAAATTACAAAGGATCGGTGAGGTTAAAAATACCATACACAGAAGAAGTTATGATGGAATGGGTGGTCTTAAACATGAATGGGACTTCAATTTTGGCACGGTAGCATAAATGACTTTAATCATACGTGAGAGAAAGCGTAAGAATAATTATTATCATAAAACTGATGGAAAGGAGCAAGAATAGAGGAGAGGATGGAAATAGGCCCAGTTTGACACCTTAAATATTTTCTACTAAAGAATTTATGATGAATAGAGCTACTCAAAATCTCATTGGGTCATAAATTCTCTCACTGTCACACGGTTTACCCTTATTATATCCTATCGAAGGGAGTGAGAATAAACGAATGGGGGTGAAAATAACAAAGGATCGACGGGGTTGAAAATACTATACACAGAAGACGTTTTGATGCAATGGGTGGCCGTAAATATGAATGGGACTTCAATTTTGGTACGGTAGCACAAATGACTTTAATCATGCGTGAGAAAAGACGTAAGAATAATTTTAATCATAACACTGATGGAAATGAGCGAGAATAGAGGAGAGGATGAAAATAGGCCCGATTTGACATATTTTAGAAATATTTTCTACTGAAGAATTTATAATGAATAGAGTGACTCAAAACCTCACTGGGTCATAAACTCTCTCACGGTCACGCGAGTTTCCCTTATTATACCCTATCGAAGGGAGTGAGAATAAATGAAGGGGTTGAAAATAACAAAGGATCGGCGGGGTTGAAAATACTATACAGAGAGGAAGTTATTGTGAGGCCCGTGCCTTAATTGATCCTTAGTGGTTCGGACCTAGAATTCATTCTGGAATTTCTGGCTATTTTTTTGGATTTTTAGGAATTGTTTCGGCATTTTTCAGGATTTAATTGGAATTATTTGAGATTTTAAAAAGGGAAAATAAGGTTTTTATATAAAATAAATATATTATATATAGTAACCCATTTTCCCCACTCCCTCTTTCTCCCCCTCGTCAATCTCACTCTCACCCTCTCTCTCCTCCATCGCCTTCTCCCTCCTTCCTAGGGGAATCGGGTGAAACGGCGACGGTTCGAGGCGTGGAGCACGCCGTTGGAATCCTCGCGTCGAGTGGAGGGCGTTGACGCCCACCTTGACGTGGTTTGAGGCTCGTGGGAGCGAGACGGGGCGAGGAGGCTCGGTGGTCCCTTTCCCTTGCATGTGACTTAATCGGCCGTTCCGGCTTGATCCAGGTAGGGGAATGGAATCCCGAACTCGATAGGAGCCTTCCCCATAGCATGTTTTCTTGGTTAAGCTCCTATGGCATGCATAATAGATATTTTTCATTTTTATGCTTAAGCTTCTTTCCTTGCGTTTAATCCATTGTGAGCGTTGTAATTAGATGTTCTAGTAGTATATTGTTGTTGTGGACGTGTGGTTTGGCAGGAAACAGGTTTTTCGTCGATTACCCAGTGTTTTCGGTCGCCAGGGAGGGAACCCATTTTCAAACATAACCCGTCCGTAAACCAGACGGTGTGACGGTCCTACCAGGAACCGTCACACTGGTAACGGTCCCCATGGGACACGTTACAGTCCTGTGACAGACCTAAGTAGGTGCGTCACAGTGTGTGTAACGGTCGCACCCCCGACCGTTACGTTTCATTTGGTCTATGGTTGACCTGGTATGGCGGTTGGCCTGACGGCCTGTCGGGCGACCGTCAGGGCGTCGTAACGTACCTCCAGGGGTGCGTCACACCCTGTTTGAGCGGTTAGAAAAACTGTTGTTAATTTTCAGCTTCGGGTGGCTCTAACGGCCATGGGGGTATGCGTCACAGTCAATGTAACGCACCACCCCATGACGGTCACGCTCTGTGACGTGGTGGCAGCAGACCGTCACACTCCCGTTATGCGCGCTAGTGATGGCATTTCATTATACATCCCCTCGACAAACTCCACTAACCCTTCAGGGGCCTCATCAGCCTCTTGGGTGGCTTCTCCAGTTCTTGGTATCGGTGTATCGATATTATCGGTATATCGGTATCCGGAGCTCTGGGTCGTCACAGTTATGATGGAATGGGTGGCCCTAAATATGAATGCAACTTCAATTTTGGCACGGTAGCACAAATGACTTTAATCATACGTGAGAGAAGACGTAGGAATAATTATTATCATAAAACTGATGGAAAGGAACAGGAATAGAGGAGAGGATGGAAATAGGCCCGATTTGACACATTTTAAAAATATTTTCTACTAAAAATTTTATGATGAATACAGCGACTCAAAATCTCACTTGGTCATAAACTCTCTCACGGTCACGCTGGTTACCCTTATCATACACTATCAAAGAGAGTGAGAATAAAAGAATGGGGGTAAAAATAGGCCCGATTTGACACATTTTAAAAATATTTTCTACTGAAGAATTTATGATGAATAGTGTGACTCCAAACCTCACTGGGTCATAAACTCTCTCACGGTCACGCGGGTTACCCTTATTATACCCTATCGAAGGGAGTGAGAATAAATGAATGGGGGTGAAAATTGGCCCGATTTGACACATTTTAAAAATATTTTCTATTGAAGAATTTATGATGAATAGAGCGACTCAAAATCTCACTGGGTCATAAACTCTCTCACGGTCACGCGGGTTACCCTTATTATACCCTATCGAAGGGAGTGAGAATAAATGAATGAGGGTGAAAATAACAAAGGATCGGCGGGGATGAAAATATTATACACAGAAGAAGTTATGATGGAATGGGTGGCCCCAAATATGAATGAGACTTCAATTTTGACACGTTAGCATAAATGACTTTAATCATACGTGAGAGAAAGACGTAAGAATAATTATTATCATAAAACTGATGGAAATGAGTAAGAATATAGGAGAGGATGGAAATAGGCCTGATTTGAAACATTTTAAAAATATTTTCTAATGAGAATTTATGATGACTAGAGCCACTCAAAATCTCACTAGGTCATCCCAGTCACGCGGGTTACCCTTATTATACCCTATCGAAGGGAGTGAGAATAAATGAATGGGGGTGAAAATAACAAAGGATCGGCGGGGTTGAAAATACTATACACATAATAAATTATGATACAATGGGTGGCCCTAAATATCAATGCAACTTCAATTTTGACACGATAGTACAAATGACTTTAATCATACGTGAGAGAAGGCGTAAGAATAATTATTATCATAACACTGATGGAAATGAGCGAGAATAGAGGAGAGGATGGAAATAGGCTTGATTTGACACATTTTAAAAATATTTTCTACTGAAGAGTTTATGACGAATAGAGCGACTCAAAATCTCACTGGGTCATAAACTCTCTCACGGTCACGCGGGTTACACTTATTATACCCTATCGACGGGATTGAGAATAAAAGAATGGGGGTAAAAATAGACCCGATTTGACATATTTTAAAAATATTTTCTACTGAAGAATTTATGATGAATAGTATGACTCCAAACCTCACTGGGTCATAAACTCTCTCACGGTCACACGAGTTACCCTTATTATGCCCTATCGAAGGAAGTGGGAATAAAAGAATGGAGGTAAAAATAGGCCCGATTTGACACATTTTCAAAATATTTTCTATTAAAGAATTTATGATGAATAGAGCGACTCAAAATCTCACTGGGTCATAAACTCTCTCACGGTCACACGTGTTAGCCTTATTATACCCTATCGAAGGGAGTGTGAATAAATGAATGGGGGTGAAAATAACAAAGGATCGACGGGGTTGAAAATACTATACACAGAAAAAATTATGATGGAATGGGTGGCCCTAAATATGAATGAGACTTCAATTTTGGCACGGTAGTACAAATGACTTTAATCATACGTGAGAGAAAGCGTAAGAATAATTATTATCATAAAACTAATGGAAATGAACAAGAATAGAGGAGAGGATGGAAATAGGCCCGATTTGACATATTTTAAAAATATTTTATACTAAAGAATTTATGATGAATAGAGCGACTCAAAATCTCACTGGGCCATAAACTCTCTCACGGTCATGCGGGTTTCTCTTATTATACCCTATCGAAGGGAGTGAGAATAAATGAAGGGGGGTGAAAATAACAAAGCATCGGCGGGGTTGAAAATACTATACACGGAAGAAGTTATGATGGAATGGGTGGCGCTAAATATGAATGCAACTTCAATTTTGACACTGTAGCACAAATGACTTTAATCATAGGTGAGAGAAGACGTAAGAATAATTATTATGATAAAACTGATGGAAAGGAGCAAGAATAGAGGGGAGGATGGAAATAGGCCTGGTTTGACACTTTTAAAAAATATTTTATACTGAAGTATTTATGATGAATAGAGCGACTCAAAATCTCACTGGGTCATAAACTCTCACGGTCACGCGGGTTACCCTTATTATACCCTATCGAAGGGAGTGAGAATAAATGAAGGGGGGTGAAAATAACAAAGGATCTGCGAGGTTGAAAATATTATACAGAGAAGAAGTAATGATGGAATGGGTGGCCCTAAATATGAATACAACTTTAATTTTGACACGTTAGCACAAATGACTTTAATCGTACGTGAGAGAAGACGTAGGAATAATTATTATCATAAAACTAATGGAAATGAGCGAGAATAGAGGAGAGGATGGAAATAGGCCCGATTTGACACATTTTAGAAATATCTTCTACTGAAGAATTTATGATGAATAGAGCGACTCAAAACCTCACTGGGTCATAAACTCCCTCACGGTCACGCGGGTTACCCTTATTATACACTATCGAAGGGAGTGAGAATAAATGATGGGGAGTGAAAATAACAAAGCATCGGCGAGGTTGAAAATACGACACAGAAGAAGTAATGATGGAATGGGTGACCTTAAACATGAATGGGACTTTAATTTTGGCACGGTAGCACAAATGACTTTAATCATATGTAAGAGAAGGCGTAATAATAATTATTATCATAAAACTGATGGAAAGGAGCAAGAATAGAGGAGATGATAGAAATAGGCCCGATTTGGCACCTTTAAAAAATATTTTCTACTAAAGTATTTATGATGAATAGAGTGACTCAAAATCTCACTGGGTCATAAACTCTCTCACGGTCACGCGGGATACCCTTATTATACCCTATCGAAGGGAGTGAGAATAAATGAAGGGGGGTGAAAATAACAAAGGATCGACGAGGTTGAAAATACTATACACACAAGAAGTAATGATAGAATGGGTGGCCCTAAATATGAATGCAACTTCAATTTTGGCACGGTAGCACAAATGACTTTAATCATACGTGAGAGAAGGCGTAAGAATAATTATTATCATAACACTGATGGAAATGAGCGAGAGTAGAGGAGAGGATAGAAATAGACCCGATTTGACACATTTTTGAAATATTTTATACTGAAGAGTTTATGATGAATAGAGCGACTCAAAACCTCATTGGGTCATAAACTCTCTCACGGTCACGCGGGTTACACTTATTATACTCTATCGAAGGGAGTGAGAATAAATGAACGGGGGTGCAAATAACAAAAGATCGGCGAGGTTGAAAATACTATACACAGAAGAAATTATGATGGAATGGGTGGCCCTAAATATGAATGGGACTTCAATTTTGACACGGAAGCACAAATGACTTTAATCATACGTGAGAGAAGCCGTAAGAATAATTATTATCATAAAATTGATGGAAAGGAGTAAGAATGGAGGAGAGGATGAAAATAGGCATATTCTATCGAAGAATTTATGATGAATAGAGCGGCTCAAAATCTCACTGGGTCATAAACTCTCTCACGGTCATGCTGGTTACCCTTATTATACCCTATCGAAGGGAGTAAGAATAAATGAATAGGGGTGAAAATAACAAAGGATCGGTGGGGTTGAAAATACTATACATAGAAGTAGTTATGATGGAATGGGTGACCCTAAATATGAATGGGACTTTAATTTTGACACGATAGTACAAATGACTTTAATCATACGTGAGAGAAGGCGTAAGAATAATTATTATCATAAAACTGATGGAAAGGAACAAGAATAGATGAGAGGATTGAAATAGGCCCGATTAGTCACATTTTAAAAATATTTTGTATTGAAGAATTTATGATGAATAAAGCGACTCAAAACCTCACTGGGTCGTAAACTCTCTCACGGTCACGCGGGTTACCATTATTATACCCTATCGAAGGGAGTGAGAATAAATGAATGGGGGTGAAAATAACAAAGGATCGGCGGGGTTGCAAATACTATACACAGAAGAAGTTTTGATGCAATGGGTGGCCCTAAATATGAATGGGACTTCAATTTTGGCACGGTAGCACAAATGACTTTAATCATACGTGAGAGAAGGCGTAAGAATAATTATTATCATAAAACTGATGGAAAGATGCAAGAATAGTGGAGAGGATGGAAATAGGCCTAATTTGACACATTTTAAAAATATTTTCTACAGAAGAATTTATGATGAATTGAGCGACTCAAATCCTCACTGGATCATAAACTCTCTCACGGTCACGCGGGTTACCCTTATTATGCGCTATCAAAGGGAGTGAGAATAAATGAAGGGGGGTGAAAATAACAAAGGATCGGTGGGATTGAAAATACTATACACAAAAGAAGTTTTGATGCAATGGGTGACCCTAAATATGAATGGGACTTCAATTTTCGCACGGTAGCACAAATGACTTTAATCATACGTGAGAGAAGGCGTAAGAATAATTATTATCATAACACTGATGGAAATGAGCGAGAATAGAGGAGAGGATGGAAATAGACCCGATTTGACACATTTTAAAAATATTTTCTACTGAAGAGTTTATGATGAATAGAGCGACTCAAAACATCACTGGGTCATAAACTCTCTCATGGTCACGCGGGTTACACTTATTATACCCTATCGAAGGTAGTGAGAATAAATGAAGGGGGATGCAAATAACAAAGGATCGGCGAGGTTGAAAATACTATACACAGAAGAAATTATGATGGAATGGGTGGCTCTAAATATGAATGGGACTTCAATTTTGACACGAAGCACAAATGACTTTAATCATACGTGAGAGAAGCCGTAAGAATAATTATTATCATAAAATTGATGGAAAGGAGTAAGAATGGAGGAGAGGATGAAAATAGGCCCGATTTGAGACCTTTTAAAAATATTTTCTACCGAAAAATTTATGATGAATAGAGCGACTCAAAACCTCACTGGGTCATAAACTCTCTCAAGGTCACGCGGGCTGCCCTTATTATACCCTATCGAAGGGAGTAAGAATAAATGAATAGGGGTGAAAATAACACAGGATCGGTGGGGTTGAAAATACTATACACAGAAGTAGTTATGATGGAATGTGTAGCGACCCGGATCCCGAATACCATATGTACCTGGTAGAACTATCGAATACATGTGAAACCACTTGGAACCCGCGATGCCTCCCAAGTGTGGGAAAGCTCCGAAGGGAAAAAGGCATGTGTAGAGTACATTGACGCCACAGAGATATAACAAAAGCAATTAAATTTCATTAGATCGGTTTGCTAAAGTAGCAGAAATAAACTTACTTTTTAATTAACAGTTCAATTTTAACAATTATATACCACCAGAGTCAGTCCAAAGCTAAAGACAACAAGTCTAGCACAGTACATTCGACAGAAGGGAAAGACGTACCGAGAAGTCGGGGGAGACCCGACGCTGGTACCAGTTGGCAGCAACAGCACGCTACGAGCACGCGCACCCGGAACCACGCGGAAGCAGAACGAACGACGTCACCCCACCTGAAATGCAGGGGTGAGTCACGTGTTACTGGCTCAGTAGGGGTCACGCGGATCCCCACTGAAAAATACGCAGTAACACGGAGCAACAACAACAAAATAGCAGGTGTAGTAAAGCAGAAAAACTACACTACAAAGCTATAAAAACTACGCTACAAGCAGTAGTAAACAGACGGGAAGTAGGAGTAGGGAACAAGTAAGAGAGGGGAAGAACCCGAGCCAGACAAGTGGCGGCCGAACTAACCTCAACACCCCAAAATACTCCAAGCAGCGACAGGAGGGCGACTCTGATCTAACAAAGTCAGAAGTTATCGATCTGCCAACCCAACAACAGGTCTAAGACAAAGACTTGCAAGAATAGACAAAAAGGTCTAGAAAAGACCACACAGACGACCGACAGCCCTGATCACACAAACACGACTAGAATGTCGTGCACACTGCCCCACGCACGACCAGAACATCGTGCATGTGACAGGACACTGAACTCGGGTGCAGCCATGGAAAGGCCAACCCGGAAAGGTCACGACGCGCAAGAAACGCAAAGAGCAGCGGAGAGCCACGCGTCACAGACGGACGCACCTCCCCACCAGAGCAACGGCCAGCAGCGTCCACAGACGTCTTATGCTGCGCCACGAGTGTCTCGCCTGTAATACCGCCGAAGCCACGGTAGAGTCGCAGACACCCGCACAGAACCAAACAGCATCAAGTAACCAGTCAGGGTCACGCCCGTCGACGTAAGTCCTCAGTCCCTGACCACGTGTGCACACACTGGCTCTAGCCTAAGCCATGTACTCCAGCTAGTTTTCTCCCTCGGTAGGACGCTACCTTTGGCTGGGAGCCCACGGAACTAGCTTACAAACCGTGTCTCGGGAACACCCCTCCGCCATCACCATGCGAGTCGGCACTCAAAGGCCTAGGGCAAAAACAATCGGAGGCATACAAAACACAAAACTCCGAGCACAAGTGCTAGAGTACTAACAGGCAGACACGCTGTCACACGTACTACGAAGCACTACCGGCAGTACGGCAACTACCAACAAACTCAGGACTAGGCAACTAGACCTACCACGTAACGATCCTGAGTCAAACGACTCAAAGGCAAGATCGTCACAGAGAGCGGAACAAGCCGCCAATCGGTCTAATCCTAAGCCAGTGAAAACGACACTCCGCATAAAACAACTCCCGGAGACCTGAGGGAACACCAAAGGCCCTCAGACACGCTTGGACACACGGACCGAAGTAATAACACCTCGAGGCATCCCGAACCAGCGTCTCAGACTGGACGAAACCGCCAAGACACTCACACGCAAGGTCGCCCGTCAACCGTTGGGTCACCCCGGGTTGACCGGAACCTGACCAAAGACACACACAAGGGTAGGATAGAGAATCCTACCACAAGCAAGAAGACTCCTACCTACCTTACAACATAGTCTTAACCCTCATAGGATGTCAAGAGACATCCACGGGACAACGGGTAGGCTACAAGGACAAGCCAAGGCAAGCAGAAACCGAAAGAACGAAAATCGGAGCACAAGGATTGTAACGCGTCACCCTTAGACCGTTACACACATGTGACGGTCTAACTCTAGGCCGTTACACTCCACGTGACGGTCAGGGGAGAAGCCATCACACACAACGCCCTACACAACACCTAGAACACAGAAGGCACGTAATGGCCAGCACCAGGCGCGTTACCCAGCTCTGACGCGCCCGACCCGGGCCGTCAGGGCCAACAGACCTCAACTCAAAGCACACTCGAACCGCGTAACGCGCTAGACCAGGCGCGTTACAGACACCTAACGCATGGGAGCAGGCGCGTCAGGGCCAACAGGCTCAAGTCAAGAAAACAACTGGCTGAGAGGCATGTAACGGTCCGGACCGGACGCGTTACAACCACCTAACGCACGGGGGCGTGGCCGTTAGAGCCAACGGCACAACCACCCACTCAGCCAGAACAGCATGTAACGGTCCATCACGGACGCGTTACACAGGCCTAACGCACAGGGGCATGGCCGTTAGAATCAACAGGCACAACCACCCAAACTCGGCCCAAAACGAAGTGTAACGGCTTGGGACAGGCGCGTTACACATACCTAATGCACGATAGCACAACCGTTAGGCGAACCGACTCAACTGGTCAAACACGGTCAAATAGAACATAATGGCCTACACCAGGCGCGTTACACTCACCTAACGCACATGGGCAGGCACGTCAGGGGAACCGACTTAACCAAAGCGCTAAACGACAAGATAGGCGTAACGCGTCTCACCGGACGCATCAGGAGTCTGTGACGCGTCTCACCGGACGCGTCAGGAGTCTGTGACGCGCCACCCCTGGGCCGTCACACTCCAAAAATCACGAAAAGCATAAAAACACCCAGACGCTGTGACGGTCTGTAGTGGGGCCGTCAGGGCATGTGACGGTCCCTGGAACGACCGCCACACCAGCCACAGCGGGAAAACAGAGGGTTGGCCAAATCGGCCCGTTCCACGCCCCATTCACGCCAAAGCGCAGGGGAAACAACCCTCGACGATGAAAACTATATTAGAAGGCTAAAAAGCCCACATGCACGGGTTAAAATGCTAGATCGGGGCGATTTTAAGAAATCAACCCTAGAAGAGTCACCGAGGTTCCCGGACTCTTACCGGCCCCGAATGACCACCGATCAACACGAAACAAGCATGGATGGGATCCTAACATCCCAACGGTCAGTTCAACACTAACCGAGCTACAAATGGTTGCCATTCTCCGGCGAACCCTACAAAACCCGAAAGTCATGGTTTAGGCTAAACGAGCCCAAACTTGATCGTTTCCTTGCCGAACGACGTGCAATGGCAGAGGAAACGGAGAGGAAGAAGTGAGGAACCGTCACCCTACCTCCACCGAAGAAACCGTGCCCCGAAGGGACTAAACCGCACCGAAAACCGCACTGCGAACCGAACCGATAGCTTTGAATCCACCGTTCGGGATCGCGCCAAATCCACTCCATCTTCGCTCCGTCGCGTACCCAGCCAACTCCACAGCATCCCCAGCACGTGCCTCTAGGTACCCCGTCTGCAGACAGAGCCGAGGAGGCTCGAGAGGAGAGAAAACGGGAGAGAGAGACGACGGCGGCGAATGAGAAGAAGGAGGGAGGAAAAGGAAAGAAAAAGGAAAAGAAATTAGGAATTTTCCTAATTTCTGAAAAATCCGATTTATGACCCTATCTCCGAAAAATATGCAAAAATAGTCAAAACGATCGGCTTGGAGAGTACATCGTCGCTGTAGCATCCACGAGTCGAGGAACTGAGAAACAAACTCACCGTAGGGTTCCGTAGCTAGTACGAGAGAAAAATCCACACGGCTCGTAAAACTCAACTCGGAAGCCACCAAAACGAACCGAAACTCACCGAAACCAATCCACAAGATCCAATGAAGATCCAGCAAGACCTACCAAGGATCCAGGGTATTACAGAATGGGTGACCCTAAATATGAATGGGACTTCAATTTTGACACGATAGTACAAATGACTTTAATCATACGTGAGAGAAGGCGTAAGAATAATTATTATCATAAAACTGATGGAAAGGAACAAGAATAGATGAGACGATTGAAATAGGCCCGATTTGTCACATTTTAAAAATATTTTGTATTGAAGAATTTATGATGAATAAAGCAACTCAAAACCTCACTGGGTCGTAAACTCTCTCACGGTCACGCGGGTTACCATTATTATACCCTATCGAAGGGAGTGAGAATAATTGAATGGGGGTGAAAATAACAAAGGATCGGCGGGGTTTCAAATACTATACACAGAAGAAGTTTTGATGCGATGGGTGGCCCTAAATATGAATGGGACTTCAATTTTGGCACGGTAGCACAAATGGCTTTAATCATACGTGAGAGAAGGCGTAAGAATAATTATTATCATAAAACTGATAGAAAGAAGCAAGAATAGAGGAGAGGATGGAAATAGGCCTAATTTGACACATTTTAAAAATATTTTCTACAGAAGAATTTATGATGAATAGAGCGACTCAAATCCTCACTGGATCATAAACTCTCTCACGGTCACACGGGTTACCCTTATTATACGCTATCAAAGGGAGTGAGAATAAATGAAGGGGGGTGAAAATAACAAAGGATCGGCGGGATTGAAAATACTATACACAGAAGAAGTTTTGAAGCAATGGGTGACCCTAAATATGAATGGGACTTCAATTTTCTCACGGTAGCACAAATGACTTTAATCATACGTGAGAGAAGGCGTAAGAATAATTATTATCATAACACTGATGGAAATGAGCGAGAATAGAGGAGAGGATGGAAATAGGCCCGATTTGACACATTTTAGAAATATCTTCTACTGAAGAATTTATGATGAATAGAGCGACTCAAAATCTCACTGGGTCATAAACTCTCTCACGGTCACGTGGGTTTCCCTTATTATACCCTATTGAAGGGAGTGAGAATAAATGAAGGGGTGTGAAAATGACAAAGGATCGGCGGGGTTGAAAATACTATACATAGAAGAAGTTATGATGGAATGGGTGGCCCTAAATATGAATGCAACTTTAATTTTGGCACGGTAGCACAAATGACTTTAATCATACGTGATAGAAGACGTAGGAATAATTATTATCATAAAACTAATGTAAAGGAACAAGAATAGAGGAGATGATAGAACTAGACCCGATTTGACATATTTTAAAAATACTTTCTACTGAAGAATTTATGATGAATAGAGTGACACAAAAGCTCACTGAATCATAAACTCTCTCATGGTCATGCGGGTTACCCTTATTATACCCTATCGAAGGGAGTGAAAATAAATGAAGGGGGGTGAAAATTATAGAGGATCGGCGAGGTTAAAAATACTATACACAGAAGAAGTTATGATAGAATGGGTGGCCTTAAATATGAATGAGACTTCAATTTTGGCACAGTAGCACAAATGACTTTAAACATACGTGAGAGAAGGCGTAAGAATAATTATTATCATAACA
The DNA here is from genome assembly GCA_022559845.1 of Amorphophallus konjac. Classification (NCBI taxonomy): domain Eukaryota; kingdom Viridiplantae; phylum Streptophyta; class Magnoliopsida; order Alismatales; family Araceae; genus Amorphophallus; species Amorphophallus konjac. The sequence goes on from CM040126.1 coordinate 5,210,687, forward strand.
CTGATTGAAATGAGCGAGAATAGAGGAGAGGATGGAAATAGACCCGATTTGACACATTTTAGAAATATTTTCTACTGAAGAATTTATGATGAATAGAGCGACTCAAAATCTCACTGGGTCATAAACTCTCTCACGGTCACGCGGGTTTCTTTTATTATACCCTATCGAAGGGAGTGAGAATAAATGAAGGGGGGTGAAAATAACAAAGGATCGGTAGGGTTGAAAATACTATACACAGAAGAAGTTATGATGGAATGGGTGACCCTAAATATAAATGCAACTTCAATTTTGACACGGAAGCACAAATGACTTTAATCATACGTGAGTGAAGACGTATGAATAATTATTATCATAAAACTCATGGAAAGGAACAAGAATAGCGGAGAGGATGGAAATAGGCCCAATTTTTTCTACTGAAGAATTTATGATGAATAGAGCCACTCAAAATCTCAGTGGATCATAAACTCTCTCACGGTCACGCGGGTTACCCATATTATACCCTATCGAAGGAAGTGAGAATAAATAAAGGGGGGTGAAAATTACAAATGATCGGCGAGGTTGAAAATACTATACACAGAAGAAGTTATGATGGAATGGGTGACCTTAAACATGAATGGGACTTCAATTTTGGCATGGTTGCATAAATGACTTTAATCATACGTGGGAGAAGGCGTAAGAATAATTATTATCATAAAACTCCTGAAAAGGAACGAGAATAGAGGAGAGGATGGAAATAGGCCCAATTTGACACATTTTAAAAATATTTTCTACTGAGGAATTTATAATGAATAGAGTGACTCAAAACATTACTAGGTCATAAACTCTCTCACGGTCATGCGGGTTAACCTTATTATACCCTATCGAAGGGAGTAAGAATAAATGAAGGGAGGTGAAAATAACAAAGGATCGGCGGGGTTGAAAATATTATACACAGAAGAAGTTATGAAGGAATGGGTGGCCTTAAACATGAATGGGACTTCAATTTTGACACGGTAGCATAAATGACTTTAATCATACGTGAGAGAAGACGTAAGAATAATTATTATCATAACACTGATGGAAATGAGCGAGAATGAAGGAGAGGATGGAAATAGGCCCGATTTGACATATTTTAAAAATATTTTCTACTGAAGAATTTATGATGAATAGAGCGACTCAAAATCTCACTGGATCATAAACTCTCTCACGGTCACGCGGGTTACCCTTATTATACCCTATTGAAGGGAGAGAGAATAAATGAAGGAGGGTGAAAATTACAAAGGATCGGCGAGATTGAAAATACTATACACAGAAGAAGTTATAATGGAATGGGTTGTCTTAAACATGAATGGGACTTCAATTTTGGCATGATAACACAAATAACTTTAATTATACATGAGAGAAGGCGTAAGAATAATTATTTTATGATGAATAGAGTGACTCAAAATCTCACTGGATTATAAACTCACCAACGGCTACGTGGGTTATCCTTATTATACCCTATCGAAGGGAGTGAGAATAAATAAAAGGGGGGAATAACAAAGAATCGACGGGTTTGAAAATGCTATACATAGAAGAAGTTATGATAAAATGGGTGACCCTAAATGTGTTTGAGATTTCAATTTTCACACGGTCGTACAAATGACTTTAATCATATGTAAGAGAAGGCTTAAGAATAATTATTATAATAAAACTGATGGGAATGAGCAAGAATAGAGGAGACGATGGAAATAGCACAGATTTGACATATTTAAAAAATATTTTTTTCTGAATATCTTATGATGAATAGAGTGACCCAAAATCGCATTGGACTATAAACTCTCACACAGCTACGCGGGTTACCCTTATTATACCCTATCGAAGGGACTGAGAATAAATGAAGGGAGGTAAAAATAACAAAGAATCGACGGGATTGAAAATGCTATATATAGAAGAAGTTATAATGGAATGGGTGACCCTAAATGTGAATGGGCCTTCAATTTTCGCACGGTCGCACAAATGACTTTAATCATATGTGAGAGAAGACGTAAGAATAATCATTATAATAAAACTGATAGAATGTACAAGAATAGAGGAGACGATGGAAATAGCACAGATTTGACATATTTAAAAAATATTTTTTGTCGAATATTTTATAATGAATAGATCGACTCAAAACCTCACTAGGTCATAAACTCTCCCACGGCTACGCGGGTTACCTTTATTATACCCTATCGAAGGAAGTGATAATAAATGAAGAGGGGTGACATAGAATCGGCGGTGTTGAAAATACTATACATAGAAGAAGTTATGACGGAATGGGTGTCCCTGAATGTCAATGGGCCTTCAATTTTTGCACGGTCGCTCAAATGACAATAATCATATGTAAGAGAAGGCGTAAGAATAATTATTATAATAAAAATGATGGGAATGAATAAGAATAGAGGAGAGAATGGAACTAGTACAGATTTGACATATTAAAAAATATTTTTTAGCAAATAATTTATGATGATGAATAGAGCGACTCAAAACCTCATTAGGTCATAAACTCTCGCACGGCAATGCGGGTTACCCTTATTATACCCTATCGAAGAGAGTTATAATAAATGAAGGGGGAGAAAATAACAAAGAATCAGCAGGGTTAAAAATACTATACAGAGAAAAGGTTATGATGGAATGGGTGACCATAAATGTGAATGGTGCTTCAATTTTAACATGGTCACACAAATGGCTTTAATCATATTTGAGAGAAGGTGTAAGAACTATTATTATAATAAAACTGATGTGAATGAGCAAAAATAGAGGAGATGATGGAAATAGCACAGATTTGACACATTTAAAAAATATTTTTTACCCAATATTTTAAGATGAATAGAGTGACTCAAAATCTCACTAGGTCATAAACTCTCACATGACTATGTGGGTTACCCTTCTTATACCATATCGAAGGGAGTGAGAATAAATGAAGGGGGGTGAAAATAACAAAGAATCGGCGGGATTGAAAATGTTGTACATAGAAAAAGTTACGATGGAATGGATGACCGCAAATGTGAATGGGCCTTCAATTTTTGTACAGTCACACTAATGGCTTTAATCATATATGAGAGAAGGCGTAAGAATAATTATTATAATAAAACTCATGGGAATGAGCAAGAATAGAGGAGAGGATGAAAATAGCACAGATTTGACACATTGAAAAAATATGTTTTGTCGAATAATTTATGATGAATAGAGCGACTCAAAATCTCACTGGGTCATAAACTCTCCCACGGCTACACGTGTTACCTTTATTATACCCTATCGAAGGGAGTGAGAATAAATGAATGAGGGTAAAAATAACAAATATTCGGCGCGGTTGAAAATGCTATACATTGAAGAAGTTATGATGGAATTGATGACCCTAAATGTGAATGGGCTTTCAATTTTCGCACGGTCGCACAAATGGCTTTAATCATATGTGAGAGAAGGCGTAAGAATAATTATTATAATAAAACTGATGGGAATGAGTAAGAATAGAGGAGAGGATGAAAATAACGTCGATTTGACACATTTAAAAAATATTTTTTACCAAATATTTTATGATGAATAGAGCGACTCAAAATTTCACTGGGTCATAAACTCTCTCATTGCTATGCGGGTTACCCTTATTATACCCTATCGAAGGGAATGAGAATAAATGAAGAATGTGAAAATAACAAAGAATTAACGGGGTTGAAAATGATATACATAGAAGAAGTTATGATGGAATGGGCGGCCCTAAATGTGAATGGGCCTTCAATTTTTACACGGTCGCACAAATAGCTTTAATCATAAGTGAGAAAAGACGTAAGAATAATAATTATAATAAAACTGATGGGAATGAGCAAGAATAGAGGAGTGGATAGAAATGACACAGATTTGACACATTTAAAAAATATTTTTATCGAATATTTTATGATGAATAGAGCGACTCAAAATCTCACTCGGTCATAAACTCTCCCACGGCTACGCGGGTTACCCTTATTATACCATATCGAAGGGACAGAGAATAAATGAGGGGGCTGAAAGTAACAAAGAATCGGCGGGGTTAAAAATAATATACATAGAAGAAGTTATGATGGAATGGGTGACCCTAAATGTCAATAGTCCTTCAATTTTCGCACGGTCGCTCAAATGGCATTAATCATATTTAAGAGAAGACGTAAGAATAATTATTATAATAAAATTGATGGGAATGAGTAAGAATAGAGGAGAGGATGGAAATAGCACATATTTGACATATTTAAAAAATATTTTTCGCCGAATAATTTATGATGAATAGAGCAACTCAAAACCTCACTAGGTCATAAACTCTCCTATGGCTAGGCGGGTTACCCTTATTATACCCTATCGAAGGGAGTTAGAATAAATTAAGGGGGGATAAAATAACAAAGAATCAGCGGAATTGAAAATGTTATACATAGAAGAAGTTATGATGGAATGGGTGGTCCTAAATGTGAATGGGCCTTCAATTTTCACATGGTCGCACAAATGACTTTAATTATATGTGAAAGAAGGCGTTAATAAAACGGATGTGAATGAGCAAAAATAGAGGAGATGATGAAAATAGCATAGATTTGACACATTTAAAAAATATTTTTTGTCAAATATTTTGTGGTGAATAAAGTAACTCAAAATCTCACTGGGTCATAAACTCTCCAACGGCTATGCGGGTTACCCTTCTTATATCTTATCGAAGGGAGTGAGAATAAATGAAGGGGGTGAAAATAATAAAGAATTGGCGGGTTTGAAAATGTTGTACATAGAAGAAGTTATGATGGAATGGTGACTCTAAATGTGAATGGGCCTTCAATTTTCACACGGTCGCACAAATGACTTTAATCATATGTGAGAGAAGGCGTAAGAATAATTATTATAATAAAATTGATGGGAATGAGTAAGAGTAGAGGAGACGATGAAAATAGCACATATTTGACATATTGAAAAAATATTTTTTGTCGAATAATTTATGATGAATCGAGCGACTCAAAACCTCACAGGGTCATAAACTCTCCCACGGCTACACGGGTTACCCTTATTATACCCTATCGAAGGGAGTGAGAATAAATGAAGGAGGATAAAAATAACAAATAATCGGCGCGGTTGAAAATGCTATACATAGAAGAAGTTATGATGGAATAGATGACTCTAAATGTGAATGGACTTTCAATTTTTGCACGGTCGCACCAATGGCTTTAATCATATGTGAGAGAAGGCGCAAGAATAATTATTATAATAAAACTGATGGGAATGAGCAAATATAGAGGACAAGATGGAAATAGTATTGATTTGACACATTTAAAAACTATTTTTTGTCTAATATTCTATGATGAATAGAGCGACTCAAAACTTCACTAGGTCTTAAACTCTCCCACTGCTATGTGGGTTACCCTTATTATACCCTATCGAAAGGAATGAGAATAAATGAAGGGGGATGAAAATAATAAAGAATCGGCGGGGTTGAAAATGATATACATAGAAGAAGTTATGATAGAATGGATGACCCTAAATGTGAATGGGCATTCAATTTTTACACAGTCGCACAAATAGCTTTAATCATATGTGATAAAAAACGTAAGAATAATAATTATAATAAAATTGATGGGAATGAGCAAGAATAGTGGAGAGGATAGAAATAACACATATTTGATACATTTAAAAAATATTTTTGTCGAATATTTTATGATGAATAGAGCGACTTAAATTTCACTCGGTCATAAACTCTCTAGGAGATTGAATAGATCTATATTTATGTGTATGATAGTACGGGTCATGGAAGATAACTTGTAACATGCAGCTAGAAACCCACTTAACTAATTTGGCTTTCAGCCGTTTGATGTTCTGTACGGCGAAAACATTACAATCTCTGCATGCCAAGGCATTCTATGGTTCTATATACTACATGGACAGAAGCATTCTTGATCCACAAGTTGAAAGTACTAGGTAACGTGCGTGTTGGAGTCATGCATTATTAGCACATTATAAGGTGTTACGGGTGGGTGGTGTGAGCACTCAGAGAGAGTGTGAGTCTCTCAGCTAACTAGAGTTGCTAGTGACTTTAGTCTCACATTGGATTCCACAAAGAGTTGGACCGACTTATAAGAAAAAGAATCTCCTACCTCAACACCTAGGTTTTGGGGGAAGGATAAATAGTTCCTAACAAATGGTGTCTGAGCCTAACTTTTATCGATCTAATGTGGCGTATCAATACACCCTTTACCTGCTGCGTATGAACGGGCGTAACCTCGTTCAGAACCTAGCCGATGAGGGCGTCGGCCTTGTAAAGGGGGAGGTATTGTTACGGGTGAGTGATGTGAGCACCCAGAGAGAGTGTGAGTCTCTCAGTCAACTAGAGTTGCTAGTGACTTTAGTCCTACATTAGATTCCACAAAGAGTTGGACCGACTTATAAGAAAAAGAATCTCCTACCTCAACACCTAGGTTTTGGGGGAAGGATAAATAGTTCCTAATAAATGGTGTCTGAGCCTAACTTTTATCGATCTAATGTGGCGTATCAATACACCCTTTACTTGTTGCGCATGAACGGGCGTAACCTCATTCAGAACCTAGCCGATGAGGGCGTCGGCCTTGTAAAGGGGGAGGTATTGTTACGGGTGAGTGATGTGAGGACCCAGAGAGAGTGTGAGTCTCTCAGTCAACTAGAGTTACTAGTGACTTTAGTCCTACATTAGATTCCACAAAGAGTTGGACCGACTTATAAGAAAAGGAATCTCCTACCTCAACACCTAAGTTTTGGGGGAAGGATAAATAGTTCCTAACATAAGGTCGCCTTGGCTGTGTCATTTGCTCTTCTTGACCATCACAAGAAACACACTACTATATATCTTCTGAACTAGACTCTTAATTTGGAGGTTACATTAGTTCTGTTCCTGCATAATTGTAATTAATCTGCATGCATTGTTCTCCCAAACTGCTTCCGAGCACAAAAACTACTCCTCCAGGATTTGGTACTTCCGTACTTACATGGTTCGGGACAACAACTTGTACCGTGCATTCTGAAGGAATTAATACAGTCATATTTCTAATTTGTAACTTCCTTTGTTTGGTTGTAAGAACTCATTTGTTCTAAGATCATCTTTAAGGAATATGATTTATAATTCTTTGTAAAAAAATAAAACAATTTGTGAAGACAAAAACTCTTTAGTTGTCAGTCGCTCATCTCTTTACATATGCATTATGTATCTCTGACTTTGTGGGACATTTATCTATGAAATAATTAATCATAATTACATCATATGTGTTTCTTATTTCTTACTCGACTAATGGTTCAGTCCCCACACTCACTTCAACGAAAGAAGACTTATCTCTGTTTGTTTGCGAATATTTGTCTCCCCTTCACTTGTCCAATCATCAAGTACATGTTATAAATTCTGTGAAATTTATCAATCTGCTCATTGTTGGGCCATGCTCATTTGTTAGTAATATTATCTTTCACTCACACGCTTATCGTATGGTTTCTTAATATAGAAGGACAAATTAATGTTGATTTAGGTCAAATTTTTTAGTACTTTGCATATTATTGTTGTGCTTTATGATAGCCAATAAAACGCGACAACGATTAACATATGTCATCGAGACCTAGTGATTAGTATGTCACTAGAGTTTTGAGACTGAATTATGATGTTTAAGTAATGATGAATTATATGTTAATGACTAAATTTTTATTATTTAATATAAAATAATTTTAAAATAAACTTGCGCATTCCTTCGACTAATATTATTGGAGGTGGGAGAGGATGAACACGCACAAAGATCACAAATGAGAGGAGGAGAAAATAATTAACACGTAATCAGTAGATTCAAAGGAGGGGGAATAAAGGAAACGCAAAGAAACAAGGCACAGATACATGCACAGTCCAAATGTACAATATCTCTCTCTCTCTCTCTCTCTCTCTCTCTCTCTCTCTCTCTGATCTCTCTTTCTATTTCTCTACGCATATGTATAATCAATATATCGTAGACACGCACTATCATCAAATGAACAATGTAACAAGCAGATCCCTCCGAAACGGGACCGCAGAAAGGAAAATTCCAAAAGAAAAAGAGCTCGATCGTCAGTCCCGCCGGGAGATCATACATCGATCGATCACCCAGAAGAAACAGGGACCCAGTATTAACCGTCGGTAGGTGGGGTGGGTTGGGGGGGTAGGTGGGTGGTGTAACTTCCTTCCTGCACGCGATTAATTTGATCCGGTTCATTCTCCCCTGTCTGGTCTTTACTTATTATTCTTGGGGATGACGATCGGGAGGACGATGACGAGGATGATGATGAGCAGGAGGATGATGGCGAAACACGTCCATTTGCGGGTGTTCTTCTGGTGCTTCCTCGCCGTCTGCAGCTGCGTCGTCCCCGTCCGGACGAAGGAATTGGCCCGAGCCACTTGGCTCTCGATGTCGTCCAGCTGCTCCCCTTGTGCCGCCACTAGCACCGCCATGTCCATGAACACCTGCTGCAGCTCCGCCAGGCTCCGCTCCAGCTCCACCGCCGCCCCGTGCCGCTCCCTGATCTCCGACACCACCGCCATCACCTCCCCGCGGCCTCCTTGCTCCTGGATCGCCCGCTGCACCATCCGCTCAGCCTCCCCGGTGGAGATGAGGGCATCCAGGGTGGCCTCGTCCGCCGCCTCACCCGTGACGGTGTAGTACCGCCGGCCGACCGTCTCCCTGTACTCGGCCGCCACCCGCTCCCGCAGCGCCGAGAAGCTCTCCACGGAGTCCTTGAGCTTCTTGCGGAGGCCCGCCACCACGGAGGTGCGGGTACGGTCGGTGGAGGTGCCTGGGCCGCAGCCGGGGAGCGACCGGTTGGCGGCGTTGGCGCGGTCGACGGCCTCCAGGCGGAGCTTGATGAGCTTGGCCTTCTTGAGGGCGAGTGCGACGTCGGCGTCCATGCGGGCCCGGAGGGAGCGCACGGCGGCGGCGTCGTGGAGGGACTTGCTGGCCTCGTTGGACTCGCGGAGTCCCCGGTGCAGCCGCTCCACCTCCTTGAGCTCATCCTTGATGCCCTCCACGTCCTCGAAGAACTTGTCCAAGTTGGCCCCTCCGGCCCCCGACATCTGGACGTCGCCGCTGCCGGCCCTGTCACTGTGTGATCTAGAGAAGGAGCCGGACGAGAAAAGGTTGTTCATCTTTTTCCTTCTCCGCGATCGATGATCTCTTCCTTCCTCTCTCGATCTTTTTGGGCCGATCTGTACAGTAGAGCTGTTAATTAACAACGGGAGAAGATCTAGCTAGCTAGATGGGAAAAGAGAGACTGTATACATGCCTGCCGGCCGGCCGGCCCTTCAATTCACGCAGTCGGCTTGGTCAGTTCCCTTACTGTTGGCGGCGGCGGCAGAGGCAGAGAGGAGGAGGTTTGATTGGAGAGGCGTTGCCCGGCCGTGACAGATAGATGGATAGGGTGGAGGGGGAGGGAGAGAAAGAGGAGGAGGAAATCAGATGGACAGCCAGAGGGGAGAGAGAGATGATGATGATGAGATTAATATATTATCATAACTCAGGAGGTGGATGGGCGCGTCGCTTCTATCTTATCGTCCTCCCTCCCTTCCCTCACCTTCCTCCTACCCTCCTCCCAATATCGATCAGTCGTCGCCCACCGCCGGCATGACGCGGTTTCGTGTGGTCCTGGGAGGAGGCTGCGACCCCATCATAGCTATTCCTTCCTCCCGCTGACCGCTGAGTTGGTTTAAAGAATTAAAGGGAAAAAAAATTGAAATCCTCCACCGTGGTGGGCCATCGGATGGCTCTGACTGCTTCTTCAAAAAGAGACAAGTGGGGTCCACCGGCGTGACCTGGTAAATAGCACGCGTTGGCTACCCACCACCATGGCTGCTGGAACGGATCGAGTAAGGTGCGATCGACGGGCTTGGGGCTCTCTTGGTTTCTTTCTAATTTGCGGTTCCTTGAACATCAACGAGTCAATGTTTTTTTTACATAGCTGCTTGCTTGGGGTTTGCGTTGACCACCTGGCGCAGTGCAGCTGCTACCTTACCTCCCCGTCTTCTTCCCCCCGCAGCCCCTCCTTCCTCGATTAGGAGCGGTGGAGTTGTCCTTGACAAAAATCCGGGGGGGGGGGGGGGGGGGAGGTTTCCTTTCCTTAATCCCTTCCTGACACCTTCCTCCCCTCCTTCCGGAGACGAGGGATGAACATAGGGCACCAGGTGACGCATTGCCCGTCACGATCCCTAGCGCAAGGACCACGCATACTTTCAAGAAGGTAACGCCGCTGCAGACGCCACATCTCGTTTTGTTGCAAGAAATGTCGCCATCATCGTGGCAGCCGGCAGGCAGATGATCCAACCTCTGACCACCTTCTCTTCTAGATTTATTATTCTTCTTCTTCTTCTCGATCCCACACCCGGTATATCTTCTTCAATTTATTTATGAGTAATATTAAGATGTCACATTTCTTATCATTTTTTGTTATTTTTATTTCAATCATAAAATAGGATGACTAGACTGACTAATTTTAGTTTGATACTCTGAAATTTAGGAGCATCAAATTTAAACTCACTTTTCTCACCATCTTAAAAAGGGGTAGTGTAAAACATGTGGAGTAATAATTGTTGCATCCCCCTAACTAATTACACCCCGGGACCGAGGTGTGCAGCAAGTTTTATTCTTTTTTTTAAAATTTTATGACGTGGGGCTCGCGTCTCTCTAATTTATTGTGAAAGTCACTCCCCCCTCTAACACGAAAAAAAAAAAACAAGCGGACCGTGTGAACAGTAAAAGGTTATCATTTATGTGGATTTTTTTTGAGTTTTTCAGGTCATCCGATATTACGATTTATGTGTACGACAAATTAAAGGGAGGTGAATCTCAACTCTCAAATTTTTCAGAAAAAAACTTAATTCACCATATCGCCGTCGAGAAGGGATCTAAAGAGTTGGTACTGGACCATCGAAGGCCAAGAAAATAGAGGTTGAATTGCTAGTTGATAAAGTTATTTTTGAAGCTCTTATTACATCTCACTCCGTTGTGGTTCAAATGACAAATCAAGATAAGGGATTCTCAAGTTCATTCAAACAAGGTTAAGGATCCTAGTTTTAATATAGTTTGAACTCCGGTGCCAACTAAGATTTTACAATGTTCACCACGTATAGGCCAACTAACATGGACAACTTCAATGATACAACATGCACAGTGATCAAAGAGGGAATCCTTCAATATCGGAGATTTACAGAGGTCTTGGTGGAAGAGATTTCGGTTCAATGAGAGGAATACTTAATAAAAAGGTCTTTCCTTCACCAAGAGAGAGTGATAATCTCCTAAAAATTGTGAGGAGATGAGATCTCCAAAGTCAAGATGCCCTAAAATGTAAGACAAATGCAAAAAAAAAAGAAATCAATCAATATGAACAATAACAACGCAAAAGAAAAGGCAAAAACAAGACATGAACAGTAACCAATGAAAAGAGAAGGTAATACGGTGAAATCACAAGAGAAAAGCATCTGAACAGGATGATGTTAATCAGAGAAACGCGTCCATTAAGCGGAATGCCAATAACCAAGTAGAAATAAGAACACGGTCTACTTGAAGGTCGCGACTTTGACTGAGTCGTGACGACTCAGTTAGATGCATTATGAACGCGTCCTCTAGGTCTGTCGCATTTCAGAAGCCGCAAACAGAACCTATAAAGCTCTCAGAAAAAGATAAAAGGAAGGCTAAAACTCACAACCGTCCAACATCCACACATTGACAATCAACTTAGCAGTAGAGCATGATTCGAAAATTGTTTATATTTAAAAAAAATAAATCACAAATTGGTGAATCACTTAGGGAAGGGAGAAGTCCATGTGGTGCATGAGGGATAAAATTGATAATAAAAAAAAGAAAGTGTTACGTGAAGCACAAAGGGAGATGCACATGTGGATGTAATAGGGAGAGGCACACGTGAGTGTCAAAAGGAGAGGGTAATCAAAAAGGAAAAGGTATGAGAAGTCCCACTGTACTCGCTAATTTGTAGATCTCCCAAGATTTAGGGGGCAATCGTCAGTTGATTGCCAAAATTTGTGGATATACAAAGATGATGACTAATAAAGAAAAATGTGATCTCCAGATATGTGTGGATCTTGAAAGGAATTAACAAAGAATGATCGCGTGAGAAACGTATCTTTTGGATGCGAGGAGATGTGAGGGCTCTAACATTCTCTTCCAGTTGGTCTATCGATGAAGCGAGTCTTCTTCTTGATTACTCTTGAAAAGAAAGAACAAACACCAACAAAAGAATATTGATTAGAATTATGATAGGTGTGGTGAAATTAGAAAATGACACAAACCTTGTTTGTGTTGATTTAAACCCCTATGCAAAAGGTAAGAAAAAATATGATGAATGAAAGGGAGCGTGCAAGTGTTGCACTAAAGGGAAATTGTGCTAGAGTGCACAAAGGGAAAAAATATCAATGTAATAGAGATAATTAAAAGAATAAAAGAGGGGGAAATATGATGCTTGCACTAAGAAAATCAATAAATAAACAAGAATAAGAATAAGAGATATAAAAGCTTATTGATTGAGAAGGCTTCTCCAAGGCTTCATGAGGAGCTCCAAGGGATGTTGAACTTCATGTACATGGGAGGCTCCTCCTTTCTTCTTCTCCTACTTCAATTTCTACCAAGGGATCAAAGTGCTTAATGTGATTAAGGGGCTTAATGTACAAAGGAGGGGGGTATTTATAGGGTAAAAATTTGCAGCCCAAAATTCTAATAAAAATAAGAATTGGAATTCCATCTTTGGAAGAAAACACTTCCATAATTTAATTTTTTATTTTAGAAAAATCATTAGTACTCTTTCCCAATCGAAATTGAAGGCCAAAATATCAAATTTTCATAATTGAGCTCGGAATGGGTCTTCTGGAAGATCGGAGGCTGAACGCGATAAGACGGGAGACTGCATTTTGAAACACATCCAGGTAATGTGCTGCGATTCAAAAATGAACGCATCACATAAGGAGACTATGTTTTGAAAGACATCCAGAGATAGTGACATGGTTTTAAATAAGTTATCTATGGAAGGAAATCGGCCAAAATCAAGAAATGTGAAATATGTCCGAGAATATGGGTGCGAATTTAGAAATTAGCGATTTCCTGACATGACGTGATTTAGATAATTTTTAAGTTTGGATGAAATTCAAATTACGGAAGAGCTGAAATAAAAGGCATCTAGGAGGTTAGATGTTATTTAGAGTGAGACGCTTTCAGTTGAAAGGTGGAAGACCAAAGACAGAAGGTAAGCCCTTGAAAGGTGTCATGAAGGCATGACACGATTTAGAGAATCACATGTATTTTCTAAGGCACAAATAAGTTGAATCACGTCATGATAATTTGATGTGGATTGTAAGAACGCGGATGACATCCTAATTGCAAATTTGAGTGAAACGCGTCTAGCAGGAAGGACGTATTTAAATCATATCTAGGGATCAAGATGAGTTCAAAGAAAAATTCTAAAAAATGGGATAAAATAAAAAATAGGAAAATATAATATAATTGAGAAAAGTAAGAAAAATAATTGAAATAAGTGAATTTGAGGGCCACTTTGAGATTATGGTGTGATATGAGATTTACTCAACATGACATCAAATTTAACGTGTCTATACTCGGCGCCCCCACTGATGATGCAAAGCCAGATGAGGAAGGAAGCTTATGGGGAGGAAGGGGTTTTATTTTCATCTAGCGCTGTCACCTCACCTCTTCTTCTCTCTCTTTCAGTTAATTAACTTCATACCTCCTTCACCTCTCATTCTGGTTCGCTTATCTCTACAGGCCGTCTTGCTTTTAGGGCATAATCTTTTATTTCCTTCAACTAGCTTGTCCCAAATCTCCAATCTCGCTGATCCTAGCTCATTCTCGCCTCAGATCTCTTGTTGCATGATCTCTGATGAGTCTTGCACACACAAAAAACATCAATTTTCAAATCGAGATATCATTCAAAGGCGTTGCTACCCTAGACTCGTCTGCTAGGCAAGGGTGCTCCCTAGGGCAGGACGCCCTCTCTTCCATTTCATTAAGTGTTCTTCTCGAGGACCCCAGGTGATCCTCTAGCTTAGGGTCTAGTATAGTTGATTCAGTTAATAAAGTAAGATCGAGTCATAATTTAAGTGACTCTTCTAGCCCATCCCATAGGTATAAGGTGCACCCGAGGATGCATCTCTCCAAAACCATCCCCAAGAGATTCCCCCATGATCTTGCTCAGTGGTGTCATGCCCTTCTTAGATGTCCAGAGTTTGTCAAATGGGCTATTGTGATATAAAAAGTGGAATATCAAGGTGGGTTGCTCAATGATGAAGGATTTGGTGTATATGAAATCATGATTGACGAAGACCCAGTTGATGAATAGGACGCTGAAGTGGAGGATTGTAATGCCCTGGATCTTTCGGATCAGAATCTGAGAGCTTTAGGAGCACTTTCATGGGTCTCGGATCGTGTTTTACGATCCACTCGGGTTTTTTCGCTATGTAGCTTGCAGAACCCAGTGGAGAGTGAACCGTTAAGTTTTGAGACTCCAAGACGTTGCATGTGTATTGTGCTCTTTTCGAGGATCGTGGAGGTTATTTTTTTATATTTTTCTGATTTTATAAAATTTCAGGCCAAAAATCAGATTTTAGTAATATTTGTAATTTTTTTCTTTTTAACCCTCACCCTCTCTCCTCCCTCTTTTCATATTTGTAATTTTTGAGGATAGCGGCAATGACAGGCTCGGGTGTAGGCAAAGGCGAAGGTGGGGGTATAGGTGGAGCTTGCTCAAGCTCGGGTAAAGATGGTGAAGGAGATGGCAAAGGTGGCGAAGATGGTGGAGATGATGGAATTCGGGTTTTTGGGAGAGGAGGCGGTGAAGGCGGTGGTGATGGGTTAGGTAATGGAGATGGTGGAGATGGAGAGGGTGAAGAGGAAGGTCGCGGTGCCCAGCGTCGATGTATCGGCACGACCCGCCAAGCGACGTTAGGAGTAGAAGCGGGGGTGGTAGAGGAGACACTAGCCTGAGCAGAGGCTTGGGTTTGCGGAGGTTGTGAAGACGGGGTAGGAGATAGCAAAGATGATGGGGTAGATGGAGATGGTGAGGGAGTGGGTAAAGGAGTAGGTGATGGGGTAGATAACGGAGCGGGCGTAGCACTAGACGGAGAATCACAGGGGTGCCCCTGGTCTTGTAGCGACGGAGACGGTTGCTTGGACGATGCTTACTGTTACTTGCTGCGAAGATATAAAATGACATTGTGAATAGCGGACCAATCGATCCTCTTCTTATCTTTCAGGCCATAAACAAACTCCCAGAACTCGGGATAATCTTCGACCAAATGCCCCTACTGATGATGATAGTCACAGAACTGAAGCATATTCCCGACCCTGGGTCGGTAATACACAACCGGAGGGAGCTGCAGCAGGTGAGTGGTGATCAAAGCCCAGAAAATATCAGTGAAACACTCCGGCAAAGGAGGGTGAGGAGTCCGCTTCGGGCAAGGCAGATGCCGAGGGGCAGGTTGTGAAGAAGAGGGTTGTGGAGACGGAAGGGGAGGTTGCGTAGGCAATGGCGCATGGCAACTAACGGAAGGACTAGGCAAAGGCACATGAGGAGCATGATGGGGAGGTATGTAGTGGACGGCATCCACCTGCTCGAGATTCGGTGTTCCCTTGACCGGAGGTGGAGACGCAGGCGGATATGCAGGAGCGGAAGGCGAACTCATGGAGGGTTGGTATGTGGAGGTATGTAAATTTGTAGAGGGTGGACTCACGAAGGGATATGTGGCGGAAGGTTGATTCATGGAGGGTACAAAGGGGGTATATGAGGATGGCGAGGCATATGTAGGCGTAGGAGGCAAGGAAGACTCGGGGTCAAGGGAATTATGGAGTTGTTGGCGAACGAAGCAGGATCGGCTGTATAGTTGTTGCCAAGAGATGATGTCATTCATGGACAAGATGTAGCGATACTAGGGCGTCGCGTTGGACATAAGCATGTTGATCTACTCCTGCTCCAGAATATGCCCCGGGACTGATACGGCGAGGCGACGCCAGCAGTCGGCAAAGGCAGAGAACTCCTCGTCGGGCTTCATCTTCTCATGGGCCAAATCCACAACAGAATATCTAGGCCCAACTTGGTCCTGATACTACTGAATGATCTTGTCTTGTAGAGTTTGAAAATTCACAACTTGCTCCTGTGGCAAAGAGAAGAATCAATCCCGATGCGGGCCTCCTAGAGACAAACCAAATAGATATGCCATCAAGCATTTGTCATGTTGAAACTGAGCCGACTCATAAATAAACTCCTTCAAGTGCACATACGGGTCACCGACTTCACCATAACGGCGATAAGCGGGAATTTTTGAAGGAGGTGGAAGTCAGAGATTCTGATAAGCGAATGGAACACTTAAGGAGGGTATGGGATCAATTCGACGTTGTAACTCATCAAGTTAACGTTGGGTTTAAGAAATCATCTCCAAGGTAGGGAGAGATCAAGAGAAATGTGGGCCAGCCTGAGCAGGAGGTTGTGAATATGGACCAGGAGTATGATAATGGGCCGGATAAGGGGATCCGGGCTGAGAAGAATAAGGGCCCATTCTAGGAGTAGAAGGGTACATGGGCTTGGAAGAAACATATGCATATGGGCCCATTGGGCCAGCAGCAATATCGGCAGAAGGAAGAGGCCCATTAAGATAAGGCCCATTAAGGTGAGAAGAAGGCCCATTAAGGTGATTTGCAATGTGTCTTTGGGCCTGGGTCGGGTCCATTTGGCGAACAAGGCCTGATAGGGTAGGCCATGAGATTGGCATGTTTCTCAGAAGGGTCAAAGGGATCACGGGAAGATGGGCCTGCGTGGGAAGAGGATTTCACGCGGGAATAGGAAGAAAATTGGGGAGAAGAAGGGTACAAGGGATTAAAACGGTGCTCTATGAGGGCAAATAGAGACTTAATATAGTGAAATCAAGGAAAATACAGCCAGGGAAGCAAGGGCGTAAAGAGGTGAATAAGGGAGGGCCACAGGGCAAGTGGCGGTCTCGGGGAGACCGCTATTAGAAGGAGGCGGCCTTCGGAGGACCGCTATCAAGCTCTGAGACAGACGGATGAATAGACTTATGGCAATGCAAATGTGCCTAAGGTAACGCGAGGAGTATGCAAACAGATGGGACAAACTGGATGATGAGGAAATAACACACAAAATGTGGAGATTATGCTAAGAATGCAAAACAATATGAACACACAATAATAATATGCAAGGGGGGTCTCACCAAAGTCACACAAGTTGATATGATCGTTAAATTATTTTGGAGTTTCACTGGACCATTTAATGTTTTGAATTAAGACTAATCCCCCCAAGATAGGTATCCTAAAGGGAAGGGGTCCAAACTTTGGTTTGACTAAGGTTGACTCCCTCACACGTATGCAAATGCAAGCCCTGAAGGGTGGAAAGGTACAACCGGCTCGGCGTCTGTGTGGAAATCCACAGTTCACGGAGACTTACGGAGGTCTCGGATAAGATCACCTAGTCGACTCTAAGGAATATAGAGGCGAGAGGGTCACTTAATAGAGTACGAATGCGACTATGATATGCAATGCATGACCCTATGTGCACTGGAGTGCATGTAGAATTCTAGCATAAAATTGAAAAATGAAGGCAAGATTAAATTATGAAAATACAACAATATGGATGCATATGATATATGAAAATGAAGATAATACAAAGAAGAACAAGATAGAACCAGAAAATGTCACAAACAGACCCTGGAAGATAATTTAAATCCTCAATGAATAGGGCACATGTGAGTCTGCGTGTAGATTTCCAGCACAAAACTCGAAAATCAAGACACTTTTAAAATATGAGAACACCACAGAATGAATGCAGATAATATATGAAAATGAAGATAATATAAAGTACTACATGATGGGAGTAAAAAACGCTCAATCAGACCTCGGGAAGCAAATTAAAACATCAACAAATGACGCTCTTGTGAGTCTGTCCCAGGTCTACCTACAGATTTCTTGTAGAAAACTCAAAAATGAAGACAAGATTAAATTATGCAAACATGACCCAATGAATGCAAATGATATATGGAAATGAAGATAATATAAAGGACTACATGATGGGACCAAGAATAAAGCGATCAGACCCCGGGAAGTGAATTAAATCGTCAAAGAAAGACGCACCCGAGAGCCTGTGCGTAGAATCTGCCAGAAACAGAAGGAGGTCCGCAGATGACCGTTTCTTCGAAGTAGCGATCCCGAGGAGACCGCTACTTGCCCCAGAGACATGTGCCTGAAGGTGGCGGCTCTCAGAGGGCAGCTATATGATGGTAACGGTATGGGGAAGACCGCAACTAACTCCTAGAGCAAAAAAACGTGCAGAACAACAAAAAGAAGCGAGGAAACACTACCTAAACATGGATACACACACACCAAACTTGTAGGACAGCAAGAACAACGCGATGGACACTAGGCGTCCTACCGTGATTGCCAAAAAACCAAGGTTGTAGATGTTTATATCTACCCGCCCCGAACACAAATATGTGCATAAACATGCAACAATATGAACAAAGAAAAGGGTGATGAAGATATAGAAGTAAACTGTGATCGCCACCCAAGGACTAACAATAGGAAAGAGATGCTATAAGAACATAAAACCTACCGCGTACCTTGGGAAATAAGAAGAAAGTCACGGCCAAAGGTGACCGCTACAATGTGATCGCGCTTAAGGAACAGAACGCGGGAAACTTGTGGAATCAGACCTCCTCGTCTTCCAGTCGGCTAGAAGAAGAGGGCCTCACGTTCTCTTGCTCTCCTGTAAATCAAAGACAACAAAACAAGGTAAAACCCATTAGAATAGGAAGGTGTAGTACCAATCCCGAGGTGCATAAAATAGGTGCAAAGAAAGGGGAAGAACGCACCGAGGGGAGATTTTTAACCCCTGTGGAAGGTTACAATAATAGGTGTGTGTGTTGTGATGATGTATGAACGAAAAAGAGGAATTAACACGCACTATAACTGCGGAAAATGTGCTTGCAATATGGAGAAAAGTGTAGAAAAGTGCAAACTGTGATGAAAATGAGAATTTGAGGATGAATAACTAAGAGATGTGTAATGCCCCGGATTTTTTTGGATCCTTGTTCGTGGGTCTCGGATCTGGTTTCTCGGAGTGTCCGACTACGTTGTGTCCGAAATTTCGTTTCGGACATCTTTCGTGTTCGGATCGGCACGATTCGGAGTTGTTTCGGAGGCCCGGAAGCGTTCCGCGGCTTTTCCGCGTGTGTTTTCTGATTCCCGGTGTGTGTTTCGGTAATTCCTTCGGAACCTCGTTGCGGTTGAACCGGGCCGTTCACCAGGGCGCGAGTGGTACCGTTGCGATCGGTGCGTTCCGAAGATTGCGGAAACATGATTTTCTATTTTTCGGTATTTTTGAGAATTTCTGGATTTTCTTATATATATATAACCTTTTCTCTCTCTCCCCTCTCATTTCTCTCTTCTCTCCCTCTCTCTTCTCACGCTCTCTCCTCTCTCCCTCTCTCTCCGGCGGCCGACGGGGTGGAGTGTGGGCGAGGCGGGGACGGCGCGGGCGAGGCACGGGCGAGGATGGATGAGGATCGAGGCGGTGGAGGCGTGGTGAAGCTCGGCCGTGGGTTCGTGGAACGGCGAGGCTTCAACGGCGTTTTCTTCGTGGACCGGCGTTCACGACGCGTCGTTTCTTCGGTGGAGGTAGGGAGATGAACCCTCAACCCGCGTACTTCATTTTCCGTGAGTTTTGTAGGCCGTGGTGAGCCGAGCGGGCTAAACGGGGCGATTTGGGGAAAATGCATGTTTTTGGGGTGTGAGCCGGATCTCTCGTTTTACGGTGTTTTTGGCCGTTCCAGGGGTTTAGATGCATGCCTAGGGGCTTGGGGATGGTTTCCCCTTTTGTTTCCCCTTCACTTGGGGGTGGACGGGGCGTGGAATAGTTTTTCCCACGGTTTCCACCGTTTTCGAGCGCGGACTGAGAACGCGCTATGCTCCAGTAGCGCGTTCTTGATGGTCGCGCTACCCCGACGGGGCGCATTCATTGGGGAAGATGAATAGTATGGCGATTCCTGTCGCGCTACAGGGTTATGGCGCATTATGGATTGCCGCGCTATAGGATCATAGCGCGACCTGGCTTGGTCGCGCTATGGACCTATAGCGCGTTCATTACTGTCGCGCTATAGGATCCTAGCGCGTTCTGCTTGAACGCGCTGCTTGAACGCGCTATGGACGTATAGCGCGTTCTTGGAGGTGCACAGTCGGGCTGCCCGGGGCGGGCGGTCTGCGGCTGATCGTGCTCCCCTTGGGCCGTGTGTGTCCCGGACACCCCGTGGAGTTCCGTGACCGTGTCTTTGGACGTCTGGAGGTCCGTTTACTTTGATTAGTGTCCCCGTGAGTTTAAGGGTCTGGGTGACCTTCTAGCGTTCCGATTGTGTTGTGTTGGTCTCCGGTCGACCCGGTTGTGACCCAGTGGTCGATCTTTGGCCTCGTGAGTGTCCCGGACACCCCGTGAGTTTCGTTACCGTGTTTTGGGGTGTCTGGAAGTACCGTGTTATCTCGATAAGCGTGCCCGTGGGCTTGGCGGGTCCGGGTGACCCCAGGTGTTCCGGGCTTCCGGGTTCTTGCTAGATCGAGTCACCGTGTATCGGTATGAGTGCGGCGAGGTTTCCCCGCACGTCGTGGTTTCTCCGGGAGTTGGTTTTGAGTGGGCCATGTGTGTGGCCTTGGTCTGCGAGTCCAGCTACCCAGCCTGGTGCTGGAGGGTTCTCGCTTTTCCCAGGGTTGGGAAATCGGTGTGGCAACTTGCGGGCTGCCTTGGGAATCGTGCTTCTGTAGTTTCCGCGTAGGCCGTGCCTATGGCCTGTGAACCGCGAGTCCATGTCCTAACTTGGGATTGGAGGTCTCCTGAGTTCCCAGGTGGGGGAATGGTCTCGGCGATTGCGATTCGCCTCGTGAGTCATCGCATTGTGGTTTTGGACCTAGGGATTAGGCCAGATTGACGGCTCATTGCTGTCGTGTGCAATAGTCTTGACCCCGAGTCTTGTGACTCAAAGGCCGTTGGGTTTCGTAGGTCTAGTGGACCATCTGTAGTCTGGTGGCGTCGTGCCACCTGTTACTCCATGTTACTCGTAATGGGTGCGTGCGTGGTTTTCTGTGTCCACGTTCTGTGACACGTCCACTAGTCGTAGCTTTCCCACGGCATGCGTGTGCTGGCTCGCCTGGGAGTGGCTGAGCGGCGTACCCGAGAGAGGCGGTGAGTAGGCTGGTTACCGCAGGGCCCCCACGTACTTCCGAGTCCGTGTTTAGGGGGAAATACCAGTTAGAGGACAGGCCTAGGGCGTACGGTCTGAGTGTGCACACGAGATTGGGGGCATCGGATGGCGCCGGCAGGCGTGACCCCAACTAGTCCTTGTTCTGTGGTACAGGTTGCTATGTGTGTGTCCGAGTCTCACGCCTGGGGCGTCGTAGCTAGACACTTGTGACGCGGTGTAAGACGTCAGGGGACGCATCCGGTCGTTCTTCTAGTGGGTGGTGCTCCTGTCACGCGACGTGAGGTGTTGTGTACCGGGTTCTGTTTCCGTCCGCGAGACGGGACTTCGTGAGTGGTTTCGGGAGTGTTCCCGGAGTCGAGGTCTGGGGTTTCCAGTGAGCTTCACTGAGGGCCTTTCCCCAGACAGTGTTGTGTTCACGACGGTGAGGTCGTGACCGTGTTCCCTGACCGTGTGGTTTTGACTTGGGCCCTTTTGGTGAGGGCAGGCCTCCGCTACGGAGGTATCGTGGCGTCTTCCTAGTAGCGTGGCTAGGGTGGCTCGTGTTTAGTGGTCCCCGATCGTGGAATCAGGTGGTCGGGTGCGTGGCTTGGTTGTCCCCCGACGGGAGACTAGGTTGTGTTTGCTGGTACAGTAGGAGTAGCTGTAGAGCCGAGGTTTTACCGGCCACCGGTTTGCTGTTCCTACTGTTACTGTTGTAGCTTTCCTTCTACCGTTGTTTCTCAGTTGGGGTTTCGCGGGATCCTTACTGGGCCAGTGACAGGACGCTCACCCCTGCGTTTCAGGTGCGGCGGTTCTACCTCGAGGTTCGAGGGTGCTGTGCGGAGATTCTTAGTTGCCAGCTTGCCGGCTGAGTGTTCACTTGGCATGTGGTACGTTTTACTGCTTTAGACTGTACTTTCTGTTAGACTGGACTCTGTCGTAGTTGTTTATTCAATTCTGTTAATTGTTGAATTGTCCTGCCTTATTTCCTATTTCTTCGTACCTCCACACTCCTTTTTATCCCTTCCGAGCCCTCCTGGCTCGTGGGCGGCGGTTCGAGTCTCGGGTCATCGGGCCTTCCCGATAACCGGATTCTCGGGTCATCACAAGATGGATGAACGAAATCAAGCCCTGAACGGTGGAAAACGAAGCTAATACTTCCCTGGATGGGTTAAGGTCGAAGAGAAGACTTGACGGTGCGGCATGACTTCGCCTCGAACCAGAGAAACGCCCCCTCTCACGCGCTGCGAACTAGGGTGCTATTTATAGGAGTGCAGAAACCCTAGCCCGAAATTAGGAGATAAATCCTTGAAATAAGAGTTTATATTGATAAAATCTCGAGATAATAGCAATGATAAAAGTCCTAGATGGATGGAAACCGAGGTGGAGACTTATCTCCCTCAAAAATGGTTCAAACAAGGACTCTAAAGAGTCCCCGGGCGAAGAAATCAGAGTTCAGGAGGTTCTGGACTCTGTATTGAGAAAATGGCCTATCGCAAGGCCGCAACTTGAAGAAACGATCATGCAGGGACCGCAACTTGAAGAAATGGTCATGGAATGACCGCCATTTGATGGGATTACGTCCAAGAGGCTTCCGGGAGAATTTTTGAAGAGACGGTCTTCATGAGACCGCTACTTGAAAGTGGCGGTCTCCAGAAGACCGTCATTTGATAAAATAAAAAAAATTACTATTCACCAAGAATGTGGTCTCCTTGGAGACCGCGACTAGGAAGTTTGCACGAGTTTGTGCCGGACGCCCGTTCGGCCGCCCAAATGGTCAGAAACGGTCCCGAAAGTTGGGGAATTGAAGATAAAAGCCTCCAAAGCTCAATGGGCTTGAATAATAGTCAAGAAATGGGCTCGAAATACGGTCAAAGGAGACTCTAATATAATGGATAATTTGGAGCATTATAAAGGAGAATAAGAGAAATAACTCAACTTGTGAGCTTAAAACGGGTGTCAACATTGCCGAGGGCCCCTTTGCCTTACCGTTAGAGTCCGACAGGAGGGGAAAATCAACTAGAGACCTGACTTAAGGCATTGAGCCTATGTGTGTACACGTGGTCAGGGACGTGGACCAGCACTGACGAGCGTGACCCTGACTAGTCACTCGCTTACTTGGTTATTTGTTTGATGTCTTAGTTACCGCGTTCGAGACGCATGGGAGACACTTGAGACGTAGTGTAAGACGTCAGTGGACGCATCTGGCCTTACTTATGGTGGGGAGGTACTTCTATCACATGACACATGATTGTTGCGTGTGGTTCTCGTGGTTTGGTTGCCGTCAATGATGACGTAGCGCTTCGGGTAGTTCATGTTTAGCTTCACCCGTGGTCAATATAGCGTACACGACGGTGAGATCATGTATATGTTGGTGCTTTCAGACTGTGTGGTCTTGAGTTGGGGTTTATCTCTGAGGATGAGCTCGCACGATTGAGATGTCATGACGTATCCTAGCTGGGGTAGCCAGAGTTTCCTTATATCGGTTCAGTGATTCCCGACTGTGAGTGCGGGGATTCGTATTTTTGCCGATAAGAGTAGCTTACGGCTCAGCCATGGTTTTCTCAACTTTTGTCGTTACGGCTGCGACTCTTGTTGTTGTTACTCCTACTGTTGTTGTTGTTGTTGTTTAGCACTGTTGTTTATCGCTTTTGTTTCGTGGTGGGGATCCGCGAGACCCCTACTGAGCCAGTGAGATGAGGCTCACCCCTGACTTTTCAGGTGTGGCAGTTCTTTTTCTTCTTCCTCGTGGTTCGAGGTGCGGTGCAGTGGTTCTTAGTTGTCAGCTTTGCCAGTGTCGGGCTTCCCCCGACTTGAGAGTATATTTTTTTTCCAGTGGATTGTACTTTTAATTTGGAATGGACTATATAGTAGTTGTTGTAGCTCTGTAGTTTAATTTATTAATTAAAATATAATTATATTTCTATTAATTTAACAGTCCTGATCATAGTGATATAATTGTTTACTACTTTATCTTGAAGTTCAATGTACTATACACACACCTTTTATCCCTTCGGAGCCTTACAGCTCTTGGGAGGCCTCTCAGGATCCAAGTGACATCAAGTTTACCCGGTATCTAGATGCTGGGTTGTCACAAGGACATCGTCGAAATGTATGCTAAAGGACTAAGGAAAATTGATGAGCCTACAGTGGCGATGGATGAGTCTACTAAGGAAATCAATCTTGGAACCGACAAAGATCTCAGTCCCATTGTGATTTGTGTTAATCTCCCTCCCGAGGAAGAAGAATAG
This sequence comes from Amorphophallus konjac, assembly GCA_022559845.1. Classification (NCBI taxonomy): domain Eukaryota; kingdom Viridiplantae; phylum Streptophyta; class Magnoliopsida; order Alismatales; family Araceae; genus Amorphophallus; species Amorphophallus konjac. The sequence goes on from CM040126.1 coordinate 5,235,155, forward strand.
TTTATTCGAGTCTTGAGGGAGTATAACGATACTTTCGCCTGGTCATATGAGAACATGCATGGCCTTGATTGCAAGGATCGCAGGGGACTAGATAGGATTTGAGAGAGATGACAGCGCAGCAGAATTTAAAAATTTTCTCTTCTTAAATCCCCGTGGCCCTTTATCCGTTTCTACAAAACTAAGCGACAGAAGATCAGATCTTCACCTTGCGCAGAGTCAGATCTGCAACCGAGGGTTGATTCCTACTGAGCGACGCCGCTAACCGTGTAGGTGCCCGACCTCCAGTGGTATCCACGCGGTTCACAGGTTGAAGGATTGCCCTCGTCTCCTCTATCATGGGTTGATCCCTCGCTCGGCTCCTAGTCACGGGCACTTGGGGTGGCATGCGACCTTGTGCTCCGACAGGAGAGAGCAGAGAGGGAGGAGGGGCGACTGCCACAACATGGTAAACCCTTGGAGTTTGGCCCAGGGTTTTTCTCTGGCATGTATTTATATTAATCCATTCTACTTTTCATAAAAGTCCCTAGATTAATATAAACACCCACTTAATATCCCCAAACCAAAGAACCTATATGCGTGTGACCTTCTAGGCCCAAGTGCCAGTCCAATTTTCAGCCCAATAGCCCAATAACCCCTTATTGGTAAAATTAACGTATTTAATATCTCATATTAAATAAACGCTTCATCTAATTATCATCTCATGATAATTGACTGGGCTTCTGATCAAGTTGGGCTTCTGATCAAGTTGGGTCCTACCGTAAGGCAGTGGGGGGCTCAACCCCAAAGATCTGAGGAGTATGGGGGTCATCTTCAAATCGATGTCCAATATAGGATTGCAGAGTATCACCTTAAGAATGATTGCCTCCTCCTTAGTCGATGGTGGCGGCTTATCGATAAGGCAGACTTGGTTGAGGCTGGTGAAGCCCCAGTCACTGGCTCTCCCTGTGCCGCCAGCCTTCACTAGGATAATAAAGTGTTCCTGCCAACGCTTGACGTTCGAGACGGCAGGGGAAAAAGGTAGGAAGGTCCGTTTGCTCCAAGTTCAGAAGTAATAGGCTAGGGCATCGGAATCGGGGCAGCGTTGAACGTTGTAGAAATGACAGAAAAGTCGGAGGATGGGAGCTAGCACTCACCTGCGCCAGGAGTTGGGTGATAGCTGTTCTGGTGCCAAACCATAGAAATGAAGGATGCTTTCAAAGATATGAGGGATCGGGAGACGGAAGCCGGCCTTGAAGGCCTCAATGAGACACCGATCCCCCCAGGAAGTACCCTCCTAAGTAATCGTCTATGGTGGGGAAGAAGATGTCAACGTCCGTTAGGATCTGAAAGGCTTCCCTAAAGCCATAGACTACATAGTAAGAGACATCGAAATATAGAAGGCAAGGACCGAGTTGAGCGCCCGACGTACTCGAGGCACCGCCATGATTTCCCTCCCCCTCACCAAAAGACTCAACTTCAAAGAGGATGACCTTCCTACGAGGAGTCACGGGATCGATGGGAATGAGGATAGGATAGAGGGAACCTCATCAGACGCTAAGCAAGCGACAAAGAGGCAACGAGCACCAACGCTGGAGAGGAAGATCATGGAAGTGTCTCCTTAGGTCCTTCTCGCCTCTCTTAAAGATTCCAGAAGATGGCATATCCTCCTCGCTCTGACACCTCTGATCGAGCGACTGGTTGAAAGCATAATTACTAGTGCCAGTTCACTCAGCGGGAAAGCCAAGGGCTGTGCCAATAGTCGTTCAATTCTGCTTCTCCAGAAATGAAGACACGATGCCATGATAATGGTTACGCCACCTTGCATGCATGGGAACCATCTTGCATGCCAAGGAAGGCATTAGGTAATGCGGTTCCCCATGTTAGAGGTACGAGAATATTCGAGAAAGCTCGATCAAGCATCCTCCTCATTTGACCTCATCCAATTCCTCCCGAACACCGAGCACTCTCACTGCTTGGGAGTGGGGGGCTAGTGAGGAGGGGAAAAACTACCAGGCCTACCAAGGACCGGTAATGCCAAGCCCGATACTATCAGATGTTGCCAGGTCCATAGCGGCCATCGCCAGTCGACTTGCAGTCCAAGAATGTAGCCCAATTGAGGCCCACTCAGGATTTGCTGACCCACAGACATGATTCTCGCACACGTGCATCCTGGATGCCATAAGATTCGCCAGCGGATGAGTGTTGAGGCTGTAGTTACGAGGCTTACCTCGACGAACGTAGGATCATGCCCTCACCGCCAAGATGTCTGCCACAATGTCCTTCCTTAAAGAGCGGGCAAGTGGGCAATGGATGATCCCCACGATCGAGCAGAACATCGCTCTACTAACCACCCCCTCGCCAAGTCTGGAAAGGGGTTACGCCACGACAATCAATATAAATAGGGTCCTGCATAGACCTAGAGAGACACAGAGCTACTTGCTTAAAGACGTCCGCACAGTCACACTCCTGCTACTAGAGAGAGACATAGAGTGATCGCCACCATCTCAAACTATGGGCCTCTTCGACGAGCACTCGTCCTCTCTTCCGAGTGCTCTTTCTCCCTCTAGAACCCTCACCTCTCCCTCTCTCTGCTTCTTAGCATTTGTCTGTGTATAACTCTGACTTGAGTGTTGGAGGGTTGTCATTTGGGATTGCACCCAGGGTGTGACGACCCGAGGATCTGAGTACCGGTAAGGAATCGGCGCGTCTCGAATCTCGGCCCGCCAACCCACGAGCCCGAAGACTCGGAAGGGTAGAAAGGAGTGGTGTGGGGTATAAGAGAAGCTGCAACGTCCACAGAGATAGCACAATAATCAAAAGGAAATGCACATAATAATAAATAAATCCAACTGCTACAAGGTCCACAATGTCTCATGTCCAAAGAAAGTACAGTCAACAGGAAAAAAGTACAACTACACGGGGCATCCCCCGGCATACAACAACACGGGGCATCCCCCGGAGTACAACTACGCGGGGCATCCCCCGGCTCTGGCAGACTGACAACTAACCCTGGCTGGAAGACCCACGCTGAAACTCGGCCGCGCCTCCCGCCGACCCCGCCTCACCTGAAGAGCAGGGGTGAGCCTCATCTCATTGGCCCAGTAGGGATCCCGCGAATCCCCATCTCGCACGGAAAACGAGGAAGAAGAAGACAACCCTACCAACCGAGAGTACGGTAGAATCGACAAGCTAAAGTAAATAAACGGAAAAGTCATCTACTCTAACGGTACCGTAATACGGAACCTCGGTCCAACAAAACACGAGTCCACGCCTGCCAGTGAACAGGAGCACCATCCACAAGAAGAACGACCAGATGCGTCCCCTGACGTCTTACACCGCGTCACAAGTGTCTAGCTACAACGCCCCGGGCGTGAGACTCAGACACGTAACAAGTACCACAACAAGGACTAGCTGGGGTCGCACTCGTCAGTGCGTGCCCTAAGTCCCCAACTACATGTGCACACACAGACCATCTGCTCTAGGTCGGGTCCTCTAGCTGATTTTCCCCCCCACCGGACTCTGGTGGCAAAGGCAAGGGGCCCTACGGTAACCAGCCTAAAAACCGCGTCACATTGGGTCTCGCTCTCCACCACTCCCAGGTGAGTCCGCACACGCGTGCGCAGAAAGCTACGACTAGTGGACAGGTCACTGGAAGTAAGGACTAATCCACGGAAACCACCGACCAAGCACTAGCACAGACTCTCGATGATCCTACGGTAGGTACGGAAGCCGGGGACACGCATGAGGTCCGACCGTCTCTCAAGTCACGCGGCACTCCTACCTAGGTAACTGATTATCCGAGGAACCCCGGGCGCCCCTGTGGCTCTCACTGGGTGCCCACGGCATCCCTAGGGCCACACCACAACCGGGTCCAAAACTCATCCAACCGGAGGTCACGCTACCCGCAAAATGCGGTTCGGGGAAGGGAAAAGGTCACGCTAGATATCCCTAGTGCGACACCGAAGAACGCGCTAGCTTTGGCTAGCGCGATCTTCCATGTCGCGCTGCCCAAGGCTAGCGCGTTCAATCTGAACGCGCTAGTCTTGGATAGCGCGATCTGGAGATCGCGCTACCCGAACCAGGCGCGTTCCCCCACCGCCTTACTGTTCGTCTTCTCCGACGGACACGCTCGGACGACACAGTGCATTCATCAAGAACGCGCCACTGGACTATAGCGCGACATCGGGCCGAGCCCGGTTCGCGAACTACGGCCGGAAATCACGAAACCACGCCCATTCACCCCCTTTGGTGAAGAGAAAACAATGGGGAATCACCCCACAACGACCTAGCATGCATCTAGAGCCCCCAAATCGATCAAAAAATCCCACGAATCGACAGATCCGGCGCTCAAACCCCAAACATGGAAATAACCCTCCCGGCATGAATCTAGCCCCTCTCGGCCTCTCCACGGCCTAGAAATCACGGGGAATGCTAGAAAGAGGGTAAGGATTCGTCCCCCTACCTCAAGGAAGCTCGAAATCCACCGAATCGCCGCCGATCTTCAAATCTAGCTCAACCACGAACTCCACAACCACGTGCCAATGGGGGCACCGCCGCGATCCTCTCGCCGCCGCCGTCGTCACCGCGCTGCCGCCAAGGTCCACCACCCGTCGTCGGAGGGGAAGGGGCCGCCGCGAGGTTCCAACGGGCAAGGAGGGGAAAAAGGGGGGTGACCGTTGCGCGCTCACGGGAGGGGAAAGAAGGAAGAAGAAAAAAGGGAAGAAAAAGAAAAAGAAAATGCTTTAAATAGAAAATCCGAAAATGCCAAAAATACCGAAAAATAGAAAAATACACCTCCTCGACCGTCTCGACGCGTTGATCGCAACGGTACCACTCGCGGGCTGGTGAACGACCCGGTTCACCCGTTACAGGGTTCCGAAGGACTCGCCGAAATCCGTACGCGGAAATCGGAAACCGCGCACGGAAAAACCGCGGACACACTCCGGGCCTCCGAAACGACTCCGGATCGCGCCGATCCGAACACGAAAGATGTCCGAAATGAAATTTCGGACACAACAGGGTCGAACACCCTGTCAAACCAGATCCGAGACCCATAACGAAGGATCCGAAAGATCCGGGACATTACATAGGGCCCCTTCTGATGCACAGTTTAGTGTTTGCAGATTTTCTCAGGGTAGTCATATGCTCTTTCCCTCCAAAGAAATTTCAAATGTGTAGTACGAGGTTCAGGTAACATTTTTCGGCCTCTACAACTTTGATCGAGATATATCATAACCATGGTTAACTTATTCTGTCGTTTCTCTAGAACATTTTAATCGGCCCTTAACCCAGATATCAATCCTTAATTCGGATACCGACCATAATATGAGATCTGCACGAGCAAATCGATTAGAAATAGTAACGGTGGAGTATCCAAGTTAACCTTACCCTATTCTTCGAATCAAGGAGGGCCATAGAGAATAAGAAGTAAGTATGGAGAGGGTCTAATGGGGGTGTAAATAAATTTGTCAACATGCAAATAATAAATATTTAGGTTTCAGTTTAATTTAATGGGAAAATCTCATAATACCAATTGGCGTACAACTTTTGACGGTGGACTTCCGCTTCGTCATGCACACCTGCACTTCATTTGTTAATTTTTTTTAAAATTAAAATTTTTTAATAGAAATATTTTGAGATTAAAATATTTAAGCTAATATTTTATAAGTTATATTCAACGAAAGTCATATTTTTTCTGACATAGTACTAAAATGCCCTCAAGTGTTTTAAATTTTTTTTCAATAATCTAAGCTCTTATAAGTTATAATATGATTTTTAACATAGCACAATGAAGTAAGAAATATAGCATGATCGTGATATTAGTTAACATCAAAATATAAAATTAACTTATTTACATCATCGTACATTCAAAACATGACCAATAGATATGCTATTTTCATATGCAGGACATTTCATATTTTTATGTACTTATTCATGTTGGGATATGTTTACTATCTTATTGTAGGAGCTGGTGAACTAAAAATTCAGAATATGATAACAAGTTATCTTATCTTTTAGACGTTTTGTCTTGAAAGAAATATGAGTCATAATATGTAATTTTAGATCAAGAAAATTTATTTGTGAAATACTTTACACATAGCGTTCCTATTAAATATATATTTTTCAATATTTTTTTCCGAAAAAATGAAAACGTTACCTACCGCTCGCTTAGGAAAGGGGGAGCAGAGCATTTCCCCCTTCGTGCCTCTCTCACATCTCCTGGGAGTTCCGGCACTTGGTAGCGAAGCGGCGCGGCAGCCCGTGCGCTGTAGAGCCAGCAATGGCATCCTCGTCCCTTCGGATGATAGGTATGTATGTAGTTCAGTCGCTAGCCCTTTCAGGGGTGTGGCCCTCTGTGCTGCTGCTAGATTGTCGCTTTATCATCCTGCTCGTTCACTCTTTTGACATCGGCTTCTCCTCTCTCCCTTCCCCTAATTCCTGCCTCGCCCTCGCCCCCCGCCTTCGCTCCTCCATCCATGGCGGACGAACGAGGGAGCAGACATAGCCGTGAACTTCACAGGTGAGGGCGTATATATACATATATGTTACTCGAAAAGCTCCATTTTTCTTCCCTTGGATTGGATACGCAACATTTTCTCACCCGTTTCTTCTCTCCCTCTGCGGGTGGATGGGTAAAATGGCGCAGACAACATGTTCAGGGGAATCTACAACAGTAGGCAGTGTCACGCGGCGGATATACCTGCCGTGCTGAGGAGGGCCTGGGCCACCGGGGTCGACCGGATCATCGTAAGGCACCGTGCTTCCCTGTTCATTTCCTCTCTTCTCCACATCTTCTCTCAGCTGCTGCCGCCTTCGCTTGTTTCATGCAAGTGCTACGTGGTAATTTGGGGCACTGTGTCGAACAGGTCACCGGTGGATCCTTGGAAGAGTCGAAGGCTGCCTTAGAAATGGCCGAGACTGACGGTCTGCACTCCCTTTTCCTCCTCTTTTTGCGTTCTTGTTTGTTCTTTCCTGCGAACTTTACTTTTACGGCATACGGTTGTTGAGTCGGGGCCAAAACAGGGCCAGCTGTCGGTTGCTTACTAATTAGTGATTATTGTTTTGACTTGACTACGTGCACACGTAAATTTTCGCGCATTCTTCACCATCTTAAGTCTTCCCCATGCGCCTCTTCCTCATCTCCGTGTGATTTATTAATTCATCCCATGTGGCTGTTGCAGGACGTCTCTTCTGTACAGTTGGGGTGCATCCTACGAGGTGTAAGGTGATCAATCAAGAGTTGTCCATGCAACCCTTTGGCGCACACGCACACACAGATACCACAGATACCTGAGTTCCATATGTACCAAATATCTGTATCTCTCTATACAAAGAATGCTGTTGTGATTCACTTGCCATTCTCTCCTCCCGTATGATGTTGTCAGCATCTAACCATGACAAGTCCCCTCTGGCATTGCCTCTTTTCACCTTTTTTTGGTTACATTTCTTCTTGACTGTTTTGGTCCAGGAATTTGATGAGAGTGGTGATCCAGAACAGCACTTTCAGGCCCTTGCTTCATTAGCCAAGGAGGGAATTGAAAAGGGAAAGGTAGAGTGACTTGTCTCCATAGTGAACTTGTCTTGCACAAGGCTGTGGCAATTTATGCTGTTGTTTATGCAAAGGCAATAACTTTTGTTCTACACCAGTATTGAAAGTGTATGCCATTCTTGTAGTATTGGATCTAGCTCCTTCCACCTAGGGGGAGAATTCTTGCTAACATGCCAAGGGTGATGACCCCTAATTCATATCATGATTCATGAGCATATAAAGGGTCTTCTGATAGCCTGCAAACAACAAAGGCACTCTAGTTGCATGAGCTTAAATTGAACGAGCTTTGAGGTTTGCTCCCTGATCGTATGGACTTACACCATGGAGGCTTCTTTTCTAGTCTAGACTCACTCTGAAGTCTATGGGGCATTTGAAATTTGCTCCCTCCTTTCATGCTTAAATTGCATAACCAAGAAGCTAGTCTTTAATTTCAGCAAGCTTCTTTAGATTTTTTCATGAACTTAAATTGAACCACATTATAAAGGGCTGACGTCTGGCAGGCAACTAATTGAAATACTTTTCTCAAGTGATTGGACCCTTTAGATCTAGCTGACTTTGGATGGGATGCCGTTGGAACTCTTTTTTTTGGGTTATTTTCTGGAATGCGGTATTGCATCGCGTGCTTTTGGATTTGTCATTTATTTGTTATCTGAGGTAAATGCAAATCTGTTTATTTGAATTTGATCAAGTCAGACCTGATGGACGGCGATTTCTAGGTTCATTTAAATCTGGATCTTGCTAGCTAGCAAGCCAGCGTTCATGGTGTCTTCCTTACAGGAGAACCCTTGATTTCCACCATGCACGATGTCCCATAAATGTGAGATTTGAACAAAAGGTGGGTTCAGCACAATTGAACTAGCTCACTGAAGCAGTTTGCATGGATCTATATTTTAGATCAAATATTTTTGGTTCATTTGTTGGCTCGTAGTCCTCAAGGGGCTTCATTGACGCACATGAATCAGACTTCAGTACATTTGACTAAGCATTGACAACATTCATATGTTTCGCATGAAATTAGCCAAGTGTTAGATGCGGTGTCCTGGCTGTGTCAAGGATTCAACATGGGGATTTGGCTGTGTTATGTGTATAGCATAGAATTTAGCTAATTGTCACATGTGTGACAAGAAATTTCATGACATGTATGCATGGCATAGTAGTGGATTGTATGCTATGATGACGTGAAAATCTGGTTCTATTTCAGACTCTGTGTGGAGATTTGGCAATGTGTATGTCAACTTTGTCTGAAAATTGGCTAAGTATGGAACTCAGTCAGAAATTTGGCCTAAGTACTCAGCCTGGAAATTGGCTATAGAATGCGTGCCGTGTCGTCTGTGTGCAAAAACTTCCACAATAGTGGTGGAGCCAGCGGTTTCATGCTCCTCGCTACCTCTTGGGTGCAAAAAGCACCAGACGCTAGCATTAGTGGCTCTTTGGGAACTGTTTGTTACTAGTGGTGGCCTCCAAGGCACCGCTGTCCACAATAGTGGTGGCCCTTATGGGCCATGATTTGTGAGTGGCAACCCCATGAAAGACTTCAATTTTCTGTTTATTAAATTATTCTTTTCTGCAAAAATCAATCATAAGAGATTTTTTTCCTTGACCAGGTGGGTTGACTGTTTGCTTGGGGAAAATATATCTTCAGCAATGACTTCTTGGAAAATTTTGTTACTTTGTTTATCTGGGCAGTGGGTTGAGTTTTCTTTCTCAAGCTCCACTTATTGATATGCAAAGGAGACAAAATTGTTACATCCTGTGAAGTACAACTTCTTTTGTAGGTGGTGGCAATCGGTGAATGTGGATTGGACTATGACAGGCTTCACTTTTGTCCTGCTGAAGTGCAGAAGAAGTATGCCCAGTATACACACTTTCTCTCTTTCAGTTTCATGTGCAGATATACATATGAAGATGCCCAAACACAAAAAGTGCAGGTATTTTGTGCTTGCATATGTTTGAATTCATCCAACATGATGTAGGTACTTTGAAAAGCAGTTTGAATTAGCAGAAGCATTGAAGTTACCTATGTTTCTCCATATGCGTGCTGCTGCTGAAGACTTTTGTAACATAATTGCTCGAAATAAGAAAAGGTGATTTGTTAGCCATTTGAATGGCATATACTAACCATTTTCTTGTCCAAATGTTTGTCAATTGTTCGTTTCCTTAGAGTGCATAATGAAGTCAAAGTAAATTTATATGGATCATTTAGAAATCATGCCAAGACCCAAACCTATTTTCTAGTGCACAAAACTTGGCATTAATCTGAATGGCAATGGCATGTTTCAAAATTGTGTCATCATCATCAGAGCTTTATCCCAATTATTTGGGGTCGGCTACATGAATCCTGTTCCGTCAAAGATTTCTATCAAGTGCTATATTCATATTTAAACTCAAGAAATCATCATCATCATCATCATCAGAGCCTTATCCCAATTATTTGGGGTCGGCTACATGAATCCTGTTCTGTCAAAGATTTCTATCAAGTGCTATATTCATATTTAAACTCAAGAAACTAATGTCATTCCTAATAACATCACACCATCTCATTTTAGGCCTTCCCCGAGTTCTTTTACTAGCATCCACTAAGATGCGGTTACATCTTTTAACCGGCGCTGAGTTAGGGCGACGAAACACATGACCAAACCACCCGAGTCTATTTTCTCTCATTTTACTATCAATTGGGGCTATCCCTAAGTCCTTACGGATGCGCTTATTCCTAATTTTGTCTTTCTTAGTCTTGTCACACATCCATCTCAATATTCTCATCTCTGCTACACACATTTTGTGAATGTGTTCCTTTCGTACTGCCCAACACTCGGTACCATATAACAAAGCAGGTCTCACAGCCGTTTTATAAAATCTCCCTTTGAGTTTCACAGGCATACGACGATCACAGAGGACTCCTGATGCGCTTCTCCATCTTAACCAGCCTGTCTTAATCCTATGTGTAACGTCGTCATAAATCTCCCCATTCTCTTGTATGATAGACCCTAAGTATCGAAAGCTACTGCTCTTTGGAATGTTATGCCCATCAATTAGAACCTTGTCTTCCTGTACCACTCTCCCATTATTAAAATTACAATGCATAAACTCTGACTTACTCCTACTAATTTTAAAATTTTTAGACTCTAAGACATCTCTCCAACGCTCTAACTTAGCATTTAAAGCATCAATACTCATCAATTAAGACAATATCATCTGCAGATAACGTACACCAAGAGATATCCTCATGCAATTATTTTGTTACTTCATCCATAACTAAGGCAGAAATCTAAAACAGCATGAGCCAGAATCTTAAAAATCTTAACAATCCACATGGCACCTGAAAGTAGTTATGGACTTGCTCTAGAGGGGGGGTGAATAGGGTATTTCGAAAATTTTGCAAGTGCTTGAACCTTTTAAACCTGATCTTTCGTGTGAATATCCCACACTCTTGAGTCTTGCTCTCTCTCGTATAATGGAATGCCCCTTAGCCCAACAATCACACAAGAAACTTGCAATGGCACACAGATTTTGTAGTGGTTTGGTCTTGAACCCAAGACCTACGCCCACTCCTATGCTTGCATGGTTTCCACTAAACTTGAATGAATCCAAGTTACAGCTAGTTATATCGGTGCTAGGTCACCATCATCCACTGTTAAAATGTCAGCTCACCACAAGCAACTGATAATATGGTGTCAGCTCACCAATATTTCACTGTTGATCCGGTGACAACTCACCAAAACATTTGTTGTTTGATACAGTGACAGCTTACTATAATAGATGAAGAGAAATTGAAGCACAAAATATCTACCTAGTCTAGGGTGGTGTGTATGCCTGTGAAAAATCAGTTCTCCTACTGCATTTTAAGAATGACAGTTTGAAACATAGGGATAAGAAAACAAAAAAAACCAGAAGAAGATAGAAACTGGAGAACAGGAAATTTGTAGCTGCAACAGGTTCTTCGTCTAGTGAAGCACTCTTCTTTTTCTACTGGAAAGGGTGGTACTCAGCTCTCTGTGTGAAAGGGCTTCTTCTACTTCCTTCCTTTGTCCATGACACCTTCTCTCAATGACGAATGGGTGCTTATATAGTGTTCTTTGATGGGGAGATCTGTTGTGACTTGGGGCTTCTCCCTGTCAGAAACACTATCTCATATAGAGCTTTCTGATTTGCCACCTTGTCAGTCACTGTACCTCGTATCAGCATGCAGGTCGGCGGTCAGCTGGATAAAGGAGTTTTTACCTGTGGGATAGAAGAACTTCCTTACTGTGGTAGGTGAGTTAACATATTTCAAAAATAGTCAAGCGAAAAGTGCCACGCAGTGAAGGAGGAGACAATGTGTACTTCAGGAACATCCTAATGTCTATAATTCTAGGATCAGCAAGATGCTGTATATTTGATGTTTTATTGATCTAAAGTTTGGTACCTGACAAAAAGATCAATAGTGTCTGCATGTTCCCTACATTATATTGAGGGGCATAAAATAATTCTACTTTTGAGCATAAAATTTTATGACGCATATTTCTGACAAACAATACAATGGTTGCTCCTGGATGTGAATGGCTACTCACGGTTTAACATCCACTTAAGATTTATCATGTGTTTCAGCTACTGAGAAAATGAACTCTAGATTACTCAGTAGTTGCTATCTATTTGTGAGCCACTATCTAGACAAGTCGTTGACCATTGTGTGTTGGTGGTTTGTAGTGTCAACCACTTACCTTTGGTCATCATCCAACTAGACTTGCGTGAGTAGTGGATCAGCCATTAGGAGAAGTGGGCCTTCTCCGTTAACCGGTTGACTTCAACCACTGACTGATGTGCTTTTAAGACTTTGACCACTAAAGTGTGGGGGACTTCAGCCATCGAAGCAACAACCATTGAGCATAAGTGTCCTTGCCTATCAGCCACGGATGAGTGTTTCATTGTTCACTAAGTGCAGTGACCATTATCCCAAACGTCCCTACCTTGTCAACCACTAATTAGTGTAATAGAGTCAAACGATCAGCCATCAACCTCGTTTGAAGCACCCAACTGCCATTTTCATATAATTTCTCAATAAATTTAACTTATTTTGCTTTTATTTCTTGCTAGTTCCTTGTGATCTTAAATTCGACATATATCAATGCGTTCACTTTCATACTAAGATGTTACTGGGAAGTGCGGCCGTCGGAGTTCGCCTTCGGAGCGAACAATGTCCCTCTCAGTGGAAGGGGCTCACGATTGACCTTCCCTAGTGCAGCGGCTAACAGGGGGAAGGGGGGATTGCCGGAGAAGGGGGAGAGGGTAGACCCATCTGCTTCCGTTGTTGGAGAAAGGGTCATACCCGAAGGTACTATAGGGCTTGGGGGCCAGAGGCTGGGGGGGTGTGAGGATACCCCTCCATAGAAGATCATATGCCGATGTTGTCTGAAATAGGTTCCCAGCAGGTGGGGGGTCGGGTGGCTCCAGTGGAAGGGGGTTGGAGGAGAAGGTCAAGGCCATGCTGGGCACGTGGGGAGATGGATGGGAAGTCCATCAGGTCACCACCTTTGGCTTCTTGGCCATCAGAAGCTCGCAAGAGACCATGGTTGTGGCAGTAGAGATGGGTTGCATCGTGGCGGATGGAATTCTACTTCGGATCCAATGGTGGTCCTTGGAGGGGGGTACCTTCCCCAACCCAAGGGCCATGGAGATCAGAGTCTAATTGGTGGGTATCCCTCTCATGTTCTACGATAAGGAGGGGGTCACAACTTAGGTCTGGGATTTTGGTATGGTGGTGGCAGGGAGTGTGGCTTTTGCTTCGGCGACCTCCCATATGGTTGTGGAGGCTACGGTCCGAGTCTGCAGTAGAACCATAGCACCTCCCGTCATCTTGTTCGTCGTTGGAGGAGAGTAGTTTGCGGTCAACACCCAATTTTTGTCGGAATTGGAACCATGGCGGCGGGAAGATCTGGGGCTATATTGCCCTAGGCAGGAGGAGGAAGAACATGGGGGGAGGGGGTACGTGGCAGCCTTAGCCCACTCGGTTCAAATTCTAAGCAAGGCAAGCGTCTTGCTGGGCCGGGATCCCTTTTCAAGAATGGGCCAACAATTGACTTTACCATGGACCAACTGATCGGGCCGCATTTTGCTCAATAAGCGCGACCGGGTTTCCCCGTGACTTACTCAGTTGCTGGGTGTTAGCAGTCGAGCATACCATAGAGGGGGGTGAATAGGTGTGCCAATGAATGTTATAGCGTATAAAAATTATAAACGTTGAACGTAGTAGAAATATGAATTTTAGAAACACAAACAACCACAGGGGCATAAGGATTTTTATCTTGGTTCGGTCTATCCTCCTAGATAGACTTACGTCTAGTCCCTTTGGAACCCGCAAAAGATTTCACTAACCTCTTCAACTAAAGTTACACCCCCTAGTTTTTTAGGGCTTAGCTCCCTAGTTGATCTTACCAGGTCTCAACGAACCTTACAACTATTTTCCAGGACTAGCAAACCCCACTGTTTATTCATGGTCACAGCGAACCAACACTCACCCAAGTGGTTTAGTTTTTCATGTGGTTTCACACCTGCTAGTTTTGTAATAGCTAGTCACTTAGCTGATTTCTACAGTATCAGCAGACTAGCCTAGCACACCCAGTACTGGTTATCCCAGAGCAACTAATGTTCTATACACTGTTAGTTAGATAGATTTAAGTTTCCACAGTTTTTCTCCTTGATGAGCAAATGGTGAAATTTACAATGCACAAAGAAAATAAATACACTGATAGACAGATGAGGCAGATAGTAGGAATGTCGTAGACATGCAGATTCCTCCCATTCAATGTTTCTCGGGATGAGAGACTTCAGGGACGACGGTTTCAATGCAGTGAAGTCTCCACTTGGCTTGAATGTACAAGGAACTTGTGCTAAGGGATCTTTTGAGTGCAGGGAAGGCACTTGAAGATGATTAATCGTTTAGCTCAACGGATTTGATGAGTTCTTCTTGAACTCCATGTTATTTATAGTACATGCTTCATTGTATCTGTTAAATACATTTGCCTTCAAACGGTCGGATCTCAGTCACAAGATTTGACAGATCTGATTGGCTGCTAATCTTCTACCTCCTTGATGAGTGTGTTTGTATTTCTCAAGGTAGTAGGTGAATCAGATCTTCTACTGTCGGCGATATGTTTGTCTTTCCTTTTTCTCTTTTTTTGCGAAGTGTCCCTTGCTGTGTCGTGTGTATTCTTTGAAACAATATTTAAAATATTTCTCCCATATAGGGACGTAAGATAAAGTAACATATTTAAAATACAAACTTTAGTGTGAGTATAATATGAATAAAGTAATGCAGATTTCACACATAAAATGTATCTCATTGGCAACACACGAGGAATACAATATGTATTTTATGTCTTGAAAATAAGAAAAGCATCCTAACGGGTACTATGCATTTAATGCAGACATATTTGTAAGTTGACTATTCAACGCCTTATATATGTATGTCAGACGACATACATCTATAATTCTGTTGGAACAATTTTAAACAATAAGTGTATGGTTTACGTCTATGTGCATGGTGCTGTAGAGTTTAAGTGTTGTATAGGCGCTTTACTATATAAATTGTTGTTTAGCACAATCAACAGAAATATATATTTGACCAAGTCAGAGTGTAAAAATATCATCTATTAAATGGAAGATTAAATTAAGGCGATAAAGTTTGTCTTTTAGTGAGAGTAAACAAAATATCATATACCGATTCGACTAAGCACTATGTGCTTATTTTTTACATTAGACGTAGTATCGTCTATCCACGATTTAGTCGTTTTCTTGGATAGACGAAGTATCGCCTATTGTTCTGTCTATCGTTTCTACTTTTCTGAGTTAGACGAAGTTTCGTCTATCGCAGATCTTGTCGTTTTCCTCTTAGGTGGAACTTTGTCTATTTGCTCTTGCATCGTCCATCTTTTTTGTCTCAGACGATATATCGTTTAACTACTTTAAATTAGACGATGTATAGTCTAACCTTACGTATACCTTATTTGCATCAGATGATGTATTGTCTAACTACTTTAACTCTGACGATGCATCGTCTAACCTTTCGTCTATCTTATTTGTGTTAGACAATATATTGTCTAACTTTTTATCTATCTTTGAGACTTAGACAAAAGATTGTCCAAGTCTTTGTTGAGTTTTGCAAATTGGACGAAGTTCTTTTAGCCTTTAGATGATGCATCGTCTAACTCTTAGTTTGTTGGGCATTTAGACGATATCTTTCTTGATCTTGATATGTTATTCCAGATATTAAATCAAACCTTAATATTTGGGCTAAGTGTATGGGAGACTTTAGATGAGCTAAGCCTGCAAGTACATTTAGTTATATTTTCATTATATTATTTGTTCTAAGTTAAAACATTGAGACATCTAAATTATGTTTATTTTGTCATAAATCTAAAATAATTAATTTGTGGAAAAATGATTCCCAACATGGGGGCCAAGGGGTTAATGGATCGTAGGGACCCAATAACTGTCTTCTCCTACCCCCAATAAATGTGGCAGCCCTACTACAAATGTAGGCGGCCAAGAGAGGTTTTGGTGGGCCGCAGAGGACTCTGTACACTCATGACCATCAGCCCAAGCCGTTCGGCGACCTTCCTCTGGCCTCAGTGACAGCTCTCCAGGTTGGCACATGCAAGCTCCAGCAACAGGCCGAGGGAGGAAATGGTGGGCGGCTACCCCTAGCGCTCGTGCCTAACCTGAGAAGATTTTTTTCAAGCAACCAATTTCCTCCCTCATCGGCCGGCTTTCAGGGGGTTCCTCCTTCGACACTCCAGCAGCGGAGGGACAGCCTGGCATCTAGTCATGGGCTGGATGATGGTATCTGCTAGAGGATGTTGTCAGTGACCATGACAGATCACCCTCTTCCTTGTTCAGTGCATATGCTTCCATTGGCGTACTGAAGGCTGCACATAAGCCAGGATTCAAACATTTGGAGGTGCCGACTGTTGACGTGTCACTCCTTGCCCTTTCGGAGCTGCAAGGATCTGGCGTACTACACGACTAGTAGGAGGAGGATTCGGAAGGCCCTATCTTTCTAGCCAAGTCCGTGAGACCGTCGGGACAACAACGAAGGCTCCTTACTGACGCCAGGGATTTCCAAGATGTCGGTGCTAATCAGGCCTCAGGGGGGAGGGGGCAACAAGGAGATGTCTTTTCTCTGGAAACCCTTGGGAGCCCAGAACCTTGGGGGAGGAGTAGTCAGACTGAGAGAGAGTCACTAACATGAGTAGACTTGGAAGAGAGGAGGTGAAGGAGATGGTAGTGGTAGTGGAAAGACTAACAGAGGTGCAATGGAGGGAGTTGGTTGAGAGGGTGGGAATATGTTTGTCATGTCTTCGCAACCCGTGAACATGACTTCTCTTTCCACGAGGCATAATGAACGGCCTACAAGGAAAAGAAGACAAAAAACATTGCAAAATGTTAGATAAGCATAACAAGCAGTAAGGACAATAGGGTTTTGGATCATGATAACATTAGCGAAGCCAAAGAAATTTTAAAGGGGCACGGGACGTCCTCCGTCGCCTTCGGCTCCGATGGACCTCCCGTGGGGGGCATTTGTTGAACCCACAAAGTTCACAAACCATGTCTGATATTTTCATAAATTTTCATACATGAGAAGGTTAAATGCACTATGTAATGGCCATAAAACGATAGGGAATCGTCGTCATCACATCGGTGTCATTGAGGGTCCCGCCAAATTGGACTATTATCAAATTTACACATGTTTCTGTGCATGAAGAATTTTATCAAATGGTTGATAGGCGGAGTGGATTGGCTCACTCACGCGTGAAATATACTATAAAAAGATTTTTTGAAGTCGTCGGGGTGTTCTTCCTTACGTGACCGCAATCTCCTGCAGCGAAGGCGGCCAAAAGCAGACAAAGGAGGGGTTCTCCACGTGCTGCAGTCTGAGTTCCATCAATAAAAAATGCGTGAAAGGGATAGGAGGTCTCGTTTTTATAGCCAAGCAAGCCAAGGGAGGGCGGATCCCCCCCTCCGCCCCTCTTTCCACTATCGTGCGCGGTGCAAGAATCGGAGGGGGGGCCCTCCGGTTGGACAGCACCGGAGGGGGGGCCTCTGGGGGGTGGTTGGTCGTGTTACACTGGAGGGGAACTGTGATGTCCCGGACCCGTTCGGATCCTTCTTCTTGGGTCCCGGATCTGTGTTTTTGGTGAATTTGGCTCCGTTGTGTCCGGAATTATGTTCTGGACGTCTTTCGTGTTCGGATCCGTGCGATTCGGGTCAGTTCGGAGGCTCGGAACGTGTTCCGCGGCTTTTCCCGCGTGTTTTTCGATTCCCGCGTGCGTGTCTCGGAAACACCTACGGAACCCTGTAGCGGGTGAACCGGGTCGTTCATCTACCCGCGAGTGGTACCGTTGCGATCAGCGCGTCGCGAGGATCGAGGAGGTTTTTTTTTTTCTATTTTTCGGGATTTTTTCGATTTTCCGGATTGTCTATAAATATCAAATCTTTTTCTATTCTTTTCCACCTTTTTCTTTTCTTCTTCCCAAACCGTTGGAGAGCGCCCTCCCCACCGCGCCATTCTTCTTCCCCGGGCGACCGAGACGCGGCCTCTTTCACTCCGGCAACGGCGTGGCGGCGACGAGGCGGTCCCGGCGGTGCCCTTCTCGCGGCGGGAGGCGGGGCGCGTGGCATTCTAAAAGCTTCTTCCTTGATTTCGGCGGCGATTCGGCGGTACATTCGCTCCTTTGAGGTAGGGGGGCGAATCCCTATGCTCATCCCGTCATCCCCCGCGATTTGTAGGCCGAATGGGAGCCGAGAGGGGTGTTTTTGAGCGGGTTAGGGCAAAATCATGTTTTGGGGAGAGTTCGCCCGATCTATGGATTTGAGACGCGATTCAGCGTTTTGATGGCCTAGAATCATGCTAGGGGTCCCCTGGGGTCTTCCCCTTTGATTTCCCCCTCTCCTATGGAGGTATGGGGGCGTGGTTAGATTTTTGGGCATTTCCCGCCGTTTTGCCCTCGGGCGGGTGTGACGGTCCTTCCAGTGACCGTCACACTGTGTAATGCGCCTGGATGGGTGCGTTACAGCCCTGTGTGCAGCCAGTGGGGTCTGTGGGCTGTGACGGTCCCACGATAGACCGCCACAGTTCTGTGACGGGCCTAGGTTGGACCGTCAGGCTGCGTTCGACCGTTGGCTGCCGACCGTTGGTTTTTGACCGTTGGGGGGTCAAGGCCTGTGACGCACCTAGCTTGGCGCGTCACAGCCTTGTAACGCCCCTGGGTGGGCGCGTTAGAGTAGACGAACCCAACCTCCCCTGACGCACCAGGGTTGGTGCGTCAGGCGCTGTGACGCCCCTAGGTGGGTGCGTCAGAGCCGTTTTCGCCTTGGCTTGTGACGCTCCAGGGCCGGACCGTCAGGGCCATGTGACGCTCCGGTGTAGGCGCGTCACAGCCTGTGGCGCGCCTAGGTGGGTGCGTCAGGGCCGGTTTCCGCTTTGGCTTGTGACGCTCCAGGGCTGGACCGTCAGAGCCATGTGACGTACTAGTGTAGGTGCGTCACAGCCTGTGACAGCCCAGGGGTGGACCGTCAGGCTCTGCGCTGCACCGTGTGTGTGCGGTCCCGTTTCTTCGGCGGTGGTTTCCGTGAGTTAGTCCTTACTGTCAGTGACCTGTCCACTAGTCGTAGCTTCCTGCGCACGCGGGTGCAGACCCACCTGGGAGTGGTGGAGAGCGAGACCCAGTGAGGCGGTTTTTAGGCTGGTCACCGTAGGGCCCCTTGCCTTTGCCACCAGAGTCCGGTGGGGGGGGGGGAAACCAGCTAGAGGACTCGACCTAGAGCAGATGGTCTGTGTGTGCACACGTAGTTGGGGACTTAGGACACGCGCTAACGAGCGTGACCCCAGCTAGTCCTTGTTGTGGTACTTGTTGCGTGTCTGAGTCTCACGCCCGGGGCGTTGTAGCTAGACACTTGTGACGCGGTGTAAGACGTCAGGGGACGCTTCCGGTCGTTCTTCTATTGGGTAGTGCTCCTGTTCGCTGGCAGGTGTGGACTCGAGTTTTGTTGGACCGAGGTTCAGTAGTACGGTACTGTTAGAGTAGATGACTTTTCCGTTTATTTACTTTAGCTTGTTGGTTCTACCGTACTCCTGTTAAGTAGGGTTGCCTTCTGCTTTCTCATTTTCCGTGCGAGGTGGGGATTCGCGGGATCCCTACTGGGCCAATGAAATGAGGCTCACCCCTGCTTTTCAGGTGAGGCGGGATCTTCGAGAGGTGTGGCCGAGTTTCAGCGTGGTTCTTCTAGCCAGGGTTAGCCGCCAGTCTGCCAGAGCCGGGGGATGCCCCGTGTAGTTGTACTTTCCTTTCTGTTGACTGTACTTTTATTTGGACATGAGACACTGTGGACCTTGTAGCAGTTTATTTTATTCATATTATGCTGTGCATTTTATTTTAGATCATTGTGCTATCTCTGCGGTCGTTTCAGCTTCTCTTGTACTCCCACACTATCCCTTTTTACCCTTCCGAGTCTTCGGGCTCGTGGGTTGGCGGGCCGAGATTCGAGACGCACCGGTTCCTTTCCAGTACTCGGGTCCCGGGGTCGTCACAGTTGGTATCAGAGCGTAGGTTGTGGAGGTATATCAGAACTTGAAACGAATTGCGGTGGTCCAGGAGGTCCATGAATGTCCTATACAGTCGGCGACTGGCTTAGGGCCGTGTGTGTTTTATTGATTTGTGGTTGTTTTCCTTGATGCCAGGTGTGTTATGGCGCCACGGAGGAGGGCTCCTCCCCAGCAGGGAGAGTCTAGTGGTGGTCCGGAGGAGCAGAGCAGGGCTTCAGTTTTCGAGTGTGTAGCTGGAGATGCGAGAGTTCCGGGGATGGACGATTTCTTCCGAGGTATGTTTGAGTATGTGCTTCAGCGGCAGCCGGGAGGTCAGCAGCAGGGAGATCATCAGCAGCAGGGCGGCGATGCTGGTGAGGACCGGGCTCGTGGTGGTCATGGTCGTGTGCTGAAGGAGTTCTTGCTGTTCCAGCCTCCTTCTTTCAGTGGGCAGCCAGATCCTGAGGTGGCCAGAGAGTGGCTGGATGATGTGCCGCGGATTTTCAGTGCGATGGAGTGTCCCGAGGAGGAGCAGGTAGCGTTGGCTACTCATCGTCTTCAGGGAGCGGCCCGTACTTGGTGGACGTCAGAGTGGGGTTCAGTGTTCCAGTCCCGTCCTCTTCGGCAGATTGCGTGGCAGGAGTTCGTCACGGCTTTCGAGCGTGCCTTTTGTCCGTCCTTTGTCAGGTCGCAGAGGTTGCGTGAGTTTATGGAACTGACTCAGGGTGACATGACAGTGATGCAGTACCGTGCCAGGTTTATCGAGTTGGGCCGTTATGCTCCTCATATTGTAGCAGATGAGGAGGTGAAGACCGATCAGTTTGTGGGTGGCCTGAGGCTAGAGTTGAGGCATCATCTTCTTGCGTCAGGTTTGACCACTTTGGATGCGGCATGTAAGGCAGCAGCGGCGCTGGACAGAGACTTGCAGAAGGTTCGAGGGCAGGGCAGTGCTAGTCAGGTGCAGGTAGATTTCAGCCAGTCGACAGGGATGCAGTAGCAGAGTACTGTCCAGCTCTTGACAGGTGGATCAGTGGCGACGCAGTCTGTGGCTTCTGCGCTAGGGTCGTCATCCTTTAGATCGAAGCTTAAGAAGTTGCTTAAGGAAGCTGGTTTTGATAAAAGGCGTCAGGATCGTAAGGAGTTGAAGCAGGAGTCGATGGACAGTGTTCAGCAGTCGGTGGATTTTCAGCGTCAGGGTTCGACGACCGGTTCGCGGGGCGGTTGTCCTAGGTGCGGTGGTTCTCATCCGGGTAGACCGTGTTCGGTGCCTGTGATTTGCTTTAGGTGCGACCAGCCAGGGCACATGGCACGTGACTGTCCGTAGAGACCGAGCCAGCCGCACGAGTTTCGACAGTAGCAGTAGTTTCAGCCCCAGCAGTTGTCATCACAGCTGCAGTAGTACCAGCAGCAGGGACAGTTTCCTCAGTTGTCACGGTCAGCTACTGTAGGGAGGCAGAGATCCCGAGGCAGAGTGACTCACATGACCAGGGCAGAGGCTGAGGCGTCGCATTTGGTGGAAGGTATTCTTTCGATTTTGGGTTGTGCGGCTCGTGTTTTGTTTGATTCAGGTGCTTCTCATTCGTTCATCTCGGAGGATTTTGCTCAGAGTGTGGAGGACCCAGTGACCGAGGTGTCCTGTGACTTGGCGGTAGAGTTGCCTACCGGTGACTTCATGATCACCCCGTACTGCTTTGAGAAGGTGCCTGTGTGGGTGGAAGGGCGGAACTTGCCGGTTCGACTCTACGCGTTACCGCTTCAGGACTTCGATGTGATTTTGGGCATGGATTGGCTCGAGGCTCATCATGCCTTGGTGGATTGCGGCTTGAAGAAGGTCTACTTTCGACAGCTTCGTGGACCCACCTTCTATTTTCAAGGTATTCGGTCTTCCTCTTCCCGCTTGCTTATTTCGGCTATCCGTGCACGTCGTTTGCTTGATGCGGGTTGTCAGGGCTTTCTCGCATCCGTGATTTTGAGTGATCGACAGTGTCCTGAGGTAGAGAACATTCCCGTCGTGTGCGAGTTTCTCGATGTTTTTCCCGAGGAGCTACCAGGGTTGCCACTGCAGCGACAGATTGATTTCGTGATTGAGGTGGTGTCGGGTACGGCGCCTATGTCGAAGGCCCCTTATCGGATGGCGCCTACAGAGTTGCGAGGGCTGAAGGCACAGTTACAGGAGTTGCTGGCCAAGGGGTATATTCGTCCTAGTTATTCCCCGTGGGTGCGTCGGTGTTGTTTGTGAAGAAGAAGGATGGTAGTTTGAGGCTGTGCATCGACTACCGTCAGTTGAACCAGGCGACTGTTAAGAACAAGTATCCGTTGCCTCGGATTGATGACTTGTTCGATCAGCTTCAGTCGGCCTGGGTGTTTTCGAGGATCGATTTGAGATCGGGCTATTATCAGCTGCGGATTCGAGAGTCGGATGTGGAGAAGACGGCATTTCGATCGAGGTATGGGCATTATGAGTTCTTGGTGATGCCGTTCGGGCTCACCAATGCCCCCGCAGTGTTCATGGATTTGATGCATAGGGTGTTCCGTCCATATCTAGACCAATTCGTGGTTGTGTTCGTGGACGACATCCTTGTGTATTCGCGGTCTGCTGAGGAGCATGTGCACCATTTGAGGGCGGTGTTGCAGATCCTGCGCGATCACCAGTTGTATGTCAAGTTCAGCAAGTGCGAGTTCTGGCTCCGAGAGGTGCACTTTCTGGGGCATGTTATTTCTGATGATGGTGTTTTCGTGGACCCGGCCAAGGTCGAGGCTGTGGTGCAGTGGCCGAGGCCGAGTTCTATCACGGAGATCCGGAGTTTCTTGGGACTCGCAGGCTATTATCGGTGGTTTCTTCATGTTTTTTCTCGTATTGCAGCCCCGATGAGCAGGTTTACGCGGAAGGATGTGCCGTTCGTCTGGGCGGAGGAGTGTGAGCAGAGCTTCATGGAGCTGAAGAGATTGCTCACGACTGCTCCGGTGTTAGTTTTGCCTTCTGGATCGGGAGGTTTTGTGGTGTGTACAGATGCTTCCGGGGTAGGTCTCGGTGCTGTGTTGATGCAGCATGGGAGAGTTGTGACGTATGCATCCCGGCAATTGAAGTCACATGAGGAGAATTACCCTACTCATGATCTTGAGTTGGCGGCGGTGATTTTTGCTCTGAAGATCTGGAGGCATTATTTGTACGGCGAGAAGTTTGAGCTTTTCACTGACCATCAGAGTTTGAGGTATGTGTTCACGCAGAAGGACCTTAACCTCAGGCAGCGGAGGTGGATGGAGTATATGAAGGATTATGATTTCACTCTGTCTTATCAGCCTGGCAGGATGAATGTCGTGGTTGATGCTCTGAGTAGGAGAGTAACAGTCAGTCAGATGTTGTTGAGGAAGTGGAGGCTTTGGGAGCAGGTTCCGGCCATGACTTTTAGGCTCAAGGTCCCTCAGGACCAGGGTTCGGCTGTCCTTGCGAGTCTGACTGTCACGCCCGCGGTGCGTCGACAGGTGACTGAGGCTCAGCGAGTGGACCCCGAGCTACCTCGTATTCTGTCGATGGCCGAGGTGGAGTTGGGTGAGGATGGAGCTGTGAGGTTCAGAGGTAGGTTGTACGTGCCAGCCGAGGAGCAGGTGCGGCGTACGGTATTGCGTGAGGCTCATGGGAGTCGGTATGCCGTGCATCCCGGATCGGTTAAGATGTACCAGAACCTGAAGAGGCAGTTTTGGTGGCCTGGCATGAAGAGAGATGTGGCGGAATTTTTGGCTAGGTGTTTGACTTGTCAGCAGGTGAAGGCTGAGCACCAGCGACCAAGAGGCACACTTCAGCCTTTGGATGTTCCTGCGTGGAAGTGGGACCACGTGACCACTGATTTCGTGGTTGGGTTACCGAGGACGTCCAGCGGGGAGGATAGTATCTAGTTGCTAGTGGATAGACTGACGAAGACGGCGCGCTTGCTGCCAGTCAAGGTCAGTTGGAGCGTGCATCGCTTGGCTCGTTTGTATGTGGAGCGGATCGTCCCGTTGCATGGGATTCCCATCTCCATTGTGTCTGATCGTGATCCCCTCTTCACTTCTGGATTCTGGAGGAGTTTCCAGAAGGCTCTAAGCACCGAGTTGACATTCAGCTCGGCCTATCATCCTCAGTCGGACGGTCAGTCTGAGCGGACAAGCCAGACTCTGGAGGACATGTTGTGAGCGTGTTGCTTAGAATGGCAGGGGAGTTGGACCCACCATCTGCCATTAGTGGAGTTTGCTTATAACAACATCTATCATTTGAGCATTGGTATGGCTCCCTATGAGGCGTTGTACGGGCGACCTTGTCGGACTCCGCTTGATTGGTTCGAGGTGGGCGAGCGTGCCTTGACCGGACCAGATTTGGTGCAGCAGTGTGTTGAGGTGGTGCATCTCGTTCGGCAGAGGATGTTGGCAGCTCAGAGCCGACAGAAGAGTTATGTCGATCGGAGGAGGCGACCTCTCAGCTTTGCTGTGGGAGACCGAGTTTTCTTGAGAGTTTCTCCCATGAAGGGTGTGATGCGTTTCGGTAGGCGTGGGAAGCTGAGTCCCCGCTATATTGGTCCATTTCCCATCGTCGAGCGTGTTGGGGAAGTTGCTTATCGGTTGCAGCTACCTCCGGAGTTTTCCGCCGTGCATGATGTGTTCCACGTGTCGATGCTTCGGAAGTATATGTCCGATGATTCCCATGTTCTCGAGGATGTCGTTTGGCCTGAGGTGACCCCAGATCTGTCCCTTCCAGAGTTCCCTGTTCGCATTGAGGATCAGCGAGAGCAGCGCCTGCGGAACAAGGTTATCCCTCTGGTTAAGGTGGTCTGGCAGCGTCATTCTGGTGACGAGGCGTCTTGGGAGCGTGAGGATGAAATGCGGGAGTTGTACCCCTATTTGTTTGTGTGAGTCTTTCCCCCGTTCTTGTGCCTTGTTATCGAATTTCGAGGACGAAATTCGTTTAAGGGGGGAGGGCTGTGATGTCTCGGACCCGTTCGGATCCTTCTTCTTGGGTCCCGGATCTGTGTTTTCGGTAAATTTGGCTCCGTTGTGTCCGGAATTATGTTCTGAACGTCTTTCGTGTTCGGATCCATGCGATTCGGGTCAATTCGGAGGCTCGGAACGTGTTCCGCGGCTTTTCCCGCGTGTTTTCCGATTCCCGCGTGTGTGTCTCGGAAACACCTACGGAACCCTGTAGAGGGTGAATCGGGTCGTTCATCTATCCGCGAGTGGTACCGTTGCGATCAGCGCGTCGCGAGGATCGAGGAGGTGTGTTTTTTCTATTTTTCGGGATTTTTTCGATTTTTCGGATTTTCTATAAATATCAAACCTTTTTCTATTCTTTTCCACCTTTTTCTTTTCTTCTTCTTCTTCTTCCCAAACCGTTGGAGAGCGCCCTCCCCACCGCGCCATTCTTCTTCCCTGGGCGACCGAGACGCGGCCTTCTTCACTCCGGCAACGGCGTGGCGGCGGCGACGAGGCGGTCCCGGCGGTGCCCTTCTCGCGGCGGGAGGCTGGGCGCGTGGCATTCTAAAAGCTTCTTCCTTGATTTCGACGGCGATTCGGCGGGGCATTTGCTCCTTTGAGGTAGGGGGACGAATCCCTATGCTCATCCCGTCATCCCCCGCGATTTGTAGGCCGAATGGGAGCCGAGAGGGGTGTTTTTGAGCGAGTTAGGGCAAAATCATGTTTTGGGGAGAGTTCGCCCGATCTATGGATTTGAGCCGCGATTCAGCGTTTTGATGGCCTAGAATCATGCTAGGGGTCCCCTGGGGTCTTCCCCTTTGATTTCCCCCTCTCCTATGGAGGTATGGGGGCGTGGTTAGATTTTTGGGCATTTCCCGCCGTTTCGCCCTCGGGCGGGTGTGACGGTCCTTCCAGTGACCGTCACACTGTGTAACGCGCCTGGATGGGTGCGTTATAGCCCTGTGTACAGCCAGTGGGGTCTGTGGGCTGTGACGGTCCCACGATAGACCGTCACAGTTCTGTGACGGGCCTAGGTTGGACCGTCAGGCTGCGTTCGACCGTTGGCTGCCGACCGTTGGGGGGTCAAGGCCTGTGACGCACCTGGCTTGGCGCGTCACAGCCTTGTAACGCCCCTGGGTAGGCGCGTCAGAGCAGACGAACCCAACCTCCCCTGACGCACCAGGGTTGGTGCGTCAGGCGCTGTGACGCCCCTAGGTGGGTGCGTCAGAGCCGTTTTCGCCTTGGCTTGTGACGCTCCAGGGCCGGACCGTCAGGGCCATGTGACGCTCCGGTGTAGGCGCGTCACAGCCTGTGACGTGCCTAGGTGGGTGCGTCAGGGCCGGTTTCCGCTTTGGCTTGTGACGCTCCAGGGCTGGACCGTCAGAGCCATGTGACGCACTAGTGTAGGTGCGTCACAGCCTGTGACGGCCCAGGGGTGGACCGTCAGGCTCTGCGCTGCACCGTGTGTGTGCGGTCCCGTTTCTTCGGTGGTGGTTTCCGTGAGTTAGTCCTTACTGTCAGTGACCTGTCCACTAGTCGTAGCTTCTTGCGCACGCGGGTGCGGACCCACCTGGGAGTGGTGGAGAGCGAGACCCAGTGAGAGGCAGTTTTTAGGCTGGTCACTGTAGGGCCTCTTGCCTTTGCCACCAGAGTCCGGTGGGGGGAAAAACCAGCTAGAGGACCCGACCTAGAGCAGATGGTCTGTGTGTGCACACGTAGTTGGGGGTTTAGGACACGCGCTGACGAGCGTGACCCCAGCTAGTCCTTGTTGTGGTACTTGTTGCGTGTCTGAGTCTCACGCCCGGGGCGTTGTAGCTAGACACTTGTGACGCGGTGTAAGACGTCAGGGGACGCTTGCGGTCGTTCTTCTAGTGGGTAGTGCTCATGTTCGCTGGCAGGTGTGGACTCGAGTTTTGTTGGACCGAGGTTCAGTAGTACGGTACTGTTAGAGTAGATGACTTTTCCGTTTATTTACTTTAACTTGTTGGTTCTACCGTACTCCTGTTAGGTAGGGTTGCCTTCTGCTTTCTCGTTTTCCGTGCGAGGTGGGGATTCGCGGGATTCCTACTGGGCCAATGAAATGAGGCTCACCCCTGCTTTTCAGGTGAGGCGGGGTCTTCGAGAGATGCGGCCGAGATTCAGCGTGGTTCTTCTTGCCAGGGTTAGTCGCCAGTCTGCCAGAGCCGGGGGATGCCCCGTGTAATTGTACTTTCCTTTCTGTTGACTGTACTTTTATTTGGACATGAGACACTGTGGACCTTGTAGCAGTTTATTTTATTCATATTATGCTGTGTATTTTATTTTAGATCATTGTGCTATCTCTGCGGTCGTTTCAGCTTCTCTTGTACTCCCACACCATCCCTTTTTACCCTTCCGAGTCTTTGGGCTCGTGGGTTGGCGGGCCGAGATTCGAGACGTGCTGTTTCCTTTTCGGTACTCGGGTCCCGGGGTCGTCACAGGAACCCCTCCGGTGGCCTGCAGATCGTAGGGACCCCCTTTGGTCCTCCCTGTCTTACATAAAGAAGAAAAAAAAGGAAAAAAGGAGAAAAAGTAGAGAAGAAGAAAGAAGAAAAAGAAATATGCAAGGGGGAGGATGTTCATACCTTGGCCCTTCACCTTCCACCAGAGGTAGCTTCCAACCGGAGCCTTGAAGCCTCCCCCTCTCCTCCCAACACCTACAAAAGGGAGCCTAGAGTCCCAAGGAAGAAGAGAGTTCAGAGCACCTGAAGACTTGGAGAGCTTCTAAGAGGCCCAAGTGAAGAGGAAGACAAGAGCTTGGAGAAGAAGGAAAAGAAGCTTGCGCCCTTTCTCTTGCGGCTGAGTTTTCTCTCCCCAAGTTTGAAGATTCCTTTTACAAAAAGACCCTCATACTAGTGTATATTGCTAGAAAACCCCGTTATGAAGGAATATAGTTGTAAATGTCAAGAATTTGTGCGAAACCCAGAATTGTTCAAGTCTGGTCCCTTGTGCGGAAATTACGAAGAAGCCCCCCGTAGATTTTCAGAAATTGCAATTCTACCCCAAGTTTTTGCCAAATTACGTAAAAGTTCATGTATTTTGGAAAATTTCTAGAAAAATCAGAAATTCAAGTGACAAGATCTGAGTTCAAAAGAATGTTCCCCAATTTATGGGAATACCTCCAGTTTTATGATAAAGTTTTGAAATTGCAATTTTATCCCGACTTTCTTCAAAATTATGCAAATGACCACGAAATTCCAGAAAAATTCAAAATAATCTAGGGGCCACACGAAGGTGCCTTGATCATTCCGAAAAATTACAGATAGACCCTTGTTGAAGGGAAAATTGCACATAATTCTGTGCGGAGAAACCCTCGCTTAAAAATATATATTATTACAAAGATACCCTCGCCTCAGGGCATGTATCATAAGGGTAGGAAATGAGTCTTTAGCAGTTAATCAAAAGTGTTCGGACTTGTCCGATGTAAACTAACACCGACTCCGGTCGGTGGAGAAAAGTCCAGTACACGAACTCTAAATCGTCTGATAAATAAAAAATATAAAATTAACAAATATGCAAAAAAAAATATATGTACGCATATTTATCCAATGAAATAGATATCGAAAATTCCACGTGTCAATAGTGTTATATAGGGGTATTTATTATAATTAATGTATAGTGTAGTGGGTATATGAGGCTGTTTCTCATGCCGATGGGACAAGATATTTTTGTCCCGTGTGTTCTGTTATAATTAACCCCTATATATATATATATATATATATATATATATATATATATATATGATTTAGATTAGGATTGGCTTAGGTTGTCGGCTGTGCTTCTATTCTCTCCCAACCGGTGCTCTCTCCTTCCTTCTTCCCTCTCTTGTCTTCTTTTCCTACAATTTTGTATTTGATTTCAGTTAATCCACCTCTTCGTCAAAAATCTTTATATTACATGGAATTGTTATAGCTGAATCACTATTTTCCATACTGCATGCTTATATACTTTCAGTTTGCGCACTTTGCACAGAGGAATTGTCTTTGTTGAGAAGAATGACCATAGCTTTGATCTTCATGCCTTTTCCAGATTCAGTACTGGAGTTGTCCATTCATTTACTGGCACTGCCGAAGATCGCGATAGACTTCTGTCTTTTGATAATCTTTTCATAGGTGATGCACTTGTTTGGATGAATTACATCTCATTATTTACTTTGTTGGCCTTGGTGATGTTGGCACTTGGAAAAGTGTTATAATTATTCAGAAAAATGTGAATTATTGAAGATATACAGTGGTCTATATCTCACCCATAGACTGTCTGAGCAATGTGACTGTTCGAAGAGGATGTGTGCTATCCATTTTTTCAATTATGCTTCACCATGTATAGTTCTTTCGGATGAGTATGTCGTATGTGGTTCTCGCTCAAGCTATCTCAACTGTGTAGGACTTTGCTCTCATACATTCCTCACGAGCAGGTTATTTATCACATAATTTATCCTACTACATAATTGTACAGAGTGGAGGTTTGTAATTTCTCTTTGGATTTGATTTCAGGAATTAATGGCTGCTCTTTAAAGACGAATGGGAACCTCGATGTCTTGAGAGGCATCCCTATCGAGAGGATCATGATTGAGACTGACTCACCATATTGTGAGATAAAGAACACACATGCTGGTGTTCATTTTGTAAAATCAGTGTGGCCTTCAAAGAAAAAGGAGAAGTATGATCATGACTCAACAGTTAAAGGGCGAAACGAACCTTGTTTTGTCAGGTAATGTGGTTCTATGGCTTTCATCCAATTTTTTATTTGAGCATTGATATACCAAATCAAGTTGGATACTTGGATGCACGCATTATTATTGTGATGATTTATCTGCTATGCCTGACTTTTCTGCCTCATCTTATGCTTCACTTCATAATAAAAATTTGACAAGTATGCACAACGGAGTTGCTTCGCAGTGGATATCATCTTTTCCTCAATTTCCCTCATCTTTTGTCTTTGACTATTATAAACCTTCAAAGGCATGCCAAACAGTTTCTTATGTAGACTATATCTCGTGAAAATGTTTCCATGTTTAATTAACCAATCATCATCACCACCATTGTCTGACACACACTTTGGGCTGAATTTATGGACCCGATCAGCATTTCTTGAGAATTGAGATATGGGCAATTGTTATTGTGATCTCCTAGGTAATTTAGCTTGACACGTTCTTCAAGATTATGCCCAATATTGTTGTGTCATTCTGCCTGCTTAATTTTGGTTAGTACGTGAACATTGCTGTGCCTGGGTTATGTCCAAAATTATTCCCCCCGGGATAACAAATTCACTAACTTGCACCTACTGTAGTAATCAGAGTGAACAAACTCTTTGTGATTGAAAAAAATCATTGTCACATGTCCTTGCGACTTTCCAAGGTCTAGTATTAAACTATGATATATATATTTTTTATGAAGAAGTGGATTGGCTTGTATTAAATTGAAAGGTGAGATGTGCAAGTTTAGAAAGGAGAAGTAACCGAAAAGTCCCTCTATTATGGAGTACACCTAGATGGTGCAACTCACTTTACTCGAAAAACCAAATTATGATGTTATTGTTTTATGTAATTAAAACTAAATCTGCCCCTCTTTTTTTTGAAAGTGGGTGGTACCACTATTGTGTTAAAAGTCAAAAAGTGGTGTTCAAGTATAGTCAATAAGTTCCAAAAAAATCCATATACATCAAAAGGGCCTATACCAAGACGGTGTGAACCCCAATACCCTCTCAGCAAAACAAAAAGAGAAGAGTTGTGAGCAATTACATTACAAAAGAGTCCTCCCCCATTTCCTCACTCTTTCACCTATAAATGAGGCCAGTCTTTCCACTGCTCTAGTTTCACCTCTAAAAGATCTGTTGTTCCTTTCTCCCCGCATATCCCACAATGTAGCATCAATGTAGTCAGAGGCATGAGACGCCCGAGACGACCAAGGGGTCACCTCATGTCTCAAACGTCTAGGCGATGACCTAGGTGTTAATTGCCTAAGCGTTTGAGGCATTTGAGACATTTTATTCTAATTTATATATAATTCAAAATATATAATTATTTGTCTAAATATCACAAAATACATGCATACAATCAAGATTTTCAATAAAATTAACAACAATCAAGATTTGAGGCGAAGTATATAAGGTAAGTCAATCAAGATCTCTTGAGACCAACCCTCCTAGGAGTGAGACGTTTGAGGCGAAAGCGAAGTAGTTTGGGGTCGCCTCGCCACAAAAACGTCTTAGGCGAGCACCTAGGCGTGCTTTTGAGAACAAGGTGTAGCATGGAGAATGATCCATTATATGTGCATGTCTTCTTTTAGACTCTATCGTCTGCCCAATTCTCTCACAAATTATGCACTTTGCTTGGTAGATTGATAGCATCTTGTGTCTGGCTTGTGAGCATACCCTAATGTCCTATGTAGAAGCATCCTACAAATAGGTGGTCCAAAGTCTTCTCTCCACATAGACAACAAGCAATGGGTAAATCTTGTAGGAAAGAAGCAAGTCTATCTCGGGTCGGCAGCCTCCCATAGGAAATCCTCCAGATGAGTAGCTTTACCTTTAGCAAGCTCCGTGGAGATCAAATCTATGAAGCGAGGCAGTGGTGCACCCCTCCATTGGAGATGAAAGAGTATGTTGATGTTGAACCCTGATCCTTTTTTTTGAAAAAAGGAAAAGAGAAAGAGAAAAGAAAAAAGGGGCGGGACCTGTCTCTGGTCATGACAGACTAGAGGGGCACCCCCTCCGGTCATGATAGACCTGAGGGGGACCCCCTCCGGTGCACTACAACTAGAGGGAAGTCCCTCCGGTGCCCCTCCGGTCCCTCCCCTCATCTCATGTGAACAAAGGAAAAAAAGAAGAAAGAAAAGAAGGAGGAGAAGAAAGAAGAAAAGAAGGGAGGGAGACCCCCTCCAGTGTCATTCAACTAGAGAGAGGGGCCTCGGGTCACTCGCAGCACCGAGAGACCCCCCTCTGTTGGCTCTTAACCGGAGGGGGGCCCGCTCCGGTCCCTCCTGTCATGAAAAAGAGGAAGAAGAGAAGTGGGGGAGGGGGTTCATACGTTGGCCCTTTAACTTCCATCGGAGGAGCATCCTTCCAAGCCTCCACCGGAGGCACCACACCTCCGCTCCACTCCCCGCCACCTATAAAAGGGAGGTAGTGGGGAAGAGGAAGAAGAGAACTGAACGAAGAGCAGCAGCAGTAGCAGGAGGAGAAGAAAGAAGAAGCAAGGCAAGAGGTTTGCCCAGTCTGCGGGTGCTCTTGCAACAAGGTGTGGTCACCACCCTCAAAGCCCCCCCCCCCCCCCTCGAGCGTTCCGGTCACCTTTTTAGCATCGGTGAGCTTAAGGAAAGCCTCACCCCCTAATGCTATGAGGAAGGCCTGCGTTATGCAATGTCCTATGTTGTGCATTGAAGGGAAATGACTTGTGCTGCAAAGTTGTGTTGCAAGGTTGAAGTAAAATGACTCTGAACAAAAAATTTAGAAATGACCTCCTGCTTGTGACAAAATTGCAGAAAAGGTCTTTACTATTAGGAAATTGTAGAAAAAGCCTTCGAAAAGCTCTCATGATCAGAAATTGTAGGAAAATCTTGTTGGTCAAAAAAATTGTAGAACAACCTCCGAAGTGTGGAAAAATTATAGAAAAAATCTTGAAGGTTTGAAAAATTGCAGAAATACCCCTGATAGTGGACAAAATATTGAAAATTCTTGAAAGATGGAAAATTATAGAAATACCCCCAATGGTGGGGAACTTGCAGAAAAAATCTCTGAAAATTGCTGAAAAACCCTTTATTGGTCAGAAAATTGTAGGAAAAGTCCTCATGATTAGAAATTGCAGAAAAACCCTTGTTGGTCAATAAATTGTAGACAAACCCTTTGCTGTCAGAAAATTGCAGAAAAATCCTTGATGGTGACAAATTGCAAGAAAGTCCTTGAAAGGTGAAAACTGTAGAAAAGACCTAGAAAGGTCTAGAAATTATATCCCTTGTAGGTGAAAACTGCAGAAAAGACTTTGAGAGGTTCAGAAATTATGAAATTCTCCTTGACTTATAAGGTGGGAAATTGTAGAAAAACCCTTGAAAGGTGGAAAATTACAGAAAAACCCAAATATCAGAAATTATAGAAATACCCCTACTTGTGGGGAAAATTGCATGAAAGTCCTCGGTCAGTCCAGAAACTGCACAAGTTCTTGGCATGTCTAGAAATCACCAAAGAATGCTTTTGTTCTGGTTCGCTCCGTTTGCACGACTCGATGGAGCGGACCACGTCACTTCCCTGAAGCGATGTGCGCTCTTCTGAGTTTGACTTATGGCTAACCACCCAACTCCATGTATCTTTTTCATGGCCTACAACTATCATATTCGGAAATTCAGAAATGGGTGAAATTACAAATAAACCCTAACAAGTCAAAAAATGGTGGATATGTCCAGAAAGTCAAGAAATGACGGGGCTATCTCCGAGATGTTAAGAAATGTCAGAAATACTCAGAAAAGTCAAGAATTAATAGGAATGTCTAAGAAGTCAAGAAGTGACGAGGCTATTCCCAAAAAGTCAAGAAATGACATGAATGTCCAAAAAGTCAAGAAGTGACAAGGCTATTCTCAAAAAGTCAAGAAATGATAGGAATACCTAGGAAGTCAATAAGTGGCGGGGCTATCTATGAGGAGTCAAGAAATGTCAAATATATTCTGAAAAGTCAAGAAATAACAGGAATGCCCAAGAAGTCAATAAGTGATGGGACTATCTCCGAAAAGTCAAAGAATGACAAGAATGCCCAGGAAGTCAATAAATGACGGGTTATTCCCAAAAAGTTTAGAAATGACAGGAATGTCCTGGAAGTCCAGAAGTGACGAGACTATTTCCAAAAACTCAAGAAATGATTGTAATGTCTAGAAAGTCAAGAAGTGACAAGGTTATCTCCGAAAAGTCAAGAAAAGTAGGAATGCCCAAGAAGTCAATAAGTGACCACGTCCGAGAAGTCAAGAAACGTCAAATATATTTCGAAAAGTCAAAGAATGACAGGAGTAGCGGTGCTCAGGGGCAGACATACCTTCTCCATTGGGGAATAGCGATGCTTAGGGCCAACCAGCTTCCTACTAAGGTAGTATAGCGGCTGCTCCTTGCCTTCTTCGTTTATTTGTGCCAGTATGGCTCCTAAAGAAGCGTCCATGGCAGCAATATAGAGTATTAGGGACTTTCCTTTGATTGGTGCTCCCAACACCGGGGGAGTAAGAAGGTATTCTTTGATTTGCTCAAATGCATGCTGGCACTCTTGGTCCCATATGAATGGTGCACCCTTTTTCATCAATTTCCCAAAAGGTGCGCATCTTCCCGAGAGATTGGATATGAAGCGCCTGATGTAGGCTAGCCTTCCCTCGAGAGACCTTAATTCAGTTATGTTTTTAGGAGGCAGCAGCTCTCGGATGGCTTTGATCTTATCAGGGTCTATTTCTATCCCCTGGTATCTGACAATAAAGTCGAGAAACTTGCCACTTGAAACGTCAAAAGCGCACTTCATCGGGTTCATCATCATCATCATCATCAGAGCCTTATCCCAATTAATTGGGGTTGGCTACATGAATCCTGTTCCGCCAAAGATTTCTATCAAGTGCAATATTCATATTTAAACTCAAGGAAATAATGTCCTTCCTAATAACATCGCACCATCTCATTTTAGGTCTTCCTCGAGCTCTTTTACTAGCATCCACTAAGATTTGATCACATCTTTTAACCGGCTCTGAGTTAGGGCGACGAAACACATGTCCAAACCACCTGAGTCTATTTTCTCTCATTTTGTTATCAATTGGAGCTATCCCTAAGTCCTTACGGATGCACTCATTCCTAATCTTGTCTTTCTTAGTCTTGCCACACATCCATCTCAACATCCTCATCTCTGCTACACACATTTTGTGGATGTGTTCCTTTCGTACTGCCCAACACTCGGTACCATATAACAAAGCAGGTCTCACAGCCGTTCTATAAAATCTCCCTTTGAGTTTCACAGGCATACGACGATCACAAAGGACACCTGATGCACTTCTCCATCTTAACCAGCCTGCCTTAATCCTATGCGTAACGTCATCATAAATCTCCCCATTCTCTTGTATGATAGACCCTAAATATCGAAAGCTACTACTCTTCGGAATGTTATGTCCATCAATTAGAACCATGTCTTCCTGAACCACTCTCCCATTATTAAAATTACAGTGCATAAACTCTGACTTACTCTTACTAATTTTAAAACCTTTAGACTCCAAGGCAAGTCTTCAACGCTCTAACTTAGCATTTAGAGCATCAATACTCTCATCAATTAAAACAATATCGTCTGCAAATAGCATACACCAAGGGATATCCTCATGCAATTGTTTAGTTACTTCATCCATAACTAAGGCAAAGAGATACAGACTTAGTGTAGAACCTTGATGCAAACCTATAGAAACGGGAAATTCACTAGTCTCCCCAACAATAGTTCGAACACTAGTAATAGCACCGCCGTACATATCTTTAATCAAATCAACATATCCTTGAGAGATTCCTTTTTTTCTTAATGTCCACCAAATCAATTCTCTCGGTACTCGATCGTACGCCTTCTCTAAATCAAGAAAAATTATATACAAATCTTTTCTCATCTCTCTATACTTCTCCATTAGCTGCCGTAGTAAGAAAATAGCTTCTGTAGTAGATCTATTTGGCATAAAACCAAACTGATTTTTCAATACAGTAGTCATACATCGGAGGCGTTTTTCAATTACTCTTTCCCAAAGTTTCATAGTATGACTCATAAGCTTAATTCCACGATAATTATTACAACTTTGAATATCTCCTTTGTTTTTATAGAAAGGAACTACAACACTTTTTCTCCAAACTTCTGGCATTCTCCGTTCCTTTAAAATTTTATTAAAAAATTTAGTTAGCCACTGAATACCAATATCTCCTAGGCCTTTCCATACTTCAATAGGTAAGCCATCTAATCCTAAGGCCTTGCCCACTTTCATTTTCCTTAAAACATCCTCCACTTCTGACATCTTAATATGCCTGAAATATTGATATTTATCAAATATTGTGGACTCTTGGGTACCTTCTAGAGATAAATCCTTGACGGAATCTCCATTAAGTAACTTCTGAAAATAGCTATGCCACCTCCCTTTAATCTCAAGATCCTTAGTTAAAACTCTTTGATCTTCACCTTTAATGCACCGAACATGATCTAAATCTCTAGTTTTCCTTTATCTTAATTTAGCAAGTTTAAATATGTCCTTTTTACCCTCTCGGGTTCCTAATTTATTATATAAATCTTCAAATGCCTTTGATTTAGCTTCGCTAACTATTTTCTTAGCTCTCTTTTTAGCGATTTTATAGGCTTCTAGGGTTTGGTCATTTTTGTTAGTTTGCCAAATTTTAAAACATTCCTTTTTTACTCTAATGGTATTTTGGATTTCCTCACTCCACCACCAAGTCTCTGTCTAAATTCTTTTTACCTTTAGATTCGCCTAAGAGTTGTTTTGCAACGCTCGTTATACAATTTGTAACATTATTCCACATTACATTAGTTTCTTGTTCTAAATTCTAAATATTTTCCCTTAATAGATGATTTTTAAATGTTTCTAAACTTTTACCTTTTAAATTCCACCATTTAATCTTGGAATAATTATTTATAATGATCTTTCTTTTGAATTTAGGGATAGTGACATCCATTACTAACAACCCATGTTGAGGGGCTAGACTCTCACCAGGAATAACTTTACAATCTTTACATAAGACTCTATCGACCTTCCTAATGAGAAAATAGTCAATTTGACTTATATGTGTTCCACTCTTGTATGTTATTAAGTGTTCGTCCATCTTCTTAAAGAAGGTATTAGTAATTGCTAGATCATAGGCCACAGCAAAATCAAGAATAGTGTTACCCATATCATTTCTATTGTCAAAACCAAACTCTCCATGAATCCTCTCATAGCCTCTATTATCTATACCCACATGACCATTAAGATCCCCTCCAATAAAGATTCTCTCTTCACTAGGGATATTTTGGATCAAACTATCAATAGCCTCCCAAAATTACTTTTTAATGCTCTCTTCTAATCCTACTTGAGATGCATATGCACTAATTATATTCAAAATATCCTCACCTAAGATAAGTTTAATTAACATTAGTCTATCCCCCAATCTATTTACTTCCACAACTCTGTCTTTTAAGTTTTTATCTATTATTATAGCAACACCATTTCTAGAGTTATTATTACCCGTATACCAAATTTTATATCCATCAATGTCTTTAGCTTTATGTCCTTTCCACCTAGTTTCTTGTAGGCAAGCTATGTTAACCCTCCTGTCCTTCATTAACTTAACTAATTCTAAACCCTTACCTGTTAAAGTTCCTCATCGGGTTCATCTTGAGTTGAAATTGTCGGAGCCTTTCAAACACCCGACGCAAGTCAGCCAGGTGATCCCGCCTTCGAGTTTTAACGACGAGGTCATCAACATAGCACTCAACCAGGTCGTGGAGCATTTCATCAAAAATTTTGGTCATTACCCTTTGATATGTGACACCGGCATTCTTCAAGCCGAAGGGCATCTTTTTGTAATTGAAAATCCCTTTGGGGGAGCGAAAGGCCGTATGGTCCTTGTCCTTGACAGCCATTCGAATTTGATTATATCCCGAGGATCCATCCGTAAAGGATGAAGCTTCATGCCTTGTGGTCATGTCAACCATGGTTTCAGTAATAGGGACAGGAAAGTTGTCCTTCGGACAAGCTTTGTTTAAGTCCTTGTAGTCAGTGCAGACTCTAACTTGACCTTTTTTCTTTGTAACGGGCACTATATTGGCGAATCAGACTGGATAAGTGCAAGGCTCTATGAAGTCCACCTCTAAGAGTTTGTCAACCTCAACATTAACCCTGACTTTGAGCTCGTGTCGCATACGCCTTTGAACTTGTTTGACAGGCTTAACGGTGGAAAGTTTGGCCCATTCATGCTCTGCCACAGCTGGGTCCAGCCCGGGCCTTTCTTTGTAAGTCTAGGCAAAACAATCTTTGAACTCCAATAGGAGTTATTTGTATGCCTGCCTTTCTTCCTCACTGAGGAGGGCACTGATGAAAGTTGGTCGGGGATCATCGGCATCTCCAAGGTTGAGTTCAACTAATTCATCTACAGTTGCTTGTCCGCCATCTTCGATTTCTCGCAGAGCTGGCTGTAGATCAATGAAATCTTCGCCGTCGTCAACCTCGGCTACGCGAAGGTCACAGTAGTCCAAGTTATTGATGACGGCCAAGCGTAGCCACTCATCCTGGCCTTCTAAGGCTGTTTCTTTTGGTCGGTCATTTATATAGTCATCAGGCTCTTTGCTGGAGTCTAAACTAGCGGAGAGGGATAATAGCCCCAAAGTATTAACAGAGTAATGGGCTTTGGGCTTCCCCCATCGGCTACGGGTGCGACCAATCAGATCTCTCCTGGAGACAGGGAACTGCTCCGAGGATGGTTCCTTCGCCACAAATTTGGGTAGCTCAGGAGCAGCTAGGGCAAAAACTTGGGTAGCGCAGGAGCGTCGTCGATCCGACGATGACTTGCCTTGACTCATGCGATCTTAGGTGGATCACATATCAGATTTTCCCGTACACGATACGTTGGAGTTGGGATGAGTCGCGTCAAGTCTGCGAACCATGACTACAATGACCTTCGTCCAATGTTTATATAATTATAGGATTTTCTTATTTTAGTCCCCATAATGTATATCTCTGAAATTTTACCATTCTAAACAACTCTCTAAAATAAACCTCTATCATCAATTTTGAAACAATGAGTTAAAAAGGAGTGCTATGATTATCATCATTGTAGCATGAAAATCAGAGTTTTATCCTATAGTTCAAGTTAATGATGATCCGTTAATCCACCTGATTATTAGTATTTCAATTATTCATCAAATACAGTAATTAGAAGAGAAAATTCGATGACTGTAATCGTGGATGGCACAGTAATTGAGGGGCTGTTTGACGTGCGGATAAGGGCAGGTAAGATAGAGGAGTGGATGAGAGAGAGAGTGGTGGGCCCCGCTCTCTCCCCACACACAAACGCGTTAAGCGGGCTCGGTTAGTAAAGTCTCCCTGATAATTTTGTTCGAATGAGATCTTTTTTATAAAAAAAGTTATGTATTATGAAAAACATCACCTAAATACTGAATATACATGAATAAACCTATTAATTTTGGTGAACTTGCAAGCCGTTACATGTGTGAACACTGAACAGTAATCGTACAGGAGGATTTCTTAGTATACTCATTTTATAGAAAGTTTTTCACACATTCACCAATTTTTTTAGGGAGGTTACTTGCCACAAAAAACAGGGGAACTGTGAAAAGGTTTTGGGAAGTCCCCATGCCCTTGTATCGGTGCAAGTGAACCCCCAAGATAGGCCGCAACACAGGGAAGACTCTTCTTGAACAGTCGCTACCAAGAAACCCGGGTTCCACTGATTAAAACCCAAGCAACAAGCGTATGCACAATAGAAGGATCCAGGCAGAGAAGGATGGCTGGAAGTCTCCTCCACCTCATCTGCAACTCCCCCTGCTCTGATACCATGTAGTAAAACTGCAGGATACAAAGAGAGGGTGAGAGAAGAGGAAATGTGCACAGAACTTGGGAGAGAGGCGACCACCTACTAAGGCTGATCCCCATAGAATAACCTTTTATATATTAGGGAACAATAATACATTGTTGTTATGATTGAAATACCCCCGACACTTAAGGAGGCGACAGGGACATAACAACAACTAAGTCAAAATATATACTTGGACAGAAATAACCAGCAGCATTCGACTGGTATTGTTCATTACTCCCACTCCAGAGAACTATGAATGAACCAGGTTAAATACTTAAATGGAATGAGTAGTGACGATGATGATGATGTGTAGTTTCTCTACTTTTGAAACAAACTTGACAGACAATAGTTTCATCTTGTTTATACATGAATGTATCCAGTACTCGGTCATAGGTTTTACATATGCCATACATTAAGAACGTATTGTTATTGAGTGACCAGTCTCAAGCATCTACAATGTTTATTTCATTCCAACCATTTATGAAGTGCTGTGATGCTGAGAATAGTAGCTTTATGCAAAATGTGTCAATCAGCTCTTACGTGTCACAGTCCATCTATTGCTTTTGCATGCCTTTTACTCACTGTATCTACTCTCTGCTTGACTTTGTGCTGATGAATATACATGCATGAAAAAGAATGTCCATATCATCAGCATATTGTTACTTCTCTGTTTTCCAAAGTATACAGTAAATTTTTTTAAAATTTCACAAATTCCACTTTCTTTGCCATAACTTTTTGGCCTTGAATTTGAGTTATGGTTGATTTCTCCAGACAAGTTCTAGAAGTAGTGGCTGGCTGCAAAGGCATTGGTGATCTAGATCAACTAAGCAAGGTTCTTTATCATAACACATGCAGGTAACTTGTAGTTGAAAGACTTAAGTCACTTTTCTTTTCTCATTCATGCAGTTTTTTAACTCTAGAATCATTGACACCATATTCTTGTGTACCTCTTAGTAATAGCAATCTCTTCCCATGTCCTTTGAGTCTGGAGCTTCATTCATTTTGCCACTTCATCTTGCATTTCATGTGTGGTTTAAGTAATTCACATCAAAGTTGTTGTCAATTATTTCATAAGGATTAAAAACATCATGCCAACATGGGCCACTTCTTTAAAATGTTGGAGGGAAATCCCCAAATCTCATCTTGCATTGAGCTTCCATTCTATGTCCTCTATTCCTAAGCCAGGCATTGCAGTGGCCAGCCTCCAGGGGTCCAGTGGAACAGAGCTCTAAAACCTCTGTCCGCCCTAACAATGTAATAAATCCTAAGAAATGAGATATAATACTGCATTCTTTATGGACCAGTATAAGCCCTGGCTTAATATATGATACATTCTGGAAGAATCTAAACAATCAACAAAAGGGCATTGTCATCAGTTTCTTGACAATTTCACAATTCTGTTACGCGAAATGTGTGTAAATGATCAGTCAAGTTACTTTCATAGAAAAAATAATGGTGGTACTAAGACGGGGCCCTCTTTTCTGGTCTTTTGATACATTGATAGATAACTCTGTTGAGGCTCAATTCTAGGGCAGTTCTGGAAATGCCTTCCAAATCATTTTGACTGCTTAGTGCTAATGCCTATGAAAAACTACTCGAGAAATGCTGTTGAGCTGTGGATGTTGCATCCATCATCACTGTTATTTGTGCTCTTTTGTGCTCCAATTTGCTTATGCTCCAATGTGTTTGTGGTTGAGAGAAAAAGAAATGTTTGGTGCAATGTAGACTAATCTTCTTCGTTTCTTGCAGCATCTATAGGATTACTTTTTGATGTTGAGATGCTATCTTACTATTTAAGTCAGAAATTAATTGGGTCAAGTTGGTGTCTTTTTGTAGAAAATAGGTCAAGTATTGTGTTCTCGTTCACTCTTTGGCTGATAGTGGCCCTACAGAAGATAATGTCTTTCAATCAAGCTTGCCTCTCTTTACATTTGGAGGTTTTCCGAAGTTTTGGGTAACCCTTGAGGGTTACTCCCTAGTGCATGTGCTTGAACTACAACCCTAAGAAAGTGGCTTTCTTCTCACTAATTGATCCCACAAGACCTATCACAGATCTCTCCCGTTGGGCGTTGTCTTTTTAATCAGGTAGTGTAGCTGACAGTAGGCAGGATAGTTTGTTGAAAAATTTTCCAAATCTCTGGATCCTTAATTGGATTTGGCTGACCTAGACACACGGAGTAATGCATGATGTTATTTGGTCACTTTACTGTTTCTGGCAGTAATCTTCTATATAATTCATTCACTTAATATGCATTGCTATGGAGAAGAAGGCTTGCAATCTTGCCACCCCTAGCTAGCCCATTTCCTTATTTTCACTAGAAAATTGACAGTAGAAAGGGGACAGTATTCTTTCAACGCAACCTACGGGATTCAGCCCATTCTTATTTTTGCTTTTATAGGGTCTTCTTTCCCCATGATCTGGATTCAGCAGCAGATGCTCTTCTTGACAACAGTGTTCCTGTCAAATGAGCAATTCGACTTGCCAAGTATGCTGCAACTGAGCAACCATTCATTTTCGGCACTGTTATACTGCAGCTCCTCTCTTTGGGTACTCTTGAGGAATAAATAGGGTTTGGGCATATCCCCCCCTCCCCCTCCTATTTCGGCGGGGGGGTATCTGATTCTATAATGTGTTATCTTTTCTCCGATTTCTATGTACCATGTAAGGTTGTACTTTAAAGAGAATGTAGCATGTTGCTGCTACGCGGATGTTGATTGTTAGTGGTTTCTGCATAGAAGTGGAGCTGCTGGACGAAGATAAGCCCCCATGGTAACCGGCGCAGTTTCTTCAAAGCAGCGCATTCCCCTGCGTTTAGCTGTGACTGGTTCTCTTCCTTCGGGATTGTGACTTGTCGGCGAAAGAAAAAGGAAACCAAAAAAGTTGTCTCAGGGCTGGAGATAGAAATAGTTTCAAAAGCCTTGTTTGTGGGTTGCAGTTAATAACGCAATCTGATCTGGGGTGCATTGGTATCAACTGATGATTTAAAATCGGATTGACGATGGGATCAGGATCATGTAAAGACAAGCAAGCATGCCGCGGCGGGCCGAACCGGCATCAATTCCGATCTGAACGAGTGACAACTTCTCGTCATTCGGTATAATCTTGATTTCGGCGGTTCAAGGAATTATTAACTGTTTGCATGAATATTACCTTCTGTTTTGTCTACATGCCGGGTAAGTGTCGACCTAGGTGTGTGTGGCCTAGGTCTAGGTGTGTTCAATGTGTGCTGACAGCTAAAATTTTCAAATTAAAATTATAAATGTTCATTTTTGAACTTTACTTTTAATTGTTTTATATTATTATTTTTTATTTCAAACTTTTTTATTTTCAGTTTTTATGGTTTCAGATTGAACATTAAAATCA
Source organism: Amorphophallus konjac (assembly GCA_022559845.1). Lineage (NCBI taxonomy): Eukaryota > Viridiplantae > Streptophyta > Magnoliopsida > Alismatales > Araceae > Amorphophallus > Amorphophallus konjac. The sequence continues at coordinate 5,278,121 of CM040126.1, forward strand.
GAAGAAGAAAAAAAGCCATGTGAGCAACCGTCAGGAAAGAGTTCGCTTTTGTCCTGATATATTCTAAGCAGTCTTCATGTGTTTAAATTTTCTGAAATAAGGCCCTGTTTGGATGCAACTTTATGAAAGCATGAATAAGTTTATCATAAACACATTTTCTATTTACTCATGTTGGGCTAAACGTAAGTGACTTTGTGAGAAACCCAATTTACAGGGAGATTCTCTCGCATAAACGACTTAGAGTAGGTTTATGGATAATGTGTTTATGGAGAGATTGAGTTTATGAGAAACTCAATTGAGTTTATGAAAAATCTATATTTTTCTGTAGATAATTTTTTAAAAAAGGGGGGGGGGGGAGGGAATCGGGTATTGAATCTGAGACCTCTCCTCCTTTGCAAAGGAAGGTGTCTGAATTTGTTTATATGGTGTAATCTAACTCGGTGATTCGTATCAGATTTGGATTGGTCTGATTTTGTTGGATAATGTTCGGAGTCGCATGCGACTCGCTAATTCGGTCGTTTCTCATATCACTTTGCATATCTTTCTTCTCCCATCTCAGCGCCCTCTCATCTTGGTGGTGATATTTTCCCCCACCCTGGTGTCCCCCTCGGTAGCTCGATGCGCGGCGCTGAGGGAGAGGCCATTGAGGGTAAATAGCAATAATGAACAAGGGTACAAATGGTATCAAACTCTCCACCTCGACGTCACATCCGCGGACAACTGGACAAGAGGAACGCGAACCACCTTATCCAGTACAGTCCCGTCCGGTGGGGAGAGGAGAGAAGTCGGAGGGAGGCCACAGCGGAGGGGCAGGGGCAGGCAGCTGCGGAGGCGGGAGGGAACGTTGCTCTTCTACGACCCTTCTCTATCTCCGGTGCGCCGTCATGGTCGTCACCTCCAGCTTCGCCGGGTCCCTGCCCTTCGTCCGCCGGCATGGCATCCTCGGCGCCGTCTGCTCTCCGTCGACTGCAGGCGCATGGGCCACGGTCTTCAAATCCCCCCGCGTCCGGACTCTGACCGGCCCACCCTTCCTCTCCCTCTCGCTCGACTCCACTTGCCGCCAGCGGTGGCCAATCCCCGCCACCGCCCGCGCCGCTGCCGACACTTACTACGACGACCACGGCGAGGGCTCGAACGCGGGCTGGGGTGATGGTGGAGGTGAGGGGCGGAGGGCGCCGGCGGCCGCTGGAAGGGGAGGCACGCGTGCCGAGGAGGCGAGGCGGCGGCTGTACGTGGGCAATCTCCCCTATTCGATGACACCCTCCCAGCTCGCGGAGGTGTTCTCGGAGGCCGGCACGGTCGCTTCTGTCGAGGTACGCACTCGCCCCTCCTCCTCCTGTGAGTGGGTCTCCATCTTCTCGTCCCGAGTCATCTCCGGCTAGCTCCCTCCTCTGATGCCCACGCAACAACCCCAAATCTCCTGCAGGTGGTTTACGACCGCCTCACCGACCGGAGTAGGGGCTTCGCCTTCGTGACCATGGGCAGCACCGACGACGCCAAGTCCGCCATCCGGACGCTCGACGGAGCCGTGAGTCCCTAAACAAAAAAGGAGTACAAAAAGTTGCAAACTTTCTTCTTTTTTTTCCCCCTCCCCCTTCTCTCTATGATGCGTTTGTTGCCGACAGTCGACATTCGCCGACAACAACTACTAACTGGACGCTTGTTGATGGCATTTGTGGGGTCTCGATCGTCTGCAGCAAGTAGGAGGGAGGACGGTGAAGGTGAACTTCCCGGAGGTGCCGATGGGTGGGGAGAGGGAGGTGATGGGCCCCAGGATTCGGGATGGCCGCCGCGGCTTCGTGGACAGCCCCCATAAGCTGTACGCCGGCAACCTCAGCTGGACCGTGACGTCCGACTCGCTGAGGGGCGCGTTCGCCGGCTGCTCGGGCCTGCTAGGCGCGAGGGTCCTCTACGAGCGGGACACGGGGCGCTCCAGGGGCTACGGCTTTGTTTCCTTCGCATCTGCCGAGGACGCCCAGTCGGCCCTGGACGCCATGGACGCTGTGGTATGTGTTGTTCGTTTCAATGATGCCACTGCGAGTGATCAGCGCGGGGGTGTTCGACGCATTGCTGATGTAATATGGTCACTGATAATGACGCTACTGCTGCTGCGCGCTGACTTAATTTTGCGTCTCCTTGACAGGAAGTGGAAGGCCGCCCTCTGCGTTTGAACGTTGCGCTCAACAGCAGTGGCAACGCCACTTCGGCCGGTGCCACCAACAGCGGCGTCGGCGGCAGCAGTTCTTCCCAAGTGGTGCTAAATGCAGCAGAAGAAGTCGAGAGCGCCGCCTTCTAGCTTCCTGCTGAGAAACCAGCGGCGTACGGGTTTGGCTGATGACAATGATCAAGGGTAGGTGGCCGGGGGGGGGGGTCTCTTAATTAAGACCGACCGAAGAGGAAGACCTGTTCTTCAGATTGGATCGGAGGAGAAGAGCGGCCGGAGACGTCGACGACGCGGAGCGTGGCAGGTGAGCTGGGTTGTACGTCCGTATAAGGTGCTACTTAGAAAGGATCATGACCGGGAATTGGAGTAGCAGCGTGCATGGTAGCGATGCTGCTGCTTGCGGGAAGGTCAGTGGGTGGGTACGTCGTCCGCGAGGCAGAGGGTGCAGGCGGTGTGAAGCTCCACGATCTTGGCATCGTCTCCTCCGGTCCTCCCTTCATTCACATCACCATCATCTGTGACTTGAAATGTATCGAGATTTGCCTGTCGATCGAGGAAGTGATGTCGGAGGAAGCCTGCGTTGGTTGTGTGCGCGCGCCGCTTTTGCTAATTACAGTTCCTCTGCCGGCCGCTTGGTGGTGAATATAATGGGTCGTCGTGTAGCTCTTTTGATCCGTTTTCGTGTCATCTTCCGGGATTTCAGTGTGTGTTTTCTTGGGGATTCAGATCGTGAGGTCAAGTTCCAACATGCCAAAAAAAAGGGGTAATTAATAGATACATACCGGATTTGCGCGGCTTAATACGGAGTGTCAGTGAAACAATCGTCTTAAGAAGTAAAAACCTAAAAAACTCTGACCCAGATGATGAACGAGAACTGTTTCTCCCACCTCCCGTGTTGAACTGATCGAGAGGCCACGCATTCATTCTTGCGTGCATCCCGGTGCTGTTTGCTTCACGACAACTGATGAGATGGATGAGGCGCCAAACATTACCGAAGCACCTTTCTCGTCAACCTCAAGACACAACCCATTTTTAATGGCTGCGAGACTGCGACAGAGATCCGCCCGCCGTTTACCGCTTCGTCTTAACGGTCTCTACTACCATTTGCCGTTCGGTGGTGTGGTCGGTCTTCTCCTTGAGAGCTTTCTATGTGATTGACATACATGCCTACTTCTTGATCTCTATCTTGTGGCAAGGCATTGCTAGCTGCAAATGGACCCTGTTAATTAATCAGGGAGGACCACACTGAAGACGGACCAGAGGATATCGATGTCATCTTGTTCTCTCGAGTGACTCCCGTATATACATGTGGCAACAACATTCCATTCACATCCATTTAACCAGCGTCTCTAAAAAGTGAAAAGAAAAAAAAGAAAAAAAGGTCCATGTAAAATAGGAAAATCACAGCTCCGAGTTGTCCAAGTTCTATCGCAATCCAAAACAGTAGGATGAATCTGACACAGAAGAAACGGAGACGCACGCTTTGATTTGGACAAGTCCGCAATGTTTTAACCAAAAGGACGTAGATATGATAGCCAGGCCCATAGGGGATTTACTTAACCAAAGAATTCTTATTTTCATTCCTGTATGTACAGTTCACACCAAAAGTTTAGTTCATGGAACCCTTCAGTGAAGAATAATACGTAAAACAAGATGATCCACCTCACTCTATCAAGTATCAGCTACATTATGTGAAGGTCTCGATCAAAACCCTCAAGGATCTATCTGGTGCAGAGGACTGCGAAGCATCATCTACTCCCAAGACATCTGAGAAATTAAGTATTGGCAAGTGTTCTAGTGAGGCCAAAGTAACGTCATAAAGACAGCATGTAAGAATAGAAAAAATCACATAATCACTAGGCATGGCTAGAACATCTAGTGAATTATAACAAAATGCAGCTTCCATCAACCTGTGTAAAACAAGAGCCTCGTCAAAACTAGCACGTGCAGTGCTACTGACTAGTGAAACTAAATTAGCACAGCAGGATATCTGAACACTATATGAAGATTAATAGAGTTGGAATTATAGCAAACTGGAGACCTTTTGATAAGAATGACGAACAAAGAGGTGAAAGTAAGTATGATCCAATGAATATACCTATTATAGACTACCATTATATGAACAATGGAGAAACGAGTCAAAAGAAAGCATGTTCCAATGGATATGATCATTGCCATCTTGCCTTTAGTTTTTATCTTTTCAGAGAGATTATAGAGAATTAGTGGTATTTTTACTTTCTATCTTCTAGCTATAGGTAAAAAACTGTGCTCACATTCACAATGAAGCATCAAAAACTGCACAAACAGATCAAGTTTTGGTGAAAGGAATGATAAAAATTATGCTTTGATCACAGTTGAGATTGTGTTTCAATTCACTCCTTGGATGTATCTGCCTATGTGATGATCACATGTTCCCATATCACATTCATATACTTTCCTTTTGACATAGAAGTCACTAAAGGACGTTATCTATTCATATTGAGTGACTGCACAGCTCAAATGATGGTTTTCCACCCACCAACCATCCTCATGGATCCTTTGGCTGACCTTTCAAACAATCTAAAGTTGTCACCTTGGCCACGTACCTACTACCACCACCACCTTGCAGATAATTGATAATAGGCAAGTAGCTAGTTATAAATCTTGTTAAATTTTATGTTCACCGATTGGCTCTAACCCTATATTGATGGAACAAGGATTCTGATAATGATGATGGTTATTATGATATGCTTGTTACAAACAAAATTAGGAAGCAAAATCGAGTTCTATACTAATGAAGAAGCTTGTAATTCTTACATATGGTGGATATTTTGATTTAGGAAAATGTAGCCATATCATAGACTTTGTTTCTTCTTTATATATAGGATTCATAAGCAGATTTAAAGATAGTAACAATTCAATAAATTCTTAAGCATACGATAAATTCCTTTGAATCCGAAGGATCATATGCCAATAAGAGTGAAAGATAATGCAGCCAGGAAAAAACAATGACTTTGCCCAAAAGTCAAAAGAAATTTCTTTATATTTTTGTCTTGTTTTATCTCCAGGTTATTTGAGAAACAAAACATCCTCAACTGCAACAATACCAGTCACCGCACTTTACAAATATAGTACATATGCATGGTAGATGGTTACCTTCCTCTGCAGATATCGGAGTACTTGTGAGATAGAAATTACTCGTTCATCTACACCTTTTGTACACAATCTTGCAATATTAAGCAAACTTTTAAGCTCCTTGGAATTGTAAGTGCTTCCTAGATCAGAATCAACCATATTATGCATTGAACATGTGAAGTTAGATTGCTGGATCCACTGCATCAGTTTTTCACCTTCACTCCCAAAAGATTGACCAGTTACAAGCTCAAGGATCAGTGCACCAAACTGGAATAATATATCCTTGGTTCTTTGATTCACATGCTCTGTAGAAAATAGTGCACCCACAAAAAAAAGGATCAGTCAACAGACAGAAGTGTAGCATAAGCATAAAGGAAGTCCATCATCACAACAACTTTGACCTCTCAAATTTTCACCATAGGATCCATGAATCTGGCAGCAATCAGAGCTCAATGAGCCAAAAGGAGAAAGCTGCAATATCACGAAAATGTAGTTATTTCTAGATTTTCTTATAACCAAATCAACAATGTACAGGCCATGTTATGCTGTAATTCATACCTTGGCAACAAAGTTCCTGTCCAACATAACATTATTTGCAGAGATAGTCACATTGTAAAATGGGGGATCACAGAATGAATACAAGTACTCCTGCAGTTTATTAACTAAATAAGTATCTATGGTAACTGTAAACAGGTCGCAGCCAATTGATAAAAAGTGTCTTGTCATTTGTGTCAATTAAAAGGCCTACCAAAGCAGCTGCAACATCAATGGCTATTTGTAGTCTTCTTCTCCAATTCAATGGCGTCCTAAGAGGGTCTGCCAAAATTAATAATTGGTTTACTTATCAGAGCAATTAAAAATATCCACTTCATTAGATAAGACCAAAATATACCATGAAGAAATTGTTTCAAGCTTCCATTTTCCATGTAGTCAAAGACAAGAAACCTGAAACCAGTGGTAATAATCATCCATTATGAATGGGGAAACCTTATCCAATAGAATTCAAGAAATGACTTTTAATGGGTCTAGAAAACAGAGAGCCAATATTGTGAAATGTTTCATTTTAAAAGAAATTGGGCATAACCTATCACGTCCTTCAGAAAAACCTTGAAGCTTAACGAGGTGACGATGGTGTAGGCGCTCCAGGAATTGCAGTTCTCTATGGAAGGCATCGTCCTCTTGTTCCAAAACTACTACCTTCTTAACTACAGACACAAGACCATCTGGAAATTGAGCTTTATAGATAGCTCCATTCGGACCATTGCCAATTATCCTGCTAAACCCATCTGTTGCTCTCTTGATTTCCTTGTAGTTAAAGTATCTAAGAAATGGTAAAATGCCTGCAAGTATCAACTGTTAAATTGAAATTTCGATGTTGCACACACAAACATAACAAGTCAGGCATATTATAGGTTTACAATATAAATAGCATGATGTTCTATATAGAAATTCTAAATGCTTACTAAAAGAAATCTGAAAATATAGAGATCGATGTTGCACACATAAACATAACAAGTCAGGCATTTTATAGGTTTAGAATATAAATAACATGATGCTCTATGTAGAAATTCTAAATGCTTACTAAAAAAAAATCTGAAAATATAGAGAAGTGGCCTGAACAATCTACTTTCTGGCAGCATATAGCATCAAGGTTTGCCCATACCGCTGGGGATCGGTACCAGATTGTACCTGGCCGGCAGCGGTATGCTTGGCAAGCAGCACGCCACCGGCACACAGCCGTCGTCGCCGCCGTCATTGTCGCTGGCCGCCGTCCACGGTTGCGGTATGTTTGCGGCACGGGAGCTTACCAGACCATACCTAGCCGGAACCGGCACGGCCGGTACGATCGATCCTGCAAAGCTTGTATGGCATGACTGTTAATGGGTTGGATCCCATTTTCAAAAGTGCTAAACTATTTGTAGATGTAGATGGGTTCCATGGATTAAACTTAGTTTTGTGGACAAGGCTTGCCGATAGTAATTAAGCAAGCATGATAATACCATTCATATCCTGCAGTGGATGTCCCTGCTGGAGGACTGGTGTAGCATATCCATGACTTTGTTGGTAGATCATCATCATGTTTGGACCACATTACCTCCTGTTGTAACATGTCAAGCTATCAGCTCATCTTGGATAGCAGGGACTCTTCACAGGGTCCACTTCAACAGTTATGTTTCCACTCCATATGGGGCCATTATACAAATTTCAGATTAGGTGCCTGGCTTCAGATACAAATTCACTTTCTGTGGTAGTGGCTCAAAATTACTAAACAAAGGTTGTCTCACTAAGCTTGAAAGCGTCAGGAGTCAGACTAGCTCTTTCACCCTCCAAAATGGTCACAACACAAGGTCAACATAATGAGCTTCCTTGGATGAACATAAAGTATAAAATGTATCATGATTACATGGTCATCTCAGCCATTGCATTGGAAAGTTCAATCTTTTCTCACACACTATAGTGATCCTCTTCCAGATACCCCACTCCACCTTAACAACGGCAATTTTTGGCGTCTTCTAAGCCATCCAACTCCAGTGCATCTTGACTTTATAAATGGCCAGGGTACCCGCCAGAATCTGCTCACTTCAGAGAACCTTAATTTGCATTCGCACAGCAGGTCATGATGAGCCTTCTGGTCACCCGGTTCATGAATGAAAGCCCTCTGCTGGTAGTACTTGCTCAGCAAAGCGATTCAGAAATGTTTCTTAGTATTCATGCACATAAGAGCATCCCAGGCCTCGACAATACAGATGAACCTCTACTAGTAGAAGAATGCTCATACAGATCATGCACCAATATCATCCCTTACTTGGAGCAAAATATCAATCTAGATCTGCTAGACAAAATCTGTGACGACCATCACAATGTCCTCAAAATTTTGATGGTCAACCTTGTTCTGCACGATCATGTAGTTCTTTGGATCTGGTACCTCCAACAACCAAGCAGAGAAAAGTTGGGGGAAGGGGGTCCTAGTCTACATTTACACCAAAAAGCTAGTAACAGAAGTTTACTTTGGAAGCGATTTGCCACATGATAAGATTATTTTGGAAGGCTCCTTGCAATGAGAAGATAAAGAGAAGTACAGGCTTTCACATGTGTGCCTCTGTTTGTCCATGCAGAGGCATAAATGTACAGCGCTAGTATGTGATTCTCATGATTCCTCCGTAAACTTGCCTGTTGTCCCAAGTGATCAACATGCAATTCTTTCTTACATTTTCCCACTCGTGGGAAAATACAGAGTTTTCATGCCATTCCATGGCTCCGTTACTGAAAAGGTACAGCGCCAGTATATAGGGAAGGTGAGAGCTAGCTATATATTGATGGTGATGCTTAGAGTCGAATCAGTGCTGCGGAATTCTGTGTGGAGTTTTGAGTTATATTGGTCAAAAGTATGTGTATACCTCAAATTTTAGAGATTCCCCGTACCTCGTGTTCCTTTTTCCAGCATAACAAATGGGCGGATCAAACAGGGCTGAAATTTTCGGGGAGGTCGTAAGAAATACAGGGTTGGCAATTGACATCGTTCACTCGCCAAATCCCAATGGTCTTGGAGGAAGGAGGCAAAGAAGCATCTCGGGGATAGAATACCAAGCAAACATCGGGGCATAGAATACTTGCAGTTGGAGATGTCATGTCAAGACAATTTCCAAGTTACTTGACAAAACCCTCGATTTACGTCGTGAATTATGCCATAATTAAGAACTCGGACAGAAGGTATATGGGATGTACATGAGCACAAAATTCATCATCGCATGCATGGAACATAAACAAATCTATCTTATATATATATATATGTATGTATGTATATATACCCTCTTCGTTACCGGGGGAGTAGTGAAACAGTACGGGTAAATTTAAAGGGAGAGGGTAGTAGTGAGGTTAAGTAGAAAGAGTACCCGGCGCCGGCGGAGAGGTGGCGGAGAGCAGAGACGTTGGAGTGGAGAGGGCTCTTATGAGCTTGCGGCACAGCAGGGGTGTTCCTTGCTGTCGTCGCCGTCGGCGCCTCTCCTCCGACATATATCAAGTAGTGGTAGCGTCAGTGGCTGGCGAGGTAGTACGCCTGATAGCACCAGTCGCTGGGGCAGCAATCGCGATCGCAATTGTGGTGTCTGGAATTATGTCGCAGAGAGGAAAGAAGATAACAACAATAAATTAAATAGATAAATAGATAAAGTGGGTTTGTGGTCTGGTTGGGGCGAACGTTTTAAGGAGGACACCCCCCCCCCCTCCCTCCCCGGGGGGGGGGGGGGGGGGGTGGGGGTAGTGGGGGTGTGGAATTCGCTGGCGCTGCCTGCTTGTGTGATTGGGTGGTTGAATGGAAGGTTCGGGGGCAGGCAGGAGACAAGAGGCCAGAGAGAGAGAGAGAGAGAGAGAGAGAGAGAATTGGGTTGGGGGAGGGGGGGGGTGTTCTGGGCGGCGTATCGTATCATCGTGGAAGGATGGGGAGGAACGGGGGGTGGTTGTTACAAGCAACATGTTGGGGAATCGGATTCTTGCTCTTCCACACTCCTCTTTCTTTCCCATCAGGAGGAGGAGGAGGAGGGGGCAGAAAAAGAAAAGAAAAGAAGAGAGAACACCACATGCACAACAACCAGGCAGATGAGTTAAAAGAAGTTGGGAGTTGCTATAGGAGGGGATTAGATACTACAACAACGACAACGTTTACTGTAGAAAGAAAAAAAATAAAGGAACTGTATGTATGTACGTATATATATATATATATGTGGGCATCGTCAAGTGGACTACCGCTTTCCTCACACCTCCCCCACCCCACCCCACCCTTCAAAACCCCACTGGACACCCCCCACCACCGCTTTCCTCACATTCTACTTCCAAGGCTGTGGAGTGAGAGTTGAGAAACAACACACAGAGGACTCTCAGGCCGTGTGGCGGCAATCATTGCCAAGACCGCTGCCTTCTGCCACCGCCGGCGAGAACGGCCTCCTTTCGCCCCCACCATCCGCCACATCGCGCTCTCTCTCTCTCTCTCTCGGGGGGGGGCAAGGCAATGCGTGCGTGCGTGAAGAAGGGTGAGGGTGTGAGAAGTGAGAACAGAAGAAGCAGAAGAAGAAGAAAAATTGTTGGGAGAGGTCCCGGGTTCGAACCCGTTTATTGCCGACATAAACTACCAAGATAAAGAAGAAAAACTGGGCTCGAAAGTGCGCGCGGTGGATAGAATCATAGACGGATCCGATCCAGGTCCAAATGGGGACCGGGACTGGGGGGACACTGCACGTGACATGACCCAGCTGGCCATGTGAGGTGGGGACAAGACGAACGCACATGCCCCCACCCCCACCATTGTGTTCGCTATTCCTCCATTCCACTGTTATATATATACCTATAATATATATATATATCAACTGAAAGTAGCAAAACTTGCAACGGTTGGGCCCACCGTAGTGGTCTCACCACCTTAGAGGTCTCGGCGGTTCGATCTCGGATTTCTCTCTCTTTTTGGGGGATGTCCCCCCAAGTTTTCTTGATCTGGGTTTCTCCCCCTCCGTTAAAAAAATTAATTAATTAATTTGAAAATTTCTTTATTGATTCACATGACATCAATACCCGGCATGTGAGAGGGGAGGGGAAAAGGAGAAAAAACAAGCTTCGCACGTCAAAAGTGTGGGTCTCACGGGTTTTTTTCTTCTTCTTTTTGAGTTTCTGATGTCACATGCGTACATACATACATGAAACTCGATCGTTAAGACTAACACACACACACGTTAAGACTAACACACACACACAGAGAGAGAGAGAGAGAGAGAGTTTGCAACACCGCGGGTTGAATACATAGTTACTCTTTAAACTGAGGAGCTCAGTACTCTCACTGGAGTACAGTGGCGGAACCAAAGGGGGTCAACATCAGGGACACTTGATTACCATTTATGATGTCAAGTTTAATTTGTTCTCTCATATTTCACCTATAATATATGGATGACTGATTCGCACTCCTCTTAATATTTAATACTATTAAATTTTATGGGTAATTAATTAGGACCTCCTATATATATAGTATTAATTGTCTGGTCTTGTTTTCTTCCCCTCTCGGAATTTACTTTAATTAATTACCTCCCCCCCCCCCCCCCACTCCTCACACCCCTTTCTTTTTCCTCATCCTTATTTGGCATCCTCTATATATCGTACCGTTTGGTACCCAGGAATCAATGCTAAGTAACAGTTTAATATCAACGTGGGGGGGTGAACGGTTGTATATTGTGGACATCAGGATATTTTAACACTTTAACATTAAATATTTATAAGACTTATATTTGCCATTTACATAAAACAAAATGAAATCGGACGATACGGCGGGGTGCAAGATAAGAACAAGAGGTGAGAAGTAAGGTAAATTCTAACAGGGAGAGAAAAATACACAGCTCACTTACTGTTAAGGGGCCCTAATTAATTAATTATCCTTAAATGATTCGATCTCTAACTAATTAACTATGCCCCCTCAGCTCAAATTTCAATTCTGACTCTGCCACGGCTAGAGTAGATTTTTCTTTTTAAAAAAAGTATATATTGAGAGCACTTAATCAACTAATTAGTCACTTCTCAAATTAAAAACGAAAATATTCTTCCCTTTCACCCTCTGATGAACATATCATTAGTTAGTCATATTGAATGGGAAACATGCATGCATGGGCATGCACTACGTACGCATAGGTTTCGTCACAATTAATTAGCTATACAGCTAGTGGGGACACTGGGATGCAGATGGACGAATAATCCACGCGGAACTCATCGACATATTCATGGGCTGATCCCCGCCCGAACAATTAGATCGAGACTGTTGCTATCTAGCTATCAATTAACGGATGATCAGAATATTTCAGCATGCTAATTAAAATTCAGTTGGACGGACGAATCTTGGCTGAGCCCCAATCCAATTACCCTGCCTGCCTAATTGGGGTTAATTCGGTGGTTGTTACGTGTTAGGAATGAGTGAGTGAGTGAGTGGACACGACTACACGAGCTCTTAATTCAGCTGGTGGTTGCCGGCCCAATGGATCGAGGGCACAAAGACATACATACATGCATGCATGCATGCATATATATATATATATATATAGCCATATATCCTGGAACAACGGGAGGATGGAGGAGAATTAATGCTAAGAATGAGCAAAAGTTGATCAATTAGTGGTGAATTAAAGACCAGACAAAAAATAAGTACAGCAAATATTTAATATTGGTTATGATATAGAACTTGATGATCCGTCTCCGCTCTCTCTCTCTCTCTCCAAGATGCATTAATTGTCATCGATAAGCCCAATCGTGCATGGCTCTCCGCCGATGCGTAAAAAAGAGCATCAGCTTGTGTTTCTGAGGCGATGTATGTCTCGCTGTACGTAGTGTGCACAAATTATATATATATATATATATGATAATCTCGATCGTATCTCTTGCTCCAAGTTAAGGTTCGTCGATTCGATAATCCGTATTAGATCGGATCTTCTCTGATCTAGTACGATATATTTGAGTCATAATTAACTCGGCCCAACTCGTCGTATATCATCTTCTCTCTCTCCCTCTCTCTCTCTCTCTCTCTCTCCCTTACTCGATTTGACTCGGCCGATCTTGAAAGTGATCTACAACGTATCAAATTTTTTCAGATACGATACAACACATCCGCATCAGCCCGAGTCGACAAACCATGGTACAACCATCCATATATCATCAAACTAGCTAGATATGGAAGAAGGGAATCACCAAGCTCAAAACAAAATAACTGAAGACATGCATGCATGGAGTACGTACTGTGCGTTAAGTGATGAAACGGAAGAATTAATTTAGAGGGTGAGAGAGATGTGCACTTCAAATCTTTCCATATATATATATATATATTATATATATATATATATCTGCATGTGTGTACCGTGTACGTATGTATATATTATTATTATTCATTCTGCAATTGATCAACAGGCACTAATTGATCAAATCTTTTAATACGTCACCAAGGTGGGCTCCTCCCACCGGTACGACTTCGTACGAGAACACAAATGAAACCTAAGCTTCTAGAAGTATAACCACGCATGAACTAAAGCCCCGCAGAAGAAATGTGGAAGTAGCTAGAAGAAATATAATTAAATGATAGAACTATTGGAGGCCGTACGCCCAGACTTCCGGAGCCAAGGTTCCCCCTGACTTGACTTGTGTCTTCAGCCTATGTAGGTAAGTGGGTGGGCCAAAACTTTTTGGTGCGCTACCAAGGGCTTGTTCGGGGCCCATTACAGTTAGGTGTTCCTTCCTCCTTCCTATATATATATATATATATATATATATATATATATATATATATATATATACACGTGTCCCCTTTGCCACGTACGCTATAGTCCCTTGTTTCCCACCGTCCAATGTTTCCACAAACATCTCAAACTTTAGGAAAGTCTAATTAATTTCCCATATGACCAACGGGAAACTCCTTAAGTTATCCAATGTGAGAACTAAATTAAACAAACCATAAATGACAAAAGAAATGCATGGGCCAGGTGAACAAGGTTGTTTGTTCTCAAACCTTGAAAATTTTGCATGAAGGCCCAAAGAGAAATAACCCATCATGCATATTGAAGTACGTTAATAGGATCATGCATCCATGTTAAAATAACGTTAAACTGATGAGCGCATAAAAATACAATATCATATATATATATATATTACTTTTATCTTTACTACGTGTGGGACTACTTAATTTTAGCAATACATGTGTTTTTTTAATGGAAAGACTAGTAAATCCATGTATAATCTGTGAATGGAAAATTTTGTTGGTTTTTTCCCCCTTTCTATACGTACGCTTAATTAACTTGGAATTGTATATTTTGTTGCTGACGTCGCAGGTGATCCTTATACATCCATCGTATTCGTATGGCACATCTCTACACTTCAATTGGTATGGGCACACAAAATGTATGTTGTATACATAAATATGGGGCAGAAATATTAATAGCTTCATCATTTTCATCTATATATATCCGTTAGCGTACTCTGTGCAAGTTTAACTCTATCTTATCTTTCGTCTATACAGACCCTAGCTTGTCTTTGCCCTTAATTAAAAATTCAACATCAGAAGCATATATAAAGGTTATAATTTATCAAATAATGCTACGTACGTACGTACCCCTAACCTGAAAGTACATGTTCCTCACCTAACACTTGATTTAGAGGGTTTTAATCAATGAAGTAGAGCTCCACTCCCAAAACTTAGGACTTGCGCAAAAGTACAATATATATATTGTGAATGAGCTTTCAATCAAATCGATGCATAATATACAATTTATTTTGGATCGATTTGTCTAAAACACACACACATATATATAGACAAGCTTAATTATTAGCGCAAGTAATTATGGTCACGCAAACTTGGCTCATGGGAATGCGCAAGTCGTCGACATCGTTGAGACATTCAACTTAAGTACTACTGTAGGTAAAATAAACACGGATGAACGTACCTACCGGTCACTGATCATTGTGGCCAATGTTTCTATAGGACAAACAGAATCATCGTATTTCATAATTAATTAATGCGTAGTAGTACATGGTGGATCAGATCGATCGATGATGTTTGGTAAATAGTAATTAATTAAGTAGCGAGAGTACTATCAATATTGTCACTGCACGCTAATTAAGGTCTCCATAATTTTTACAGAAGATATGTCCATATCTCTCTCTCTCTCTCTCTCTCTCTCTCTCTCTATTATATATATATATCTAATATGCATGTATGCCTTTCTCTGTAATGTTTTGGGCTTACAGTTTTGAGTCCCCCAGTTCCCTCTATGTTGTTTTTGCATGTGGAGGCCGGCGGGGGTTGCATACTTGCATGCCCAATTGATGGCGGCTTGACGATGGCCCCTCGATGAACACCTCTTATATGGATGCCAGCAGCGTCCGGGGGCTGACAGGCCACGGATCCAGGGGCACGGTCACGGTCCCCCGGGCCCATTAATGGTTTGGGTTTCGCCAACCATCTCATGGAGAAGGAGCCCATGCCTGCCCTTGCCGCTACTCCGTCCGCCATGTCCATGAGACCTGTCGGATCCGGTCTCAAAATGATAGTAGACTTCTTCATCGTCCAATATAAATGTTTGTGAAAAGACATCAGACAAGTCATGCATATCTGCCGCAGTCTTATTATTATTGTTGTTATTATTATTTAACTGGAAACGTTGCACTGGGGAGTTGGGGTGGAGATGGCGCGGATGGAGCTCCTCCTTTCTTACTGTTGGGTCTCCTGTCATTATTTGTGCCTTCTCCTCTTCTTCCCCACACACGAGAGGAGGGGCCCGACATCCACATGAAATTAATTCTCGATATGGGTGTAATCCAGATTACGTCCAAAAGTTGCATGCAGAGTCGGGGCCCATATATATATATATATATATATATATATATATATATATATGCGTCTAACTAGGTAGCTAGCTAGTGATGAAATCGGTGGTGGGCCTGACCCGTTTTTGCCGTCTTGGCTCAGGGTTTGGAGCACCACATGTCGTCCCAGCCACACATGCACACCACAGTGAGTGTCCATGTCATGATGCTGCTGTGTATCTATATGTTAAGGCCTCCCTCCCTATAATTAATTAAGTAATTAAGTAGACCCGGTCTGAAATAATATTGGACTCCTCACTCTCTCGCATGCATCACGCCGCCGGCTCCTTAATTATAAAGATGGCTAATGAATGAAACGGGTACGTACGTACGTACGTAGCGGTATGGTGCAGGGTCAGATGAAGAAACAGGTTAATTAGGAAGGGGGTTGCATGTGGTGAGAGTTTCGGAGGCTGGCTAATCGACCTGGGAGTACGTACTGGGATGGATGGACAAAACAAAAGATGATAATTAAGAATGATGTGGCCCACCACCACCCTGTCACCCACTCCCAGCTGCGTATCTTCTTGATTAGTTCTCTCTGGGTGGGCTCTTTTACCCCACAAACCAAACCAGCCTTTCCTTCTTCATTCCTTTATTTTCATCTTTTCTTAAACCCATTATATATAGAGAGAGAGAGAGATAGATAGAGAGAGAGAGAGAAATTAAGAGAATAGAAAATGAAGGATATTCTTTACAATTGAGCAGCTGTTAACTGCGGGAGCTTTTTTATATTGTTTTAATATAAAAATGAGTAAAATAAGATAAAATAAGATAAATAATTCTACAAACAAACTCTTGTGAAGATAATATTTTTAAGATATTCTTTTTAATATTATTTTATGATTCATTCAAAGATCATCTTAATTTCACTCTCTCTCTCTCTCTCTCTCTCTCTCATCAGTGTCATATGAGAAAGTCATCAGCAGATTCCTCTAGGGGCATTCTCATACGATCGAGAATATAAATATGTATATATATATATATATATACATATTTATTAATTCCATATTTTCAAATATATCCTAGGGGCATTCTCGTAATAAAGTTGGGGATTTCATGCATGCTCTCGATCATGGAGGAACTTGCGGAACGGCTGTTAAGGTGTGGGATGCATGGGATCTTAATTGGTGCGTACTCGTTAAAGTCTACACTTGCATGTAGCTAGGTGTGTACGTACGTGCCTCATCGAGATATCCCTTTTAATTATATATACGAGGATAGGCTTGATTAATGTTTTTGATAAAAGAAGATTATATATATATATATCATCACCCACATGTAAATTTAATTAAATTCTATTGAGTATTAACGTGTATAAGATTCGGATGTAGATGTACCCATCTTTTCTTCCACCTTTTAATTAATAAATAAAAGTTCTTCTACGTACTTTGTCTTATTAACTATGTGTCCATATACATGTATATATATACACACAACATATATATATACGGACAAGTATACACCAATAGTATCAGTACCAGCTGTACATGCATGATTTATTGCAAAAAAAAAAGAACACAAATAAACAACGTTGTGATCTCGTACCACGGCTTTTGTTTTACATCATTCCCAATTAATTATTAATCATCAGTTGATACATAGCTAGTTAGATCGGTCGAGTTCCCATGTCTCATCGATCGATCAATCATTCACGTGATTAACAAATATTGCTTGCCATCAGAACTGTCCAATCGATAGGACGCCTCATGGCTGAGTTGTAGGCCCTCGTCGCCCGACAATTAATTAATGCGTGCCCCCACCTGTGTGCGTAGTGTCACACCACTGCAGCCACACATGCATGTACATACATGTATGCACCAGATCGATGCAGAGGGGGATGATGTCGATGCCTCCTTCTCCGCCTGATGATGACCCGAACCAGAAAAATCCTATGTCGAGAACAACAACAACAACCGCCCCACTCTCCCATCACCACCACCACAAAAAAAATTAAAAAAAGAACTCGATCGACCATATATATATTTATATATATAACACGCACGCATATATATGATCTCTTTTTTAAATTCTCTCTCTCTCTCTCTCTCAGAATATATACTATATAGTTTTTAGCAACATTTACTTTTAATGGTGTACGTAAGAATGTGCTGTCGCACAGACAAAATATGGTTAGCATTAATCTTTCGCCTTCTCTTTACCTTGACTCATGTGAAAAAGGAAAGATTTTAATTGGTTGAAAATTTCAATTCCTTAATTATCTCATACTCATTTTGGCATGCGGCCCTAGCTACTGGGTAGTTAACGATGTTAATGTTGAGACTTGAGAGGGGGAAGAAAATTAAGGAGGAGGAAAGAGAGAGAGAGAGAGAGAGAGAAGCGGCTCGATCATCATTAAACTGCATATATGCACACATGCTTTCCAAATTAGATAAACACGACCAGCCGCGTCGACGTTTCATGTATATATCTCAGCTGATTGTTATTAATTAACTTTGCCGTTCTACCTACGTCTGAGCAATCACCTGCAGGGGCAGTCTCTGGATGGGTGTGGCTTCCCTTCCCGGCCTTCCCCCCACGGTCCCACCCCCCCCCCCCCACCCTCGCGAATTAAGTACGTACATGATCATTTATACACGAAGTAAAGATACATCGCAAATTGGGCTCCACACAGAGAGAGAGAGAGAGTACAAAGTACAAACAGTCTACAACGTACGTACGTACGCACCTACTGTTAGAAGGCGCGCTCCAACAAAATATAGATGCATACGTACTTACATTGCTGTATATTAATTGGATGCCAAGAAAGAAATTAAGGAGCCCTGGGGTGCATGTCCTCGATCGCTGTCTCAAGGACGCAGAGATCGATTGTGATCGATGGTGGCTGACGATCGATCGATTAATGATCCGGTGCATTATGGGATCTTACATTAATTTCATTCAATCATGAGAAAGAAAAATTGCATGTCAAGCAAAAATATATACGCACCGGCCGGAGCATCCAGCTGATCAGTTTAGAACGTCCGTATATATATATATATATATATATATATATATATATATATACGTACCTCTGCTTTCATCACTTTCTTGTTCTGAAAAATTAAGATCGAGCCAACTAATTATAATTACTGGAGGATCCAGCTGAGATGAGGTTACTTAATTTGTACATATCTTTATTTTCGTCCCTCATTAATTTGTTCTTCAATTTTTCTCCAATTGTTATTAGGATCGTCCCAACTCAAAAATAATAATCATCTTGAGGGGATTAGACGTCTAGAGCACCTGTCAACTTAATTAGAATTCCGCCTCGATCTTCTGGATATAGACAAATATGACGCGTGTGTAATCTAGAAATATCATTACAGGTTCCAACACGTACCATGCTAATTAATTAAGTTACTAGACCGTACTTCTTGTAACCTGAAACCAAGTATTAATAATTAAGTAGTACGTACTGTAAATAATATTTTGAAGTAAGTACATTAAGTACTCGATCGCCACAGTCTCAATGTATATATATATGACAGTTATTCTAACAAATTTCAATTTCATTTTCTTAGCTAGCTAGCTAGGTTAATATTGGCATATATACTTACGTATAATTAGATTCGTATATTTCTCAATCCTTTCAATAAGAATTGATTGGATGTATATATGCGTCGACAGAGGTTGATGCACAAGAAGAACGTACGTTGTTGCTTTCATAAGATATATATGCGAATCCAAATTAATAATTAAGCCCTGGCCTCTTCTAACATAACATACCATACATATGTATGCCGAGAACTACGTACGTACTACAAACAATCCAGTATACTCAACCACGCATGATGTCACATATATACGTACGTATACTACGTACATATCATTCTCTGTAGCCGTACGTACGAAGCTCGATCCCTGTGGTAATTCAAGGACATACAATTTCGCTCTCCTCACGATCACTTTTTCATATATAGTATCGATATTATCTCTAATCTGTCAAATTAATTAGTACACCATATATACACATATATAGGTGTATACATTCGTCTAAATTCAAATACGTACGTACGTACGTACCCACATGCAGATGCAGGTTTTTCCTTTGCACCAAATTAACAGAGGGGTCGTCAATCCACATTTCGTCGGGCAAATTCTATATGATGACGACGCGGGGGGAGAGGGGGGGGGGGCTGTGGGGGTGGGGAGTGGTAGTAGCAGACCCCCACCCACCTTCTCATTCACTCAATCATAACCCTTATTCCCACCTCCCAGCCTTCCCCCCAGAGGAAGCCACTGTCACCACCTCGATCGCAACTCGGAAAGCCCACCCCCCACCACCACCACCGGGATCAGAGAGGGCCGGAGAGACTCTCCTCTCACTTCTCCGCCCCGTTCTCACGAGAGACAACGAACGGCCCTCTGCAGCCCCACCCACCCACCCGGGTTTTTGCTCCGCCCACCACCACCACCATCGCCCCCCACCACAAAAGCTAGCTCATCCCCCTCCACCATCGACAGATACACACACGATCTCTTCTACTGATACGATCTGCACCCTCCCCGGCCCGGCCGCATCTCCACACTACTCTCTTTCTCCCCTCCTCTTCCTCCTCCTCCTCCTCCTGTCACAGCACCGGCCACTTGTTCCTTCCACCAGCCCCCTATGCCACTTCCTGCGTGGATCCCGTGATTGGAAATGTCGTCGGAAGCTACCTCCGAGCACGTCTGCTACGTCCACTGCAATTTCTGCAACACCATCTTGGCGGTACCTTTCATCATCATACCACATCTATCTATCTATCTCCCTCTCTCTCTCTCTCTCTGATCTTAGGGATTGAGACCCACCCACCTTCTGCGCGCGGTTTTCGGTCTAGTTTGTTGATATTTCTCCCGCTAGATCCTAGAGAAACTTCGGTGAAACACGGGCGCTAGCTATCGGCGGATTCGACACCATCAGACCTTCAAAGTGCTCTAATAGTGCAATATACGGTGCTTTTCCTGAAGTCTAGAGGGAGGTTACCTTCGACATCAATTTGAGATGATGGTGGCTTCCAATATGCGGGAGCTGCGTAGGCGATGGACTCGAATGATGTAGAGAGGTCAAACCCAACACACGTTGAATATATGTTTCTGATTTCAGATGATACTGTAGTATATATGAATATATATACACATGGAACTGGTGGCGATGAGGGAACTGAATAAGGAAAAAGTGGGTTAATTTCCGTCTGCATAACTATGAACTTCTCCCTCATATATATATAAATATATAAAGCCTCGTCACGATTATGATTTCATGCTAACGTACGTGAATCTCTGCTGAGATGTTGCCACAATATTTTAGCAGCCAGATTTGACATCTGGAAGATCACTGGAAGCCTACCATGCTAGCCAGACTCAGCATTTCAGTTTGGATATAGATATATCATAAAACCCTGCTATGTCAGGTTAGGAGAACTGCGGCCCGTGGAATTCCAATTTAGATTCGCAGCTATTTAAAAGGAAAAAACAAAGGATTGTGAAACTAAATGGCAGCTGGTTTGTCTCGGTGTATTCATGACGGATAAAATTCTTGAGATAGATCGATTGATCTAGTCGCATATCATCATCCCTGAAATTTTATTGCATCCACTACGTACGAGAGAAATTTGGAATCAGAGGTTTAATTGAGCTGGTTACCTTTATGATCTTATATGATTTTGATCTTATTATATCCTGTGGATTGTAGGCCAAAATATTAGTTGAAAAAAAATTATTTGTTGTCCTCGCATCCCCACAAATTAGAATAATTTAGTAGTTGGCCACTTTTAGTTTTCTTAGTGTTCCCAAGTCTCAAGTCCAGGACTTTTCCAATCTAAGTCGACTAGCAATTAGAGAAGCCCTAATGATCCGTTGGTGGGTCGAGAGAAATCCTAGTTAAATTTGTTGAATTTGACGGAAAAATCTCAATGATCTATCGAGTGCCCTTTTCGCGAGAAGAGCATCCATGCACATCAAAAGAACACAAGCTAGCGAAACTCTTAATATGGACACTTTTTTGTTACATTTTGATGGCAAACTAGGGGGATTAAAATTTCCCAGGGGATTGAAGTGTCGATTCTCTCTCTCTCTCTCTCTCTCTCTCTCTCTCTCTCTCTCTCTCTCTCTCTCTCTCTCTCTCACTCTCACTCTCTCTCTCGTTTTTGTGCAAATTTGCCCTTGTGATCCATTTGTCGACAATGCAACGAAAATGGATCCTTGGTGAATCAGAAGAAAAAAACTGGTTAGATTGTATAGATCATGATCCTATCGTATTAAATATTGAGCTAACTAATCTCTATAACCTGTACTCAGTCAAGCTTCAAGAAGTCCTTTCGTTCCTGTACAGTTTTTTTCCCGTTCCTGTGCATTTGTTGGTGCTGAAAGTCGCTGGATTTCTTTAACATTTTTACATGATAGCCAGTAAAAATTCATCCAGCAATTTCTTCACTGGAAGAGGAGAAGAACCTTGTATTTATCCTTAATCCTCTTCACTTTCTTATTGTAGACAGTCTAAAAGGTATATATAAATAGTCCTCTCTTCATCTGGGCTACTTCCATTTCCACTTTAATTATATATATCATGTTGGTGATCTCCTTCCTATTTGAAACCACTCGCTGTGAAGATCACAGTAACCTCTTTTTTCCATTCTTAGCAATCGCATCAAATGAAACCTGAGACAACCATGTATGCCTCTTTCTCTTTGCCTCCCATCCCGACATTCTCACGGTATTGTTTGATGATGAAAGCCTCCGACAATACCTGCAGGGCATGCAGTATCATAAGGAGCACAATCACTTGCTTTCTACTGCTGTTTCCACTTTTTTCCCCGGCCCGGTGATATATATGTATACTACCACAGTTTCGATCTTGAGGTCTTTCTCTTTTCTCGATCTCTGGCCTCCATTTTCCTCCTTTCATGCCATGCTTTTGGAATATGTAATAAGGGAAGTGCCTGCAGCGGCGGGCCTCCTAAGTGATCATTTGCCTCTCCTCAATTCCTACGTAATTTTTTTCGTCGTTCTCCCCCCCCCCCCAACACACACAAAAAAAGAACACGCATCTGAAATGTTTATGTATGCGCTGTTAATTCCTCTATTTTTTGACCAGTCTTTGGTGTCTTCTTTTTATAATTTAACTTGTTTTTTTCCCACAGCCGAAACTTAACACTAGAGGAAAGTCAGGAAAGAGTAGCAGTACTACGTACAGCAATGGCATGATGCCTTTAACTAATTAAAAGAGGGGCGCTGCAAAAACACATGTCCTCTCTTCTTTCTAGGGAGGGGAGATCGAGGACCGGCGGTCGCTAGCTGTGGACATACTCTCTCTCTCTCTCTCTTTCTCTCTTTCTCTCGTCCCTTGTGATCATGAGAGAGGTCTGGATCGAGAAGAACACTTGCATTCGTCTGTCTTTCTTGACACTGACAACGTCCTTCCTAAAATTTAATAACTCCAGAAAGGGATAGGGAAGCAGCATCCAATGGCACTCTTTTTAATGTTTCTTGAAAAGGGGAATTCCACATAAAGAAGAAGGAAATTAAAAGACCTTGTGCATCTCCTCGATCCCCCTCCTGCACTTCCTCCGCCGCTCTAATGTGCACGCGCGTTCAACCTTCCATTTTCTTCTCTTCCCACGAAGCACTTGCATTCCCACTGCACACTGCTTCCCTATCCTCCTGCTTCAATTCCCCCTTGCAGTATTGTTCCTGCGTTTCCATCGATTTCTAGTTGTACCGAAGAATATTACTCCTATATACATATCCCTCTTGCACACTTTACCTTTTTTTCATCATCTATATATACAAAATGTTACATTTTAGCTAGGAAATTCTTCTTCTTGCGGCACTTTCAGCTAGGCCAAGAGTACAGGAAGTCATATTTGAGATACACATAGCGGGGCTGTCTTTGTGAAGACGATGCATGCTGTGCTTTATATACGCAGATGATCAAGTTGTTTAAATTTGGGTCCTGCATGCTTGTTCTTAGTCCTTCACATGCATGGACCACCCTTAATTTTCTCCCGCGGTCTATATATTAGCACTCTTTCCTTCTCTCTCTCTCTCTTATTTGTCACCGGCCGGATCAAGAACTTAATTTTCCCCTCAAAATGTTCAGGATGACAGTCGATATCTTCTTTTCCTTACAACAAATCCCGTCTTTTGAAGAAACCAACATGTTTCATATGTGGCTGAACAAATATATATCTGGACGGGCCGGTTCCAGCATGCATTTTCTTATATATGTCATAAATGTTTCACATCTTCGCAAAGAATATATATATATATATATATATATATATATATATATATATATATATATATATATATATATGAACAATTGTGGCCATATATATACAATCTATCAATATATTGATTACTTTGTGCTTCTTATTCATCAATTTCCTAGGTGAGTGTTCCATGCAACAACTTATTCAACATTGTCACTGTGAGATGCGGGCATTGTGCTAATCTGCTATCAGTCAACATGGGAGCCTTACATCAAGCCTTCCCTCATCAGGATTCTCAGGTTCACATGATTTCCTTTCCTTCGGTGTGCTAGTTAGTTTCTTCTTTGAGCGGGTTATATGGCTCACGTCACTTTTCATATAAATATAAATCAATGTGGGAACAGCAGCGTGTGCATGCATGCTTTTGTTTTTCTAGAAATATATGGAAAAGTAGTAGCTAGGCACCATTTCCCTCTAAACTAAACCCCAATTTCATGCCTTCTGCCCAATTTAATTTTGTTTATTAAGAGATCCAGTACAACATACATAGAGGAAAACTTAATTTGGTCCTTCAACTCCGGGAATGCAGAGGAGGCAATTTATATATGTTCTATCCACCCCTATATAGATAGATAAAATGAAAATAGGTAGAGATTTTTACATATATATCCCTGTAAAGATCAATTTTGCCAAATAAATCTATCATCAAAAAAATCCTCGAAATAGCTCAAATTATTACAGTTATAGCCCTGCAGTTTCCGACCATCGAGAAGAGGGGAATATTCAGAGGAATATGTTACAACAAATGTTAGGATATATGAAATACCCCAAATGCCCCAACTACTAGAGAGAGAGAGAGAGAGAGAGATCACCTTGGCAGCCCCCCCTTCCCCACCCTTGGGACCCCCCCTTTGCCCCTCTCCCCCCATTCTGGCGAGCCCCCTTCTCTCCACACCCCAACGACCCCCTCCTTCCCCTCCCCCCACACCTTGGCGACCCCCGCCCACCCCAGCACGCCCCTCTCCCTCTCCCCCTACTCTCCTCTACCCTAGCTTGTTGATGCTCGCCTCCACCCTAGGGTCCGCACCGTAGGCAACGGGGATACTCCACCATGTCGACTTTCTCGCCCTCCAGTCCTTCGACAAGGCACTCGAGGACATACCTGGCTCCCACTTCTTCACCTCTTGGGACTTCACCACTAACCCTTGCCACTTCGCCGGTGTCTTCTATGCATGCAACCACGTCATGGCGCCCTCTCTTAGTGACCCAACCGGGGGCTTCCCGGGTCTCTCTGGCCCCCTGCACCCCACCATGGGCCTCCTTTCCGCACTCGTCGAGCTCTCCCTCACCCCCGGCTGCATCGTCGGACTCCTCCATGCCTCCATCTCCTAGCTTACCAACCTCTACTTCCACGCCATCAACCGCAACTTTCTCTCTAGTGCCATCCCCCTAGGTACGTATCGCCACCCTATGCCAACTCTGCTAACTTCACCTGGCGGCCCCCTTCCCCCTCCTCAGCTCCACCGCAAAAGAAGAAACAGACCAACGACACCGGTGACCCAGACGACGACAAGGCGGTGAAACCATCTCTCTGACCCTCCCTCCCTCTCTCTAGTCGGTCTTCCTCCACCTTCCCTTTCGTGTGCGCTAGTGTCGACGCCGAGAGTGGATCCATAGGGCACAATT
This sequence comes from Amorphophallus konjac, assembly GCA_022559845.1. Classification (NCBI taxonomy): domain Eukaryota; kingdom Viridiplantae; phylum Streptophyta; class Magnoliopsida; order Alismatales; family Araceae; genus Amorphophallus; species Amorphophallus konjac. The sequence continues at coordinate 5,303,654 of CM040126.1, forward strand.
GCCGCCGGCCGGATATCTAGAATCACCTCTGCCACCCCTTCTTCCCTCTTCCCCACCCCCAGTAGCACCCCTCTCCCCCCACCCAATCCCCATAGCTAGGGTTTCCATCTAAGAGAGAGAGAGAGAGAGAGGATGCTAACTTGGGGGTAGGTTAGTCATTCTTCACCTTAACCCACATTTCACTCTGGTTACACAAACGAGTGTTACGACGAGAGTATCACCACAAGCATTCAAACTATTTCAAGGGTATTGTTGATAATAGGTCTAAGTGAGAGATTTATTTGAGAAAATGGATCTTTATAGGGGTATATATGCAAAAATCCCTAGTAGATATTCCTTTGAGATTCTCGAAGGGAGATAAAACTATCTTCAAAAGGAAAGTTCTATTGCGCATTTTGGACATATTTGCGTCTGTTTTTTATTTATCATTTTTAATCTCTCTTCCGGTACTATTCCTTACTAAAATGGCCCTATTTAATGGGAGGCAATGGATCTGAATTTATTATCTCAATCATTAATAGTCAAGGTAAACAGGAAATCAATTTCATATTCTTTGCGTTAGTAGGATTTTTCTGAACATTTTTGGTCTGAAACTGATTTAAACCTTGATATTTCTGATGCGATTTTTTTTCAAAATTAAACATTTCGCAACAACAAGACGGGTGATTAGAAAGCCATGAAAAGGGGCAGAAACGGGGTTCGGCCTTTAGGACACCCTTTTTTTTCTGCTAATTAAGGCTTGTCTCTGTATCAATATTGTTTCACATCAACGGAAACAATGAAGTACTGGTCTCATGAGTTAAGTCATACATTCTATGCATCTTGTTGCTTGTGCAGGGAAAAACATTGCTACAGAATCACAACCTCAGGTCTCAAGATTATGGTAGTGAATGTGGATCTTCTTCAAAAGGTAACAGGATACCAACGATGAACCCAGCAGAGAATGATCAACACCAAATCCTACCCATCCGACGTACGTCGCACATGCGCTCGCATACAGACCTCATTATCAATGACACAGGGAGTGCAAATCTCTTGAATATTATCAATGCGGACAATGGAGATGCGAATTCTATATATGCATATATATATATATATATATATATATATATATATGTGTGTGTGTGTGTGTGTGTGTGTGTGTGTGTGTGTTCATCCTCTACATATAATGCAATTAATACAAGCTTAATTTGCGTAGATTTTCGGAGATAACTATCCGATCCGCTATAAGTTACTTAGATATAGCAAAACATAGTGATTATTCTGCCTGTGCTTGTACTAATTACGTTCGTAGCTAGATGCATAATGAAGTTGACAAACAAAACAACCATATATGTGTGCATGCCAAAATTTCCAGATTCCAAGGATATGATTGTGAAGAAATCACTACGTTCATGTATTATTTTATATATGCTTGATAAACATATTGCACACAGAAGCAATTAATGTAACCTTCAGGTTCTGCATGCCAAAAATTATATTTTGGTTCGAGGAAATGGCTTCACCTGACTTCTTGTTTCCTTGTGAAAACAGCTCCGGGAAAAAGGCAACGCGTTCCTTCTGCATATAACAGGTTCATTAAGTAAGTCATGTCTGTCTGTCTGTCTGTCTTTTATTAATTTGTTTGACGTACGTTTTATGCATTCATTCATTGAATAATGTCTTCCAATATTAGAGAGAGACGATCGACGACACAGGAAACACTTGCATATATATATGTATATACTGTGTGTAGTTTCTCTCTTTAATTAATTAATTAATCCTCCCTTTTTGATCAGTATTACTGCCGGTTAAGGATTTAATATAATAACTTTAACGCCCCACCCCCACCGTACAGGGAAGAGATACAAAGGATAAAGGCCAGCAACCCTGACATTAGTCATAGGGAGGCTTTCAGTGCTGCAGCAAAGAATGTAAGTAATATGACCAATGTAGACTGCTCTGCTGACAATTTTTTTAGCGTCTTCATCTTTTGAGTTGAAATTAATTTGCAAGTCCTCGAACCAATTTGAACAAAATGAATCTAGGCCAATTAATTTCCTCTTCATGTTGTTCCAGTAATTCACTTAAAGTTTCTCACTCTACTATTGCCCTAGTTTGTAAGATCAGTTTTTTTGTTGATGTGATTCTTAGAAGAATGAATCCCTCTCGATTGTTTTTAGGCAAGTCACAAAGTTCATAAATATTAATGAAGCAGTTAGGGCCACTTTGATAATAAGTTAGGATAATTTACCCGAGGTGGGTCCGGATGAGTTATTCCTTGGATTTTCTCTTTTTGAATTTGATAATTCACTCTTATCTTGGAAATAAATTATTCCATGTGAAATGGTAGAATGAGTTATTCCTAGAATAAAGACTTTAATCCTAACCGACCCCAGATAGTTTAACCATGCTACCAAATTCGATCAAGGGTGAATAAATAGAATAACTCATCATATTCCCCATTATTCTGTTATCAAAGTGGCCCTTAATGATCAATGATATATATATATGGGAGATGTTCTCACATGGGACCGGCCCCACGGCAAATTGTCATGGTGTCGGAATCTGGGCCCTTAAATGCATGGGAGATGATCTCCCTATATGTCGGTCCCATGCATTTAACGGCCCAGATCCCGGTCCCATGGTAAATTATCATGGGACCGACCCCATGTGAACATTTCTATATATATATATATACACGCACACCCATGAGAGAGAGAGAGAAAGAGAGATGCATGGTATAATATTTCTTTTAAGTGATACGTGCAAGAGTGGGAAATTAACTTTGAATATATAATTTAATATGAAAACTACCATATGATATTATGTTTCTTTTAAATAGGGGCATTGTTCCATGAGTCATTTTAAGTGCATTATGTAGACATATTCATTGGATGAGAAATGATATGTAATCTTTATCATCCCACCGTAATAATTAATTAGAGTTAAGACCAAAATATCAATCCCCATTTTGGTCTTAACCCTGTTTGTTTTGTCAAGAAAGGGAATTCTGTTTACTTAAACTCATTCCTCCCCACACTTGTTCGGCAAAAGAAATTAATGTGGTTAGAAAAGGGGATAAGCAATTCCCATTCCCACTTTATATGGGAATATCCTTAATTATCCGCATTTCTTTGATGACGTCCTCTGTGTGTTTTACACTCCCCTCCCTATTTTTTTTGTGGGCATGAATATCCCTTTTCAAGGCTTAACCTCACAGTGCTACCTATACGAATCACTTGTCTTGACCCTCTACATCTATTTAAGTATTCACAAGCTAACATGACGATAGGAATGGAAGTATGTAGTCCCGAGATGACCGATCGGCAACATGGAACCTCATTCACATTTCGAATATCCAAACACCAGACATGGGCTAGGTGCAGGGCGCAGACCTTCCTGTGCCCAGGCATGAGGTCTTTTTTTGAATTTTTTGCATTAAAATCATTGTTAAACAAAAATATATAAAAAAAAATATTCATACAAATATATTAGTAGACATATCATTATGTAATCTGAATTATGTAAAAATATCATATTTATATGTAGGCATGTCACTTCTTTTTATCAACAATTTATAAAATAAACATGCTTAAATGACATTTGTGTATTATTTTAATTAACTCAGTGATATGTCTACTAATATATTTTTAAGAATAAATTTTTTTGTAAATTCACCTCTAACAATAATTTTCATGTAAAAATTCATTTTTCTCCTTTTTCCATGCATATTTGCCCTTTGTCTGTTTATTGTGATCATAAAGCAACATCCAAGAAAAAATATTTGGTTAAAGGCAACTTTTGATACTTAATGTTTTTTATCAACATTAGTATATATAGTCACTTAATTAGTGTAATTGACTTTCGGCACCTGGGGCAAGAACTTGAGGGAAGCACAATCTTTTGCTAGAATATATATATATATATATATATATATATATATATATATATATATATATATATTTCCATAATTAAACATTTTTATAACATTTTTTAACATTTTTTATAACATTTTATAACATTTTTTATAGTTTCCGTATATATCTTTTGCTAGAAAGCACAATTTTATAACATTTTTTATGATCACTTTCTGCATATATATATTTATTGTCAATTTCCGTAATTAACCTGTCATCCTGTTCAACTATAACGTACGTACGTTAATTTGTTCCTTAGAGCATAATAATACATGCATGAGCATCCATGTCCAATTGCAAATGTTTACAACCAACAGACATGTATTTGCCATATTTGAATTTAGTGGCTGCCATGCATATATATATATAGCCTACTTAATTGTCATCTTCATTAAATACAGTATCGTTTTTTTGGCAATGATTTCCTGTACGTAGTACTCCTATGAAAGATTTTTTAATTTTTTTTATTTTAATTAGAAGGCCATGTTTTGTGTTGCAGTGGGCTCATTTCCCTCACATCCATTTTGGTCTAGACCTGGAAGACAACAAACAGGTAAAACTTGATCACGAGGGCATTGCTGCTGAAGGGGCCCAAAAGTCGCAAGCTGGTCTCTATTAATTATAATTAGGGCCTTAATCTGATGCTTTTGATTGTAGAAGCTAGCTAGTACTGCTCTTCTGTTCCTATATATATACTTTCAACTACTACGTACTCCACATGTTGATCACCTAGCTACGTCTGTGTCATAACTATAAATATATATATATATATATATATGTGTGTGTGTGTGTAAATTACCCCCTTTTTGGCCTTCAAATCTTGAAACCAAGTGGTCTTCTGCATGGCACTAATGGGATCGAGGAACCCTTGATCTTTGCACCTTAATTTTTACATGAGAAGTATATATATATATATATATATTGAGATTTATTATTTATAATTAACAGCCGGAAATGACATCTGCAACCAGCCTACATATATATGCATATACTTCCAAATGCATGCAGGAGCGTACTCCTGATCTTTAATTTCCTTAATTTTCTGGTTACAGGAAAGCAATTAAGGAATATTCAGCTTCATTTTCCTCCGGCCGGTAGAGCCTAGCTAGCTTGCCGGGCGTCGTCTCTAGAGATGGCCGCGACCTGATCAGCATGCATGGGAATTCTCAACCAAAACGTACTGCATGCATGCGCGTGATCTCCTCGCATTTATAGTCGCCTTTATAAGCAGTTAGGCCAAGCAATGCATGCGCTATATATATATACTCCGATGCGATCGATATATACACGATCGAGAGGTCCGCGCGCGCGCGCGCGTCTGAAAAGGAAGAGACATAGCATTATTCAATAACTAATTATTAAGAGTAGTACTGCAGCAGCCCTAATTAAGAGTACTGATCAGCTGATCAATTATTAAAGTCATCCGAGATTAATATCGCAAGTATATATATATATATATATATATATATATATAGTTCGCATCATTATTACTATATATATATATATATATATATCCTCTTAATTAGTTACATACGTGCACAACAATTTTGACTATATATGCATGTAGCTAGCAGCTATATATGTTGATCTTTATATATATATATATATATATATCCCTTTAATTAGCTGATGTATAACATATATATATGAATTTAACAAAATAATTAAGAAGAAGAGATTCCATCATGCCCGTAAAGGAGAAGACTATATACCACATCAATGCCACGGGACAAAAAACATGCATGCTATTGTTACGTATAATTAAAGAATTCCCTTGAAATTACGTGCGTAAGTTCGATCGGCATGAGCTGGGTTGTAGTTGCGATTGTGGGAACATCATGCATGCACCTCAATCTACAAGGCCAGTAGCTGCAACGTGGTCGGGAAGGAGGGGCCTGCGAACTTCGATGTTGCACTTCTCGACTCCACCCCCACTAACACATAGATATATATATGTACATATAATTGATGAGATGGCATGGTTTCGGTGGAGTACTCCTCCTCCAGAGAGTGATCACCATATGCTTCACATCTTGATTTCAAGCCGCTGTTACGCCCTTCTTGTTCCTGCCTTGGAATCTATTCGGGGATGGCAAATCGCGATCTGAGGAGATCGCAGCTATATATATATGGCACGCAACCTTCTTTCTGCCTGGGACAGCCGGAGCCGGAGGAGGGGAGCGCCAAGAACTCCAAAAGAAATAATGGTAGCAGGAGAGGGGAACTGGAGAAGAAGGAGACGAGATAGACATGAGGAGAAATCAATAGAGCTAGCTGTATTCCGTAGAACAATTGGTAAGAGTCCCTTTAGAACTGTCACACTCACCCCTATTTAATTACAGGGTCTCATCTCATGACATCCTGTACGTACGTAACAACTACCAAAAATTATATATTACAGCAGAAATTCTACTCAAATTCCTACTTAATTTTATCCCCTAATTTCTATTACAAACCACTGTTATTCCCACTCAACTAATTGTTCCGGTCCATCACGGCTCATAGCGGTTGAAATCGGTCTAAATGTCATTACCCGCCGCTAACAAATTCGACCCAGGCAGCCGTTACAATTTACAAAGGCTCTCTCACGTATCAACTACGTACCCCTCATGGGAAACAAAAACCTCATCCTCGAGATTGAATGCCGAATAAAACTTCATGAATGCTGAGTAGTTTCATCCAACTTGCTTCTGAATTTACGGCGTCCTACCACGAGGGCAGAATTTGGGGAACTGCTTGATTATTTCGCTTGATTAACCTTCCCTGGAGAATGCATTGTGGTACTCTGTCTTGAACACACAAGAGACTTGGGGAAGAGGTACTGGGTAAACGAAGTGTGCCCCATATATGAATCCGTGTTTCCGGTGGAAGATCCAATTGGTAGGGTATCTTTCCACGACGTTTAACAGTCTGGTACGGGTCAAAATACCAAGTAGACAATTCATGACAAGAGCGGCAGACGACTGAATCCTGGCGATAGGGTTGTAACTTTAAGTAAATCCAATGATCACCCTCTTGATACTTAACATTAATTACACGGTGCTTGTTAGCATTCTTAATCATCTGATGCCGAGCCAGTTTAAGTTCTTGCACAATAACATTCCTAGAGTACCGAAGTTGTGCATCGACCTCAAGGTTGTCAGCTAGGCCTAGTATATGTAGGAGAGGATGGTTGGCGGTGGCCTCTTATAAACCACTTCAAAGGGTGTCATATTGATTGCTGAATGGTATACAGTGTTATAATAAAATTTTGCCCAGCATGCCCATAGTTGTGGTTGCTGAATGCTGAGAACAAATGCGTCGCAGATATGTCTCCGGGCATCTATTCACCACCTCCCGATTGACCATCAGATTGAGGGTGATATGATGTACTCATATTCAATGTCATACCCTATAATGTGAAAATCTGTTGCCAAACATGACTGCAGAAGACTGGATCCCGATCAAAAATGATATTAGTTGGAAGCCCATGCAATCAAATATTCTCTCTTGTAAAGATGTGAGCAACCGACTGTGCAGAGTAGGGATGCTTCACTGGCAGAAAATGTCCATATTTTGATAGCCTTTCCACTGCCACGAAAATGGATGCCTATCCATGAGATTTTGGGGGACCATCAATGAAATCCATACATATAGACGTCTATATTGTACCTGGAAATGGGTAAGGGTTCTAACAATCCGGATGGTGGTTGAGTAGAGTACTTGCAAGACTAACAGATTTCACACTCTCTTATAAACTGTTTAGGGCTGTCAATGGGTCCGGCTCGGGCTGAGTTTAGGTCGATCTGGCCCGAACTCGACTCATCAATATTAAAGTCCAAGCCCGAGCTATGTCGGCCCGGGTCAGATCCGACACTTTTATAAAAATGTAAAATCCGAATAAGGTCCGACCCAAAATTTAAAAAAAAAAATAAATAAAAATAATATTTTTATAGTATTAAACTTTTAATCTCACTAAATTAATTAGAGTTTTGATGTTAATTATTTAATTTATTTGAAAAGATGATTTTTAATTTTATAATTAAATAAAATAACATAATTTTAACTAAATAATTTTTAAAATTTGAATGAAAAAAAAAAGAGAATGAGTCGAACTCAAAACTCGAACCCGACCTGTTAGTCAAATGTAGATGTGATAATGTGTGATCATCGAAAAGATATAAACATCAAGAGTTACGCGCTATGCAAAAGTAAATGTGATCAAGAGAAAGAAAATGACCGTAATCGTCACCAAAGATTATAGCATAAAATAATATGAAATTATAAAGTTGTGCTACTTATCTTCGAAAAGAATAAGATCGGCCAGGCGATGTCTGATTGAGAACGAGATCACGATCAGAACATGATTCTTGAGACTGATACGTTCGATTAAAAGGTGTGGAAGATAAGGATCTTCTTTCTCGCTCTTCAGACGGTCAAAGAGTGAGGATCTCACATCTGTTTACTACGTACCTATTCGGAGATTAAACATGAGAAAACAATCCAATTAGAATTTGCAAAAGATTAACGTAACCCACAAGCGACGGCCGACAAAGAGCTCTTGGCTAGCGGTCCATATACATGTAAATTATATATATATATATATATATATATATATATATATATATATATATATATATATATATATATATATATATATATGCATGGCTCGTCGATCAACCTCGTGTTCCCCCCCCCCCCCTTTTCTTTTACTCTATTTTTTCCCCAAAGAGCTCTTGGCTAGCGGTCCATATACATATATATAATTCATTTGTTATTTCTTCTCTTGTATATGTTTTGGCCGCGAGTGAACCGTTAGCAACGAGATTTTATGCTTTCATCTGATCTGTGAAAAGTTTTCCGAGAGAACTTTTCCATTCAGTACTGTTCCTTTCAGCTTTCTTCTCACCCGACTCAAAAAAATATATACAGTGTGCATGGGTGAATCGATTTTCGTGTTCAAACCCTGGCTTAATTAATTATATATCTAGCTGAACCCAAGCCACGTACGTACGTACAGTCAGTAAAATATGCATGCCTATTATTATACACGTACGTACACATGAGTTTTCGATCAAATAAATTAAGCCAGCTCTTGTACAGTATATATATATATATATATATAAACATATATACCAAATTGAAATATACGAAAAATAGGATGATAATTAAAAATGACGAGCGGGAGCACTCGCGACTCCAAACGAACACATGCACCACAAGCATGTTAATTTGACCGCGGTGGCATTATGCATGGGGTGCTCTTAATTGCCACGGTCGTATATATATATATGTCCCTAAAAATGAATTAATCTGAGAGGACACGTCCAGATGTGGAGTCCATAATTATCCGGCCGTATCCCACAAGCATGCATGCATATCTCGGAAAGATATATATATATATTCCCCGTTGGTTCGTTCGATACCCACTACTTAATTTGTTCACATGTAATACAAAATATTTAATAAATACTCCCTAGCTGTATATACAACACACCACAACATTGAATAAAAGTAGCTAGCACTATATATACTTGCTTAATTATTAGATCCCATATATAATTAAATTATGCGATTATAAGATTAAAAAACATAAATATAATTCATTTACACATGCATTAAGTTGATTAATACATAATTGTTATTTCAATATTATTTTTAAATAATAACATATACGATGATGTGTGTGTGTGTATATAAATATGTATGCTTCTATATATATCTCTTTGCCATATCTTAATTGTTTGACCAAATTAGTTTTGACGTCCGTTTCTGATTTGAAATTCAACCCGGGTTGCGTTTAATTGTACGTATTAATTTTTACCTTACAGCAAGTTAGCATCCATATTCTTAATTTGTTGAGGTTGACACCATGATAATTTATCACGGTGTCAATATCTGAGCCCTTAAATTCATGGGGCTAACATATAGGGAGATCATCTCCTGTAGATTTAAAAATCTAGATGCCGACACTATAGTAAATTGTCATCGTGTCAACTCCACGTGAATATTTCCTATATATATATATATATATATAGCCGAGATATGCGCATGGGTTGGGGGTCCCGGCCGTGCGACGACGGTGTGGGCTCTCATGAATGAATGTCTATATATTTTCCTCTCAAATATTTGGTTGTTCTGTGGCTCGCATGCATGCAGCTGGGACTTTTATTCTTGCGCGCGTAGGTATACGTACGTATAATATGATGGTGAGAGCATGCATGCATGACCACCACCACTGCATGTCCGCGCGAAGGTCATGCCCCCCCCCCTCCTCCTTCCGTACGGTTTCATGCATGCATGCACCGATCAAATTAAGTAATAGGCCAGGTGATCCCCTCCTCTCCTCCTGCACGGGACGGGACGGAACGGGACGGGTGGGGGGGGGAGTTGGAAAATTAAGAAAGGGGTGTAGAAATATCCACCTCCATCTGTGAGACTTTTCAACGGCGTACATTATATTTTATACGTGCACACGGTAGACTCGGGAAGTTCTCACCCCGCTTTCCCTCCAAATCACGGTCACGGCAGGTATATTCCACCCGACCGGCCGACCCCACTGCGGAGGAGAACGCGCGGGCGGGGAAGAGACGAGAGAGAGGGAGAGCGATATATAATATATATATATATATACCTGACGTTGGTTCTGTGGGTCCGTGATTGGACAGCAGAAGAATTCCCATAAGATCTGAAACGTCGCGTCGCCCTGCCGCTTCGTCAAACACTGACCCCGACACCGCCATGTGACAGGGACTGTCCTCTTTTGCCCGCCACTGGACGCCACACCCAGCCAACCAAGACCTAATGAATTCTATCTGCAGAGCGGGCAAGTGGACTAATCAGAGGGGGGGGGGAGGGTCCTATATTTTTAAAATCTTTCAAAATTATATTTTCACTCTCATCTTTTATTGTTTTTACCGTAATATCTCTCGAACCGTTTCAACCAATGTCGCGATGCCCCGTAATAAAAGTTAGTCTGGATTAAGTTAAGTGATTTAACTCAATTTATTTTTATTCCAATTTATTTTGTTTATTTTACTTAATCAAAGTTAGTCTGCGTTGATGGCAGACAGGAATTAATGCTGGCGTTCTTAATTAATTTCTCGCGGAATCTCGGACCCCAACAAATTGTTATTCTAGTATGTATGTATGAATGTATCCATGTATAATAATCTGGGATCTGAGCATCACAACAGCCCGTTGGGAGCTAGCACAGTTAGTTTTAATGGTACAGAATCTGAAACGTCACCTCATGTCTCCTAATTACTTTATCCATCAAATTCCAAGGATCAAGAATCGGAGGATTTATATTTTTAAAAAAAAAACCTATCTGATGTATGTATCCTCCCAATTAATAAGAGGAGCACACTTCTGATCTCTTCTGCTTTTCTTTCTGGCAGCCAGAACCCAGTGGCCCCAACGGAAATGGTGGTGAGAGAAAAACAGGTTGGTCGATCAGTCCCAGAGGAGCAGGCCGCCATGTCGGGGGGCGGCAGTCCTCTGGCTCTCGCTGGGTCCAAATGTGAAGCCCGGTCAAGAACGAGGACCTCCGGTCTGCGAGAGCTAGCTAGACATGCAGTGGCGCATCTGATCACATGGCGATGGGAAGAGAGGGTTGGAGCTTTAATTTGTGCTCCCTGCAGTACTTGTGACAGGAGGGGGGGGGGAATTTAGGGGTTGGCTCTCGGTAGTGGAGGAGGAGGAGGAGGATAGCGTAGCCTAGAGACATCGATCTTTCCGATACAGCCATGCGCATTAATTAATTGCAACAGCTCCAACTGAAACCTAGCTAGCTATAAAACTAACACGTCACATCGCACGCAAACAAAGATGTGCACAGTGGATCAACCTTGCCAGGGCAGTGAAATTTATGTGCCTCCCCATGACCCAAAGATGCGCCAGTGTGGAGAGCTTGCCTTATCTGCGTCTCATGAAATACATTGCCCTTGTGTGTGTGTGTTTGTCTGTTTGCAGTCTCTCAGATGATGGGTTTTATCCTGCCGGCCGTAGACGAATCGAGGTTGTAAAATCGCAACCCAACTATAAAGTATAAACAACACGTACGTACGTACCTGGTTAGATGGTACATGCTGCAGAATCACTCACTCACTGTTCAGGAGCACGCGTGCATATACCCTTGTGCAAAGGGTAGCTCCAGTGTGTACACGGGAGGGGAGAAACGGAAATTGTTCGTAAACAAAAGAAATTAAGGTCCCCAGAGCGGCTCCACTGTTTCGAGTGGAGAATACGTACGCACGCACGACCTCAGCTAGCTAGCTAGCTAGCTGGGTGAGGTGGGAGAAACCTTACACCCGTGAGCCAGGCATGCCACTGATCAAGACAGGCATGACTCCCACAAACAGAAAGTAATAAAAAAAGGGGTTTCCGGAGAATTAAAAGCGATGAGCATTCCCGAGGCGTCTCGGGCACGGTAGCAGCCGTTGCAGTCGGTTCTCTCCCTCCTTTCCTCAGAATTTTTGTCAGCTACTTCGCACTAGCTAGCTAGACTCCTTCACTTGAATACTATCATGAACTGGGAAATTAATGTGTGGATGTATATATGGTGCATCGGCTTTCTTATCGGTGTTGTGTCGTCCACTTTGGATTGTGGAGTGATTGATACAGTACTGTTGTATCACCTTGATGCATCCACTACAATTACAAATGGGTCGCAAGACGTGTGCCCGACCTCTAAACCAGAAATCCTTCGGATCCAAATTTCCGAACCAATCAGTATGGCATGTCTAACGAGTACAAGAAACAATAATTAGTCACGTCATAGATTCATGCACAAGCTAGCTAGGGGAGTTGAGATTCAGCACCTCTCTCTCTCTCTGACGCACATGGGATTGGGGGGTTCAACGACCCCCCAGTACCAGTACCCCACCCCCTCTCTCTGTTCTAAAGTTTTTTGTTGGATATAATTAACTACAACATATTAGCAAATAGTACTCTCTTCTGTATCACTGCGATAGAAAGTCGTAATATTATAACGCCCTCGTGCACTCGTACATGCATACGACATCATACATACATATTAATTAGAAGATGTACTGTTACAATATATATATATATATATACGGGAAATATTTAAGTGAGGTCGAGATCTGGGTCGTTAAATACACGGAGCCGACATATAAAGAGATCATCTCCCATATATTTAAAGTCCCATATTTTAACATCATAATAATTTGTCATGATACCGATCTCATATGAACATCTCCATATATATATATATATATATATATATATATATATATTATGATTCTCATTAACGTTGTCACTCCTTGCCCACGTGACCTCGTCGGCGTCATGAAGACGAGAACAGTACGTACGTATAGAAGCCCAGCGGTTGTTGAAATTCCATTCCGGGTTTGGTGGCAGAAGTGAAGGAACGAGAGCTAGCACTGCCCGGCTGTTCCTAACTGTCATAAATATTGTCACTCGATCAAGAACCGAGCTACAGCTCTCTCCTTCCAGGGAGAGGAAACGTACGTTATCTCTTTGTAGAGCATTTAATGTACGGATTTGTGGCGAGTTCTTGCGGAACTCTTTCTTAACATTTGGGGTACGTACCGGGGGCAACGCTAGCTGCTATCGCTTATATTATATTAGAGACTCACTACTAGTCACCCAAGACCAGCTGGACAGTACTTTTGTCTCGTGTGTGTGTGTATATAGATATATATATATTGCCGGCCGGCACAGCTGCATGCGAGCCCGACCGAGATCGATGACGGGAAGATGGAGCAACCCCCCCCCCCTTCTGCCCTCCGGTGTACGTGTGATCGATGCAGCTAGCTAGTGCCCTATGCCTTCCGCGTCTATGCGATGTGCAACATGCACGACGTCATCTTCAGGTAACCGTGAACAGCTATCTAGCTGGCCCCGGGCGGCGCAGAAATGGAGAAACTTAAGTTGATGAGATCTGAGCAAGCTAAGCTACCATAGCGCTAGCTCTAGTTAGGCATCAGAACAGGGGCCCGCAAGTTGGGCCCAAAATTGAAGAAGAGACGCGGGCGCGCATTGTTCCAAAGTTGCATGCATGCCACATGTGTACGTACGTTTCTCTTTAAAACTGATTCTGCGGCGAGCTGTTGGTGACGCATGCAAGGGTGTGTCTCTACCTTCAGCTGGAATTCCAGGGAAGACGGGGTTTCAATTAAACGAGCCCGATCGACGCGACGACCCTTTCTTTAATTTGCCCAGGAAGCTTAGCTAGAGAAAATATAAAGTCCGACAGTACTGGTGGTGCCAAGTGGGTACTGAAGATGATTTCATCGACACAGTGGATCGCACCGCCGAGCATTTCCTCCATCGTCACTCCTCCGAACCTCATCCGAAACCCTCTCTCTCTCTCTCTCTCTCTCTCTCTCTCTCTCTCTCTCTCTCTCTCTCTCTTCTCGCTCGCTGGCTCGTGGGGACAGGAGCTCTGCTGTCAAGGGAAGAACAGTGTCGATCTCTTGAATGATTAGGCTGAGATCAACATCTAGTACTACAATGATGAGGCATATACAGCAAGTAGCACGTAGGAAACGTACTGCATGCAGTACGGGAGAGTTAATAATAATAATTAACTAGTTCATCGTCATCGTGCTCTCTCTTGCTAGATCAAAAACGATCGCTGAGACCATTAAGACCAATCCCTTAATTAAGGGGCTCGACTCCCACTTGCTGCGCAAGCAAGAAAATTTTTATAAGGTCGGCCTTCGATCGAGTTACATGTTCATACAGCCCGTTGACCATTCAAAATAATAATAATAAGAATAATAATAAACAATCAAGATCAGACACCTAATTAATTCACCTTAAATGATGAGTGGATCACTTTCGACTCATTTCGGACGTCTATTGGGTGTTTTGCCCAAATAATGCAGCCATGGAGTTGTACCGTCATGTATGGCGCTTAGGACAGGAAAAAAAAATACAGTTCGATATAATTAGAAATGACTAGTTCCGTTCTTAATAGGATGTTTGATTGTTTTTTTCTCTCAAATTTAAAAATAAGTATAAGAGACCCTCTAATTTCGTTTGGTGTTCATTTCTTAAATTTTAGGGAGAAAACCTCACCCCGTTGTAATCTATTTTTAAATAAAAATAACTCCCTACTAATTTTTTTTTGAGATCGCTCTCTCGTCACTCTCATTCTCCCCCTCCCTCCCCTGCATGGCCCCCCTCCCCCTCGGCCGGTGTCCCCTCCCTCTCCCTCCCCTCTCCCCCCTACTCGGCCCCCCTCCCCCTCGGTCGACATCCCCTCCTCCGCGGCCCCCCTCCCCATCGGTCCGCATCCCCTCCCCCTCCCTCCCCTACGTGGCCCACCCCCCCCCTGTATTCGCCCTCCCTCCCCTACGCAGCCCACCCCCCCCCCCCACGTATTCTCCCTCCCTTCCCTCTCCCTGCATCCACCCGCCCGCCGACCTCTCCCTCCCCCCTTCTCGTCTCTCTCCCTTCCCTCTCCCTACATCTGCCTGCCGATTTTTATCAATTTTAAAATTTAAATTAAAAATTTACACAACATAATTTTTTAGATAGAAAATTTTTTAAAAAAATTTATTCCCAAATACCCTATAACACTTGGCTAATTAAATTACGTACTTTTTTACTAGTATATATACAAATGATCTCCAAGTTATCTCCATCTCACGATGACATCCATTAAAGAGTCACGTGCCCTCTCACCTTAGACTCTAGTGAATGCATGAGATAGGATGAGACCATGAGCTCTCGTAATTGGCCCGCGCGAGGGAGACGCACCGTCAATGAAAAGAAGACGCTAGCTAGAAACTAAACGGCCATGGAGAAATAACTCAACACGGTGGAAATAGCTAGGCAACGCTAAGGCAAGAACCCATTTGAACTCCAACATTTGCATATTCCCCCCCCCCCCCCCCGGGTATTTTGGGATTGAAAAGAGGAACTACCTGTACGATCCCAGCAGACCTTGCAGAAGAGGAAGGAAGAAAACTGAACTTAAGAGCTGTCCATTCTTTGTTGAATCCGATTCTTCCTTTCTTTTCTTTTCTTTTCTTTTCTTTTTTTTTGGGGGGGGGGGGGGGGGGGGTTGGGGGTTTGCTCGGCGGGTAATCGGCGTAAGCCATCAAGGTAGCAATCGTGTGTCAGATAAAACATTGTTCCGCTAATCTCCAATCACACAGCTATTATCCTCAACCTTGATGCTCACGTTGCTCGTAAGCTATAAGAAACCATTGAATAAGGCGACAATCACAATAGAAGCCAGCGCCATACCTGTACAGACAATGCCTGCGGATAAAAACTGTATCACGGTGTAAGGCCAGAGATAGGAGGCAGGCATGAGGTGAACAAAACTGCCTCTTCCCGTTACCTGGAGGAAGAAATTGCCTCGACTATTCAGTATATCATCGGCGGCACGGTAACAAAACAATCAGAAAGAGAGAGACCACTTAATTTTCACGACATAGGCTGACATAGGCTTCTTTATTGATGTCATCATGTTGACAATCCCAACTTCGATGCTAAGGGTGCTCCGAGGAGCCCGAGTAAATTAGGCCAAACAATATCTAGTGACGTTCCCGAAATAGCCAGACAAGAAGCGACGGAAATTACAGTCTCACAGATATCATTCTATGTTACATACAGGAGGTACAGAAAATAGGACACCAGTGGCTTTTAAGGCCTTCCTCCCCAAACACCACCGTGACAAGTATCCCTCTCATGCTGCTGCTACAAGGAACAAAATTGTAATGATATAGCCGATCGGCAAGCACAAGAAAACTGGCATATCGATGTACAAAGGGACCAAAATGAGTAAGATAAAGATCCAACAGCCAAACATATGCCCAGGCCAATCTAACCAGCCAGTTTGCCTTCAAATCTGTGACCCACCGGTACAATGAAGGGCACCAAATAATGCTTACCTTCCGTGATGGATGAGAACATGGAGGTCCCTGCCTGTGGCGGTGGTTAAAATAACAACTCGCGTCATCTATCACAGTCACACCAATTTCACTTTTTCCGATGTTTATCCCTTTTAGCTTTAATAAATCTCCTGCCAGCTTTGTCACCTCCACCACTGCCCATAGAGAAACCCCCACCAAACTCAAAACTGCCAGTTCCTTGAAAGGGAGACTGTGGAAAAGCAGGAGGCTGAGTACCAAACTGAAAGACAGGTGCCCCTGAAGGGGTAGCTGAAGAACCAAATGGTATATTTGGACCAGGAACATTGGATGGTTGGCCAAAAGATGGAATAGAAGGCATTGCCAACTGGACAGTGTCATCAGCCATACTGTCCTCAACATTCATCTGATCATTCCCAGGTGAGCCAGAGCCAAAGCCCACTGTTGCTGTAGGCATCCCAAAAGCAGGAACTGCTGGGGAAAGAGGAGCCGATGATGTCGAGGTACCAAATGAAGTAAACGAGAGTGCTGGGGAGCTTGCTGTAGTTGCTTGAGTGAAAATGAATGCTGATGAAGTCGCAGGAACAGATGAAGTGAAAGTCAACGGTGAAGACGAAGAACCAAATGGTGTGGTAGGTGACGAGGTAGATGATGTAGCAGGTGTAAACATGGTAGAGGTGGAAGTTGAAGAGCCAAATACAGAACCAAAGATTGAAGAGGTGGTTGACTGAGAACTCGATCCAAACAAGCTTGGTGATGTCGCACTTGGTGCAAAGGAAGAACTGCTGGGACCACTGGAATCAGAAACTGCAAGAGATGAAGTTGTAGAACTTTGACCAAATCCAGAGCTTGAGACCAATGGCTTTATAGTGCTGGTTGATGACCCAAATGATGAACTGCCAAAACCAAGCGAGGAACCAGCCAAACCAAATGATGGAGATGTACCAGGACCAAACTGACTAGTCATGCTCTGAGCAAAAGGTGAAGTCCCACTTCCGGATTTAGTTTCATGAGTGCCAAATATTGAACTAGAAGTGCCACTAGCACTGGATGATGCTGAAGCACCAAAACCAAAGATGCCGGTGCCCACGCTCGATGGTGTCGCTGCAGTAGAAGTAGAACTGATGATAACAAAAGGCGATTCTTTGACAGGTTCTGGTCCCAAACTTATAGAGCCAGATTTAACTTCGGATGGAACTGAATCAGTGGAAACTGCTGAAACAGACCCAAACTGAGCCATTGCAGGGGAAGTAGATGGAGCAATGGATGCACTGTAGGAAGCACTTGCGGAAGCTGAGGTTGCAGAGATGATTGCACCTGCTGAACTACCCGAAAGAGATGTTGCTGGTGTTGCAGCCAAAACTGAGAATATGGATGAGGTTGATGCTAGGAAACCATTGCTTTGGCTGGAGGTTGTCGAAGCAGCAAACGAGAAAGTTTTTGAGGTAGTTGAAGTCGTTAATGCCGATGAACTTGTAGCTCCAACTGATTGAAAAAAATCTCCAGGCTTCTTAGTATCAGATTTACCAGATTCCGACTCCACTGGAGTTGTTACTGTTCCAGTAGCCACACTGCTGCAAGACATAAAGCATCAAATAACATGATTGGAATAATAGCATTTGATAAGGCACCAAAAGACAATGCCTAAACAAGTTCAGAATACAATTACAGCTAAGAGAAAGGAAATAGCAAAGAAATAATCTCTTCTGCTTCCAGTAAAAGAGAAGTCAGAAATGTTGAGCAAGATCCAAATTCCTCAGCTACATATCAGATCCTAACTGACATAATTGACGGGAAATGTTTATGATTTGTTTCCTCAGCTACATATCAGATCCTAACTGACATAATTGACGGAAATGTTTATGATTTGTTATCAGATAGTAATAAACATAAATGTAACCATTTCTAAGCCTTGGACAGATTATGAAAAAACAAAAGCATAAAATGGGCAAAATTGAGGAAACAGCAAAATTTATCCACATTACTTTTTTTACAAGAACAAAGGCATCTGCTCTATGTTCTAGGTTGACAATAAGAAAACTTGTAAAGTAACGATATATAACCATCATTTCTAATTTAAAAAAAAAACTATAACAGATCCGTATAGAAGGACATGGAACCTTTTGCACTGCTCTTATTTTGCAGAAGAAATGGTAAGACGAATTTTGCACCCAAAGTATGCACTGAGTTAAGAGTTCTTACAGCCTTATTTATAGAAGTTTTTTACCATTATTTTTAGCATCCAAGATCCATTGCATATCAAGGAGCTATACTGTTTGATTAACCTTTTCAAGCACGTTTTTTGGTTTGTGGACCCTATGCAGCAGTATTAAGACTTCACAATAAGGCAGCCAGCCATGGTTTGCACTTACGGAAAAAGTTAACCAAAATTCACCAATTCATATGTTGAAAATTATAGGTCATCCACAACAAAATACTATTAAAAAAGAACTAAAAACCAATTCCCTACCTGCTAATGAACAGCTAAACAGTAGTCTGGAAAGAAATCAAATTAAACACAGAAAACAAGTATCACAGTTTTTCGACCATGAGAACAAAGCAAGCCAAACAAGGATTCCCAACCAATGCAAAGAATAGAGGTCACCTTCCAAATAACTGCCCTTTCAAATCTGACTTTGCCCCAAATTTTAGGCTTGTAGGTTCTGTGGAACTCGTCGAAAATGTCAATTGATTAGTTTTAGAGCCAAAAGTGAATGTAGGAGCAGTGATTTGTTCACTCAATGGAGCAGATTTCTCAACAACTGGGGATGGCATGGTAGGTGTCAAAGGGGGCTGAGGCAGAGGTGACGTAACTTGAAATGTAAAACAAGTGTCTTTATCAGCAACAGCAAGTCTATCAACGCCTTTTCGAGCCTCTTTGCTTAATGAGAGGCTAGAAGCAACTTTACTTTCAGAGGAAAATGGAAACGGTTTCTTCATGACTTGAGCCTCAGATATGAAGATCTTGGGTTCTTTTGCTGATGCTTCTATTTTTCCTTTTCCAGTGGCTGAAGAGCCAGAAGTATCTCTGTGGTAGCTGTTGTCATCCTCAAGCTCCAACAAGCCCTTCATAAGTATTGCAAAACACAGGTAAACCAAGCATAATAGTTCATTCCTATACATACAAAAGAAATAGTATACAAGGAAGAACAGGTTCATAATTTTGCATAGTTGAAGAAAGGACAGATGAGGTCCCATACCTCAGGAGCCTGCATTGTGAATGCTGGTTTTTTCTGCAGCGGGCCAGCAGCAGAACCTGGGAAGATGGAGTCTGAAGGACCCTTAGTCGGCCTTGCATCTGCAACAGGAACCAGGTCACTGTCCGCGCCTTTGGCTTCAGATGCCATTTTAAGCTCCGAAGGAGTAGTCCTTGAAGGGCCATTCTCCTGAACCTTTTCCTGCTTTGGAGATACCGAACTTCCAAGGTGTGAATAATCTGGACCAACCACCCTGCCATTAGTGTCCACATTGAATACTGTTGATGAATCTATGTCTGCCACACTTTTTAAAGCTTGCCCATGTAACATGTCAAGTGTCAACTTGGGTGGTGACTCATGCCTGGAAATAGGCTTAACTTCGGATGATTTTTCCTTGGGGGAAGGTACTAATTTATCAAGTTGTTGCAAAATCTTCCTAGCCATCTCACTGGACTGGGGAGGAACAGAGACATAGCAACTCCTTTCATCTCCATTCTCTGCAGCCTTCCAGTGTGGGGTATCATACTTACGTTCCTGTGATATCAGAGGCATCTGTGCAGAGAAAGTAGATGTTTGAACATTATGCAAAGCATTTGTTGGAGGAAGAAACTTCCCAGGAAAAAGCAATGTCATGTCTTTTGAGGGAGATGCCAAATTAGACTTCTGACGAATTCTGCGAATAGGACCAAAAGATCCAACGTCACTTTCTATGATTGAACTCCTCCGTTTCAGGCCCTATTCATCAATTCAAAAACAACTATACTAGTCAGATCATAAATGAAGTCCATCAAGTGTTAAAGGATGGTAATAAAAGTGCCAATATGCATAACTTAGTAAAATTAAACAATATAAGCTTCCTAGAACTAAAGAAAAAAATGGTTCTAACTGTTAAGTAAACACGACAGTTTTGTAATTAATTATTTTTTCTGTCCTCCCGTGTACCATATTAACGCACCCTGATTACTGTTAATTACAGAGGTATACTGGTCCTTCCACGTCCGGTTCTGTTGACCCAAGCACAGCCCAGAACCGGATCCAGAAAGCAGGATCCGGCTGACTTTAAAACCCCCCACCCCCCGACCCCGACTCCCCGATGCCCTTTCCCATTTTCCCTCCCCCTCCTGACCGATGCCCTGACGCCCTAGGATTTGGGAGCTCTCCACCGGCCGGCCGGCCGCCCCTCGCCGCCGTCTCCGCCATCTGGAGCCGCCGTCACCAACGACAGCCGTTCGCCCATTCCACTCCACCGAGGTTCCTCCTCCTCCTCTCTCTCCACCGCTGTTGCCGTCGACCCACGCAGCTGCTAATACGTTTCCATGAATGGTTTTTTTGCAAATTCACTTCTAACAATAATTTATTTGCAAAAAACCCATTATAAAATTACCATTATTTTGTTTAAATGACGTGCAATTTAAGACCCACCTGAAATCACTCACAAATACCCCCCCCCCCCAGGGGAAAAAAACAGCATGCATTTCCCCCTTACCCACACATTCCAACCCTAAAGCAAAAAGACAAGAGATAGAAGTAAAAGCAAACCACACACACATAGAGAGGATATCATTATTTGCCTTTCAACTTTTAGCAAATTCTCCAGAAGAACCATAAATAAGCGCCATTTGTTTAGTTGCACGTAGACAATCTTTACATTGGGTAAAACAAAAACATCAGAAATTTCAACATTAAAAACAAGGCACATGCACACAGGAGCATGCATCTACTTAGCATCTGCCAGAATAAAATCAAAAAAACAATGTCTGATATAGATGAAGAAGCAGTTGTTGATCCCCTCCCCTTCCCCCCCCCCCCAAAAAAAAAAAAAATACATATCTTGCAGTTACCAGTCTCCATCACATTGGCAAGTTTCTTGTCGTTCTCACAATTGGAATGTTGTTGTAACAAACCCTAAACCAATACTAACATGTTTGACACGGATGTCCAACAGAGGTAAATTTTGACCAGCTGACTCATTAAACATTCCCCACATCATAGATTGCACTTGAAAAATGACACTACAAGTGGGTCTTTTAATTCCTGCTGTATCTCTTCATTGGATCTAATAACTTTTTCATTGGCAATCAGGAAGCCTAACAGTAGAAAGTAAATATTCAGTACATCCTGAACATCAGTGGAATGAAGGCGTACCTGTTTGTCACCTGAAAGTGCATGGTTCATAGGCATCAACTGATTTGATGTTGAGGGGCCAGAAAAACCATCATCAACAAGTTCACTGCCCTGAACAGTAAATAAGGATTCATAAGCAAGACAAATTTTTGCAATCAAAAAATGCTAAATATTCCAGGAAAAAAAACACATACAGTTGCATGTCCTTGCATGTTATACCTTGAGTGTAACTGTCAATGGACCCTTGAAATATGGAGAACGAGACATTTTATATATAGCTGATCTACCTCGAGACCTTGAAGCCATATAGCCATTCTCAGGATAGCCAGGAACACCAGGTAAGCGATTAACCGACTTCAAACTAACTGGTCCTGCTGATGCTGTTGTAGTAAAGTCTATAAAGTTTGGGGAAGCTGTAGATTCTCTGATTATTTGATTTCGCAGACTTGAGGAGGACATAGACATTTTTGAAGGCCTAGATCCCATATAAGCTTTTGCAACTTCTGCTGGTGAAGCAATTTCTTCTCCAGGGATCTTGTAACATGACCACACAATCAGCGCATTAGAAAGGAAGTAGGTGACAAGTTACAATTAACTTAATGGACCTGACATGGAGAAAACTGAGCAACCAAAGAGAAAAAACTTTATCCAATGATATGGGTAAGATGACTGTATCAAGCATCAGCAGATATTTGCATTGGACAGGCTCATTCATATGTATTTGCATACAATAAAAGCAAACCATGCTTTCAATGTATAAAAGGGTCAAATGAAATGTAAATAAAGACAATCAAGTGCAGCATTCAAGCACTAGATTTCTAGATGCCGTAGTGTTTTGAAAATGCAAAATGGGTATGGCATTACATGTGTCTATACTGAATAGACATGTTTCCCACATGTCAGAATTAAATGACCAGAAATATCCACTGATGTGGACATTTCTTTGGGGACTTTTCTTTGCATTTTACTATGTAACTCTGATCGCCCTCCTAATCAAGGGTATTTATGTACTTCGAACATATTTTACTTAATATAAATATAAGGGATGGGTTGGTTTTCTCGACTGGAACTGCCAACACCTTCTTCTCTCTCCATCGGCCTGTGGAACTCTTTCATGCTCGAGAGGAACGTGACAAAAAGTAAGTGAACATCCACATGTACTATAGAAACCAGGGACACACAAAAGTAAACACATAATCTTTCCTTTAATCTTTCCTTTATCGTGACTTTAACTGAAGACTAAGGAGATGTATCAATACCAGTGTAACAGTGTTCATATTTTGCACATCTAACTATAAGCTTCTCACTGGAGCATATGCCACAACGACTAGAGGGGGACGAAGGGAAGGAGTCTTCAGATGAAAAATCACTTACCTTCAAACCAGCTGCTGGAGTAGAAATTGCTCCAAGAAATTTAGAGTCTTCTATTTCATTTTTCTGTCCTGAAATAATTGCAACTTTCTCATTCTTGTAATCATCAGCTGGCAATAAAGTTCCCGTTTCAATTGCCTTCTTTGCATCTTCTAGTAAATCAACAGTCCTTGAACGCAATAATTCTGTCAAGTGATCAAACTCAGCCCTGTTGAGTAATAATTGTTAGAAAATGGCACGATGAATGGTAAATTTTGAAGACCAGAGTTCACCATGCAAGCTCAATTTACGGTCAACATGAAAATTATTACAACTACTGTAGATAAAATTCAATTAAAATACTTTCCTAGTGAAAGTCTTCTGCTTTAAGAGCAGCTCAAGTTCTGAAATTCCATCATCCTTACAATCAATCTTCAAATCACTGTCATCTTTGCTTCCTTGCTCTGGTATTTCAGGCAAAGGATCCTGCATTAGACGATCTCATACATCAGCATTCAAATAAAAAGCTCTTTCAGAATATGTGGTATTTGTGTTCCTTTCTTTTGTCAGGGAACTATTACTGAGGAGAGGAGAAAAATATATGGACACAAAATATTAAATAGCAACAGTTGTGCAGCATTATAAGAGACAAAATTGTGAGAACGTGGGAATAAATCATGACTATTTATTCAGTATATAATCATCAGACCAGTACATGGCATGGCAGGAACATCAGATATGACAAATGTGAAGTGTTTACTGACAAGAAAGATGGGGAAAAGCATTCACATGCTTTTTCCCTGTCCTATTTCCTGAATTTCTTTCTCCTTGCACTTAGTGCAACAAGAGGAATCATGAAGCACATTGTCCAATCTACTCATAAAGTATGGACAAGTAGACAGACAAAAAGGTGACATAAATCACTTGAGCTAAGTGTGATGTGAACGTGGATGTGCAGCAAATGCGAGCTAAAATTCATTAAAAAGCATGGTTTAAATGTACCCCCTTTCATCAAGACAATCAAAAATAAAGTGTTTCTGGTTTAACTAAAATCATCGATGATTATGCAGAAGGGACAGCAAGCCATATTTGTCATTTCACTATAATACAGAGAGGTAACAATACAGTGAAAATGCAAAATGACAAATGGAGAACAACATGTATAGCAAGAAGCATGAGAAAGATTATGCCACCTGAAGAAAGAATGCATCGCTTTTGAAAGGAATAAAAGTCAACTAAGGAAAGCCAATGAGCTTTGAGAAGCATCATATATCTCTTTCACCTTAGTAGAAACGCACAAAAATAGATGCCAACAGAAGCATTTCAAAGAAACATCTAGAGACCTGAGCTCCCATTTCAGCTTCCCTGTCCCAACATCATGGCTGAGATTCTTTACCAACATACTCCATTATCCACGTGTCTGTACTGACCATTTATAATGCCTAAAACCACCTTGCACTTAGAGCATAATTTGTAATGCTATCATTGGCTTCTGTAATGCAAAAAGCAATTAATTACCCCATTATTCTGGGAAAGTATAAGGTCCACTTCCCTCTTGTCCAAAAAACATGATATCAATACTTAAAAGGTCCATCCTTGAGTTAAGTGCATCTCAAGGAAGATAGCCTGAAGCTGCAATTTAACCTCTAGGTGGCCAACAGATGTAGGTGGACATCGGAGAGCAATGGCAAGATCACTACGAGATCTACCAACAAAATGATTGCAGACTGGGAATTCGATACCTTGTGATGAACCTTGTATGGTGCACTAGTTCTCCTCTAACAGCTAAGGTCCTAATGTGGATAATATCACAGGTGAGACTTCCCAAAGATAACTGGATAGCACATTATACGGAGGAGTTCCAGATAACTGGCTATTTGTGTGATGGATGAGAACAGACTATTGATCAACTGTCTAGAGTGTGCATTGCTGCAACTAATATGGGAGGAAATCTTTCATAAACTACATCTTAGGTGGAGTTCTCCAAACAACGTAGAGAACCAGATCCTACAATGGAACAGAGCACAGGTAATCATAGGAGACCGGCAAATTTCATTGTTGATTCTCATGCCATGCTCTGGGCCTTCCAGGAAGAATAGAATAAATGATGCTTCAAGAGATCCAGTAAGATATTGGATCTGGGGATGCAGTTTATTTGTGTTCTTGTACAGAAGTGCAACGTTCGTCTATAATTGATTAGCTCAGTGGCTTGGATCACCATTCACCCACTCCACCTTGGAGGAAAGCAGCCTTGTTTTTCCCACCCCTCCCTCCTTTTGTAAAAGATTTCTTGGTGGACATACAGACTATATACATATACATCCAAACTTTTAGCATTTAATGAAACTGTTGGCCACCCACTAAAAAGAAAATTACAAATTACAAGCATTTTGATTATGTACAATAAACACCCCTGACATGGTTATCTCGAGGGTGGCTTACTTGCTGGGTTGTAAGATTGGGGAGATCCCTTTCTCTTACTTGGGCCTTCCTCTTACCTCGGGTTCTCTCTGATATGTAGATTGGGTTCCTATCATTCAAAGGTATAAGTCTAGATTGGCGAAGTGGAAAGTTAGAGCTCTATCCTATGGGAGCAGATTGGTTTTGTGCAGATTGGTGTTGGATAGTCTCCCTACGTATTTCTTATCCATGTTTCGAATCCCAAAGACTGTAGCAAGGAAGATTAACTCCATTCAGTGTAGGTTCGTTTGGCATGGTAGTGGAGGGGATGTAGAGGATGGCATGACATAACTTGGGGCAGACTGGCTACTAGCAAAGTACAGGGAGGTCTTCGGATCAAGAATGTCAGAGACTTCAACATGGCTCTTTTGTGCAAGTGGTTGTGGAGGTTGGGGTTTGGTGATGAGGGGTTGTGGGCACAGCTGATTGGCATAGATACTTTGACATAAGGAGAGTTTGGGACTTGGCTTCGACTCCACCTTACAGGACCTCTCCTCTTTGGAGGGACCAGATACTTGTCTCAAGATTCGTGTCTGACTAGAAAACGGTGACAGAAGCCTTTTCTGGAAGGAAGGATAGGTGGTGCAGGGAGTCCTCTCTGGAGACTTTCTTCCCTAGCCTCTTTGCGGTGGCTGTAGACCCCCTGGGCTCGGCTTCCCAGACTTTTGACTCCTCCCTGCCTAGAGGGGGCTTGGACTCCAACTTTCAGGAGGGGCCTCAGACAAGAGGAGGTAGTCCTACTTCATGACCTCTCTCTCCTACTACCTTTCCGTCCTCAGCTAGACTTAGAGGATGAATGGATTTGGATGTGGGAGAAGGATGGCTTCTTAACAGTTAGATCTACTTATGGTGTCATCTCCAATGGAAGTGTGCGGCACAGCCTTTATGATCAGGTGTGGAGACCGAAGAGTCCGCTGAAAGTAAAGCTTCTAGGACTGCGGATCTCACATGGGAGACTACCGACCCGGGATAGGCTACATCAGTTCCTTCCGGATATCCAACCGACTTGCTGTCTTTGTGGAGAGGATTCCGAGACCCTTGATCACCTGTGTGTAGGTTGTTCCTACTCACAAGAGATGTGGAGAGAGCTTGCTAGGAGGACCGGCTACGGCATCGGCCAGCATAGCAAGGTTCACCACCTGCTGACGCAGTGGGATAGGCCTTGGCCCATCAGGAATGACAGGACTGTCTTTCACCCAGGTGTAGCATAAATCCTCGGTAAGGAGGGAGTAGATAATTCCCAAAGGGGTTTAGGACTTTCACACCTTGCTGGAACGAGAGGTGGGTTCTCGAGGAAGACCCACCAGTCATGTTGGCTGATTCTGTGCATGATATTGTGGATCATTTGGGGGTATAGGAATGACTTGGTTTCTAGGGATTATCTCTCAGTTGAGAGAGAGTGAGGCCGTAAACTTATTTTGGGCTGCTTGGGGTATCAAGGGGCCTTTTTGAGATCTCATTGATACCATCTCTGCGCATGCTCTTCTTTTTTTCTCAGATTAATCAAACCATCATACTATTACATCCACAATTCAGGAGATATATATAAACATATACATATATACATATATATATTCAGGAAGTGAGGTAACAGCCATGGCTAGCTTGGGTCTCAAAGCCAGAGATTACATAACATATTCAACACCAAACAAATAATACTAAAATCCTAGCAGTCATCAGCCATGTAGATCCAGATGCACTATGAAGACTTGAGAGCACATAATAGATAACCAAGTCATGACAAATGTCAAACATGGCAAAATTATAGGAATAAAACATGGGGGCATGATAACCATATGGCCGTGGAGGTATTCCTACGCCCTTATACATGAATGCTGTGGGGAGGATGAATTGAAATTTGCCTGAAACATAGAGCAAAGAATAAAATATTGATTAAGTATTTTAAATTATTCGATCTTCACATTCACAATATGGATTGCAGAATCGGCCGATTCGACTCGGAATCTCCGGGTAGCGGTCGAAGTTGGAAGAATAGGGAGAGGTGTACCACCCAACTTTTCAAAAATCTGGCGAGGCATGGCCAGGATCAGGCAGAAATCAGCAGAATAGGCCAATCCAAACCCGATTTGCCTGATCCTGGACGAGTCATTTGAATTTTAAAAAAAAAAGTAGAAAAAATGCATGAGCCACTGATTGTTAATGCCCCCACATTGCAATATGACTATAATGCCCACAATAATTTTTCAGCCAGGTGGGCCCTGCCCCCCTTGCAACTCCCCAACAAAGGGAGTGCTCCCCCCCAAGACCTGACCACGTAGGTCGATCCGTGATGTGATACCAACTCAAAGGTACATCAAGCTCCACAGTCCTCCAACACTGATGAAATAAATTTTACGACATTAATATCCCTGATTTTATCAAAATCCCAGCAATTAACGGACTTCATCCAAGAAATTAACGAAACAAGTAGCACAAGCTAAAAAAAATAACACTTTCCATATATGTCCAAAAGCCCATCTTTTAGTTTTTATCTTTAAATTTGTTGGATTATCAACATATACCAAGATCACTTGATCATGATCTTCAGAAAACCATAATTCATTATGTTCAATTATTGTGAGAAGTTAACTAAATGATGTTTTAATCATCTTTACCGCTCTTTTACGATGTAAGTCCATGACATGTAATAATTCTGATTTTTACTTTTTATTTTTGTGACTTTATTATTTTTAAAGAATTTTTTTGCATAAAAAATCATTGATAAACGAGATTTTGCAAAAAAAATAATTCCTGCAAATGTATTAATAGACACATCACTATGTAAATCTGAATTGTGCAAAAACGTCATATTTATTTGCAGGCATATCACTTCTTTTTATCAAAAATTTGCAAAAAAATCACGTTTAAATGGCATTTATGCACTATTTGAATTAACCCAGTGATATGTTTGCTAATGTATTTCTAAGAATGATTTTTTGCAAATTCACCTCTAACAATGGTTTTCATGTAAAAATCCCTTTTTTAAATCAGGCCGATCCAGGATCAGCCTGAGTTCACGTGAATTGACCGACCCTGCTGATCCAATTCAATCCGAATTGGAATCAGCCAGGGCCAATCCAGTACCCCAATCTGGGTTTACCTTCCTTGAACTCAGCACGCAGTTGAAAAAAACAAATCAACATGAATTTAGTGCGAGCCAGAGCAAGTCAGCTAGCCATGATTTAGGACCACTAAGACTGATCTCAGTATGTATTTCTTGTCCTCTCTTTCTCTCTTCCTTTCAATGGGATCTTGGGAAACAGTCTCTCCCTCGCATCTCCCCCCCTCTCTCTCAATAACTCAGCTCTCTTTTGGTGTGGAAAATTTGAAATTCATGAGGGATATTTTAGTCTTTTAATTATCAAATAGAGGGAATATTCGAATCTTTATACAATATTCGTCAGTCCTTCGACAGAAGTTAACTACAGTGACATTTTTGCACTATTTTTACGAAATCAAGGATATCTTTGCTAATGTAAATCCAGAGATGATATATTTGTAAATAGGTGTTTAACATTGGTTTATTTGCAAAAAACCCATAAAATTATTACAAAGATGTTGGCAACTAGATTAGACAGTATTATGGGGAGGGTTGTTAGTGGCTATTAGGGAGCCTTCATTAAGAGTCGCATTATCTAGGAGTTCTTGGTTGCACATGAATGTCTGCATGCTATCAAAGCACAAAAGAAGAGAGAACTAGTGTTCAAGCTTGATTTTTAAAAAGCATATGACACTGTTAGCTGGAAATGTCTGATAAAGGTTCTCAGCAAGATGGGCTTCGATGATAGGCGGATTGGATGGATTTGGGGGTGTATCCGGTCAGCCACTTTTGTTGCCCTCGTTAATGGGGAGCCGTCATGTCCCCTCTCTTGTTTAATCTAGTGGCACAGATCCTGATCAAGATGTGGTCAAGAGTTGAGCCTCATGGCTTAATCAGGGAATTCTAAGTTGCTCCACAAGGCCAATGCATATCACACCTGCAGTATGTTGATGATACAATATCATTCATGGCAGAAGGTTAGGGACAACTATACAACATTAGAATGATGTTGGAACTATTGTAGGAGGCTAGTGGCCTCAAAGTCAATCTCAATAAAAGTCAAGTGATTGGTGTGAATATGGAATAGAGAACCATAGAAAGGGGTGTTGTTATTTTAGGCTGTCAAGTTGGCCAATTTCCCATTACTTGGGTCTTCCTCTAACCCACAATGCTTTACAATGTAGAGATTGGAAACCTATGTTGTAGAGGTTCGAACCTAGGCTAGCGGGGTAGAAATGAAAACTACTCTCTTATGGAGACCGGTTGGTGTTGTGCAAATCAGTGTTAGATAGCCTACCTATCAACTTCCTCTCTACTTTCTGGATCCCTCTCTCAATAGCAAGAAAGCTACACTCTACTCAGGCAAGATTCTTTTGGCATGACAGTGAAATAAAGGGGCAAGGGCTAGCATGACGTTGCATGGGGAAAAGCATATGAAAGCAAGGAGGTGCAGTCTGGGACTAAAAAACATTAGGGACTTCAACATGGCTTTACTTAGCAAATGACCATGGAGAAGTGGCACAAAGGAGAAGGGGCTTCGGAGCACAATCATCAAGCAAAAATATTATCACAGAGTAAGGACATAGAATTTGACATCCATGTCTTAGCGGCACATATCTCATGTCTGGAAGGACATACTGTAGAACAGTGATTTTGTCAAGACAAGAGTTAGAGTGAGGCTGGGGAATAGGCAACATGTCATTTCTGGGTGGATGGATGATGCACATATCGTCCTCTTGAGGAGTTCTTCCATCATTATATGTAGTCTCGGAGGAACAACTAGCAGTGGTGAGTCAATTGCATAGTGGTCGCCTAAGCGTCACTAGGCGACTAGGCGCCCTTATGAGGCCAAGGTGCCTGCCCGCCTTTCTACTGCCCCAAAAAGATGAGCAAGACACCCGCCTAGGTGAGCAAAGCGCTCTGCCTAGGTGCCTTGGGCTGTCTGACCTGGGCATTTATAATACCCCCCTAAAATGTTTTAAGTCGAGGGCCTCTGCAATGTGAGGCGCAGTCATAGGTAGATTGGGCTCCACACACTCCTCCAACACCCCTCGCTCTATGTGTGTGTCTCTCTCTCTACCCCCTCTCTCCTCCCTCTATCTCTCAATTTTAAGCATTAAAATATATAATGTTTTCATGTATCTTATTCATAATTTGTATATTGAGGATATATATTTTTTGAATTTTTAAATAGGTACCAAGGTGTCGCCTAGGCAATGCCTAAGCGTACGCCTTATCGCCTAAGCACTTAGACTCCTTTGAACGCCTTAGGTCGTCTTGTCGCCTTGACAACTATGTTGTTTGATGAACAGCTGGCAGAGCGTACCTGGAGTCTAACTTTCAGAAGGCACTTGCGCGATGAGAAGATTGTCTAGCTTGAGAGAATGCTTGCAGTTCTAGAGCAATATAAGCCAGATGAGAGCAAGGCTGATGGATGTCGAGATGGGATAAGGGGGGTCGCTTCTCCATCAGATCGGCACATCAGGTCATTGTTGACAGTGGGATAAGACATCCATTACATATGCAAGTATGGCAGCCTAGGAGCCCTCTTAAAGTGAAGGTCCTGCTATGGAGAATGTCAAATGGGAGGCTTCCTACGTGTGACAGACTTGCTTCCTTCTTGGATGGTATCCAGAGACTGTGCTGCCTATGTGGGACAGAGGAGGGGGATATTGACCACCTATTCATTGGTTGCCGCTTCTCCCAAGAAGTGTGGCGACATGTTCTCTCCAAGATCCAGCGTCGCGTGCAACTAAGGCAAACGGTTGATCAGCTTTTAAGGGAATGGCAAAGGCATTGGCCACTCAAAGAAGATAAGCAGATCAGGGGGCTCATTCTACATGCTACCCTTTGGGGCGAAAGGAACAAGCGGGTTTTCAGAAAGGAAGCCACCATGGCACCATACCTGAGGAAGCGGGTGATTTTGTTGGTGAGAGGGTAACAGAGTGGGCTGTTCTTCTTGTAAAGTAGATACACATAACTCTGCTCGTTTGGCTTTTGTGGGGGGGTTAGAAAGGGACACAGCTTTTTGGTGTGAACTGTCTTTTTGTATGGGGATGTAAAGGGATGTCTTGGGAGATCACAGCATATACTTGTAAATCCCTCTTTCTATTTTAATTTATAAATAAAGTGGCACTACCCACTTTGAAAAAAAAATGTAAAAGCAAAGAGGTAGGTAGTTTGGGGCTAAAAAATATCAAAGATTCCAACATGACCTTATTGAGTAAATGGATTTGGAAAAGCAGCATAGAGGATTATCTGAATTTGACCAGATTGTGTTCCATGAAATAGGATGAAAGCCTTTCTCCTCTAGGCTAGAGGAGAAAGGCTTTCATCCTATTTCATGGAAACATGTGTGTACACTAAAGGAGGAAGGATGAGTGGGTCTCATGCCAATCAGCACAATTAATGAAGCTTTGTTGATGAAATGGTTATAAAGATCAGATTTGGAGATGGGACCCTATGAAATATCATTGTCCGGAAGAAATATTTTTTAAAGGATGGGGGTTGCTTTTCAGATCAGGAGCATAAAAACCACTTATCCTCACTCTGGAAGAACATTCTGAGGTGAGGTGATTTTTACAAATGCTCCACTGTTATTCAGGTAGGCGATGGAAGGAAAACTAGGTTTTGGGAAGACCATTAGATGAACAAGAGGCCTCTTCAACAAGTTTACCCAAATCTGCATGCCATATCTGTCACAACAGATATTAACATTAACATAGTCTGGTCAAATTCAGATAATCATTCTCAATGGAATTTGCTTTTCCAGAGAAACCTTACCAAAGTGGAAGCCAGTGAATTTTTGCACTTATCTGCCATGCTTGATAATTTGAAGATATCCCAGGGAAACATGGACAGCAGAACTCGGAGATGGGAAAAATCGGGTAGATTCTCACTTAAATCAGCAATTAGAATGCCTATGTATGGGGGTCAGACGTGGCCTGGCATAAATAGGCCTGGAACAAGAGATTGCCTTGCAAGATTAGGCTTTTCTTATGGAAAATAGCCTGAAATAGGATCTCAACTGCTGATAAGGTGCTCAGGTTCAAAGCAGATATCAGACAGTGGTGTGTTTTCTGTGGGTTTTACAAGGAGACAGCATCTCACCTTTTCCTCCAGTGTGGTATTATACGATCTGTGTGGTTGCAGCTCTTCAAGACTTTACATGTGAAGTGGACTAGCATCAATAACATCCATGATCTCTTCAGAGAATGAGACAAATACTATTTGGGAAAGGCTGAGAAGGATATTTGAAGGTTTTGTTTGCCAGCTATGCTGTGGTCTCTGGAGAGAATGGAATGCCAAAATCTATAATGAGAAGTTTGGTCACCCAATTTCTATCATTAGTAACTGCATTAAATGTATTTCAGAGTGGTATGCTAGTGCTTACGGGGCATCTATTGGGCAGTCTAGCCTTCTGTATGAGATGGGGGGGTGGAAAAGATTAATTCTGTAACCTTGTAACTTAGCTCCCACCATGTAGAGGCTAGTGCAGTCATGGAGGGGAGAGGATTTGGTCTCCAACAGCTTGGTAGAGCCCCCTGAGGCTTCTTTTGTATTGACTTCTTCTTCCTTTATTTCAATGAAATGTGGCCTGTTGGTCACCTTCCAAAAAAAAAATGGCATAGAGGAGGGGCTTTGGAACATGGTCATCGTACAAAATTACTATGGCAGTGCAAGGGATATGGGATTTGGCGACCCCACCTCATAGAGCTCATACGTCCTGTTTGGAAGGGCATTCTACAGAGCAGTGATTTTGTCAAGACAGAAGGTAAAGTGAAGCCAGGGGATGGGCCAAAATGCAGGTTTTGGAAGGACAGATGGTGCACAGACCACCCTCTTGAGGAGCTTTTTCCTCGACTATATGCAGTCTCTGTGAGCCTTTCACAATGATGAGTCATTTGCTTGACAGGCACTCGTCAAGGGTGTTTGGAAGAAGAAGAGATTGTATAGATTGAAATGCTACTTGCAGTCCTTCAACAGCATGAGCCAGATGTGAGCAAAGCAGATGGGTGGATGTGGAGATGGGACAAGGCGGGACGCTTCTAGGTCAGATCGGCGTACCAGATGACTGTTGATAAGTGGGCTGAGACATCCTTTGCATAGACAGGTATGGCAACCTAGGAGCCCCCTTAAGGTGAAGGCTATGTTGTTGGAGGATCTCACATGGGAGGCTTCTTACCTGTGATAGACTTGCCACCTTTTTGGATTGTATCGAGGCATGCTGTTGCCTGTGTGGGACAGAGGAGAATAATATTGGTCACCTCTTCATTGGTTGTCCATTTTCTAAAAATGTGTGGCAACATGAGGGAGTGGCACAGGCACTAACCACTCAAGGGAGATAGATGGATCTTCTAGCTCATCCTCCATCCTACCCTTTGTGCCATTTGGGGTGAACGGAACAAGAGGATTTTCAGAAAGGAGGCCACTAGACTAGAGAGAGTACGAGATTTTGTTGGTGATAGGGTGAGAGAGTGGGTGGTGGGTTGTTCTTCTTTGTAAAGCAAGCGCACACAACTCTGCTCTTTTGTCTTTATTGGGAGGTCAGTGAGGGACAGGGAAGCATCTTCTTGATGTGACCCATTTCTTTTGTATTGGGATGTATAGGGACGTTTTGAAAGATCACAGCATATACTTGTAAATCCCTCCATTCATTTTCAATTTATATATACATACAGTGGTATCCACTTTCAAACAAAAAACAATAACATGATCATAATACAATGCCTGCAACGACACAATCATAGAGTAAATCATTCTCTCCAATAGTTGGTACATGGAAATACATATGAAAGCATGCAAGTCAAAATAAGCAGACAGGGATACAAGAAGTTGGAGATACATATCGCCCTTCCAATATCAAGTTGGTACAAGAGTTGAATGGGCAGCATAAACTAAAAGAATGAAGAAACGCTCATCCAGACCAAAAAACACACTCTTTTGACAGAGACTGTGAAGCATGAGTAAGATCTTTATTACGCCCTGTACTTGATTTTTTTTAGTATCAGCAAGGTACGGAACTCAGGATCCAAAATATGTTTACAAGGAATTAAAAACTGGAATCCAGAAATGACCAATTTTGGCCTGTTCCAGTTCCAATTACAAATTAAGCCAGAAACTAGCCAGTTTCAGGTGGAAAGGAGGACGAGGAAGACAATGAAGAGGGAACAAGGAGGAGGAAAAACCAAGGAGGCTGGGGAGATGAGTAGGTCAGAAGCAGCAAAGAAGGGAAGAAATAGAAAAAAAAGAGGTAAGCAACATATCAAACCAGCTGTGGCAGTAGGCAGCCCATGAACTGGTGACAGACAGTGGAGGCAGCAGCAGGAGGGAGCACCCTCTATGGGCTCCTCCCAATTGGCCAATCCTCAAATTGGTAAGGAGTCAAAGTTAAGGAGATGGCATTTTATAAAACAACCTTTCAATAGGAAAATGTCGCACATTTGCCCTTAAATTATCTTCACTCGAATTAATACCTCTATATGTTTTCCGATAGAATTGGTGGTGGTAGAATCCACAATTATCTTAAAGGAAAAAATGTCCTTAAATTATAACAAAGAACCCTCAAACTTTTTTAAAATTTTTCAGTGGCAACCCAGAAACTGGCCAGAAACAGTTTAATCCCAGGCTTTCAGCCTATCCCAGATTGGTCAGGCTGGTTTTCAATCCATTAGTATCTCAAAATTTTGCATCAAATCATAACCCTTCGCAAACATAACACATCATATAATAATAAATTACACACTTCCTAAAGAAGAGGGATTCCACACAAATCCAGTTTTTAAGAGATGATCGCAAGTAAACACAAGTGCGAGAAATAATGCATACAATCCAAAGAAGAACTGGACAATGCCCTAGCCAGCCTTGCAGGTTTTATATATAATTGGGTTCATAACCTCCAGTTCAGCTGATTGTCATATAGCAAAGAACTGTTTTCACCCATGAAGGAATTGATGCAGCATCTTTTTCATAGGGTAAAGGGGTACCCATTCTGACAGAAGGAATCACTGGACATTTTCCAATTCGACAATGCATAAAGTGGTTGATCCAATATAAAGCGGGACTATGACTTCTCACTGAAACCTTACCAACAAAATAACAAATATTAATGGCACTACAAGACATGCAGATGCAGAAGTAATTGCAAAAACCATGCAACAAAATGCAATATACTATAAAAATGTTAGTCTTGACTATACCAAAGAAGTCCGTGCAGAACCAGCAATAATGGTTCTTAAGAGTTAAGAGTGACTTACAGTGCTGACCAAATCAGAAGCATCTTGTCGGGGCTCACAACTTGACGCTGCATACATTAAATGAATATCAAAACAAAATATGTAAGCATTACCAGAAAACCATGATCTGTTTTGTAATTCAATGAAACATTAAAATTTCCAAAAGGAACACCATTATAACTTACTGAGAGGACATTTCTTGCTGATAATAAGATACTAGATACGAAACTATTTCAGTACCAGGTTTACCCAGATCGCTGACCTAGCTCGATTTGGGCTGGCCCTGTTCTGGTACGACCCACACCGACTTGGACTGGAGCAGGCTGACTCGGCCAAATCATGTGATTCAGGCAATTTGATGGCATTTTTATTGGAAAACTCCAACTTTCATGAAATTTCAGGGATTGTACCCTAGATTTTGGCCTAGTTATGATAAATAAACTACGTAAGTCAATAATACAATGTTGGGAAAATTACATCTATACCCCTAGAATCGTGTGAAATTATCCTTATACGTCCACCTTTATCCATATTTACCGGAATACACCTGAAATCTCTTAACCCGAGTCGCAGTGCCCCTGGGGTTACATCTCGTGTACACACGATAACTCATGTGAGATTAGCATTTCGCCCCCACTTTTATTAAAAAGAGAGAAAGAGAGAGAGAGAATGTGCAGCAGTTGCCCTCTCCGTACAGGCAAGGTATTCAAAACCGGTACCAGTTTCGATATCGGACAGGGCCGATACCAGTACCTGTACTGGTACCAATATGAACCGGCACCGTCCGGTACCATCATAGTTGTCAAGGCGACAAGGCGACCCAAGGCGTTCACGGGGTCCCTAAGCGCTTAGGCGACAAGGCGTTCGCTTAGGCGTCGCCTAGGCGACACTTCGGCCACTAATTAAAAAATAAAAAATATATATCCTCCAATATATAAATCAAGAATAAAAAATGTGAAAAATATAAAAAAAATAAATTACATGAAGAAACTATTGTAATTAAATTATGTGACAATTATAGAAAACTAAGTTGTATCAACAAATTACAAAAAATTTAGAAGTAAATGCAAAAGATTCAAAAGTAAATGTAAAAAGTTCAGAAAAATTACAAAAGAATATAATAACATCAAGAAAATTATAAAAAAGAAAGAGTTAAATGTACATAACAAGGTCGGATCCGGTTCGGACAGGCCAAGGTTAGCCCCGCCTTGGCGCCTAGGCGCCCGCCTTGGCGCCTAGCCCGCCTAGGCGACCGCCTAGGTCGCCTTTTCCAATATGAATAAGGCGCTACAGCGCCTTGCCCTTTCAAGAGCGCCTAAGCGCCTAGGCGCCCCCCTTGACAACTATGGGTACCATACCGGTTCCCCCACTCCATCTCCTGGTTCCACCTCCCCTATTTAAATATATGTTATATATCTTTGGTCATTTATACTATATACTTTCGCTATGAGGGTCATTTCATAAATAACAATCATCTTTTAAAAATGAAAACCAACCCTAAATCCCTAATTGAGCCAGCTTCGTGACCTTCATCCGCCTCAGCCCGCTGTCACCGGCCTCCTGTCATGAGCTCGCTGCTGCCAGCCTCCTGTCGTGAGCCCACTGCTGCATGCCGCCATCCTCGCCTGAACCTACTGCCGCCGCCCTGGCCTGAGCTCACTGCTAGGTTGCAAGCCAGTGATGTTCCTCTCTCTCCCTCTCTCCCCCTCGCCCCATTTGTCTCAGTCCCGCAGCCACCCCTGTTCTCTCTCTCCTTCCCTACCCCCCCTCTCTCTCGACTCTCTCACACAACAGGGAGATGAGAGTCCGGAGGAGGCAGCCTCAGATTTTTATTTTTTTATTTTTTTAATGTTTGCACCGGCCGGTACCAGGCTCAAATGGCCGGAACCGGACCGGCCAAGGCCTATTCCGATACGTACTAGGCGGTATTAAATACCATGCGTACAGCTGGGGCCGAAACTACCGACGGTGGAGGGCCACCTGGGCAAGCAACAGGGCGACAGAGGGCCACCAAGACAAGCAACAGAGCATAGCCTAGGCGAGCAATGCAGGGAGGTCCCAAGGAGAGCTGGGCAGAGCTAAGGCAAACACGGCAGGGCAAGCAACACAGTTGAGGGGTACTGGGCGAACATAGAGGGGAGGTCCCAAGGCGAGCTGGGTGAGCAGCAAGGCAGCGGAACGCCTAGAAGAGCAGGGAGCGGCCTCTCTACTCTCTCTCGTATCTCTCTCTCTCTCTTCTATGTCTAGCCGGCACCAAAGAGCAAGGGGCGACCGCATCTCTCTCTCTCTCTCTGCACACATCGATAATTGGGATCCACAGAACAGAAGCGGACAACCTCCCCCCCCCCCCGCCAAAGTCGAGGAAGACGATGGCCGCCACCGTCGCGTCAATGTGATGTGTCCCAAGGTGCTCTCCTGAAGGATTCCCCTGCTACGGCAATCTATGCCGTGCTCCCTGCTGCCGCTACAGAGGAGGTCGGGGTAGGGGATGGTGGATGGCGAGAGAGACGTTAAGGCACCCGGGTTTCCACTGGTCTCCCTCTCAAATGGAGAAGGCTGATGGGGAAGGGTGGCTGGAGGTGGCCAAGGTGCAGGGACGCCCACCACTTCTCTCTCTCTCTCTCACTCACTCACATACACGCACACACACACACACACACACCCAACGCGTTCCTCGGCGGCCACCGTGCTCCTGCGCTTGCTGCTCAACTGGGTGACAGTTTACAGGCAGCTGGGCATGGGCCTTCTGGGAGCATCGCTGGAGCACAACGGCTACGGCGACCTTGGGGAGGTGGAGCAAAGTAGCCCCAACAGGCGGAGGCATTCGTGGCGGGCGGTGGTGGAGCAAATGACACCTACAGTCGCCGACCATCGGACTCTGCCCGAAAAAGAGAGAGAGAGAGAGAGAGAGAGTTGACGAGAGGGAGAGAGAGAGAAAGAGAGAGAAAGAGAGTTGACAAGAGTTAAAATGGTAGGTTAGTCATTTTACACCTCCTAACCCACCTTGAGCTACGGTTTGTGACCGATTTGTGACGATAGGGGTACGGTTCATCCTTCATAAAGATTTCAGGTGTATTACAATAAATACAATAAAGGTGAGGGTATAGAGGTAATTTCGCAAGATTCTACAGGTGTAGGGGTAATTTCCGTTTAATGTTACAATTCATGTTATCATTTTTTAACAATTTTTTTAAATATTATATCATCATTTAGGTAATTAATAAATGAATATTCTCTAAAATAGAGTTTCATGCTCTTCATCCATGGAAATGCAAGATCCATGGCTAATGTTCTACATAAGAAACCATATATACTGGTACTAGGCTTTACCAACAGCACAGTTCTTTCAAAAATCTAGGGAGCATGACTTCTGAGCTCACCTAAAGAATATCAATTTTTGTGAAAAGGACACCAAACCGGGGACTAAATTGCCAGTCAGTGGATAACGGCTCACTGCAGCCCCCAACAGCTTGAAAATCTAGTAATTGTGAACTCAGGATTGGCTGATCAAAGCTGACATTGGGTATCATGATTGGCCCATCCAGATCAATCACATCCGAAACAGGGTCTGAGGGCAGTCGATCAGGTTCAGATCAGAATGGATCAATCCCATCAAAACCAGCAGTTCCAATCTTGGTGACCATGCAAACCCCCCCCCCAAAACAAAAACCCAAATAGAGAGGCTATAATCATTTAGCCTCAGAATTACTAAACCACCGCACATTTGGTGCTATGTGGGTCTTACAAAGGCAACATTATGCACTTAAACAATTTGCATGAATTACTAAAACGAGTAAATGTTAGGGGTCAGCAGGAGAATGAGTATTTGACAAGTTAAAAAATAATCTTGGGTAGGGAAAGACACCTTTTATTTCTGGGAACACAATGCACCAGGTGACATGATGCCAGAATATTATTGTCCTATTTGTCTGTCTTCTTACTTTTACATGTGGAAAAAAGTGTATGACAGCCTTTATTTGATTTTCCTTTTCATACGTTCGTCTAACATGAGATTTTTGGAGAATTCCTGTGCTCCGGCTTTTCTTTGAATTTAGCCCATGTATGACATCAGGAAAGTAGAAATGAGAAAAAGGAATGAGAAACACATTGTGACAAATTATTCAAGTCTGATTTTACTGTTACTTTGAAGATGGGGAAGTGCTTCTACCCACTCCCCCCCCCCTTCAAAAAAAAAGAAAAAAGAGCATGGAGAGGTGCTTCTTCAGATAGGGACAGATTTGTGAATAAGGTGAGCCCTGGGGGACATTTTAAGGAGGTCAGAGTGATGACCTTTAACCCAATGGATGGGGGAGAGCATGTTCGAGAAGAGTATTTTATCTTTTCTGCTAATGAAGTCTGAAGAGGAAATGGGGTGTTGAACCCCATAACATTTATATTAATTTCTGGTAATTACAGAAAATTTCAGAAATTAAAAAAATTCAAAATGATGTTCGACTATCACTATCATGGCAATGTACATTTTATCAAACACAACAAGGAGCGGTACGAAGCCATGTGCAACCGCTCTACAAAAATATCAAGTGTTTGAGGCCAATAAGTTCCTTAAAAGACATTTTGACAAACACCGGGTGTGTGACGTCAGGCCATCAGGACCTTAACAAAATCCCACGACAAGTCGAGCCGTTGGTTCTGTTTTATGACGAGTGGACGTTTCAACAAAACACCTCATGGGCGGCGTGAAGCCACACGCTCGTGAGATTAAATCCATACAAGAACAAGTGTTTTTAGTTTAGGGGCCCATTCGGTGTTCCCATGATATTTAGTTACAATTCCGTCAACCTGAAGTTAAACGGGCAGCAAGTCGACGCGTGAGAAATTGTCAACAAACAAACAAAAATCTCCACGTGCATCTCACTGCGAAAGAAGCTAGAAAAGGACAAAAAAATGCTCAAGTCCTGGTCCTTTTTATAGGGTTGACAAAGGTCCACCAAAAAGGGGGGAGAGAGATCCCTCCCTCTTCTCTCCCTGCGCACCGGGGGAGCTCCCCCCGATCCTCCCTACAACCGAAGGAGCCCCCCCCGGCACCGCCTGCACCGGGGGGGCTCCCCCCGGTCCTCCCTGCAACCGGGGGACCCCCCCCCCCGACTCTGTCCGCATCGGGGGAGGCCCCCCCGGGCCTCCTGCGCACCGGGGGGAACCCCCCGGGCCTTGCCTGCCTGTGCGCCATCGAGGGGAGGCTTCTCGGTCCCCCCCCCCCTTTTGCCACTGTGCCACCGGGAGAAGAAGAATTGGAAGAGGAAAAGGCGGGGGAGAGGAAAAGTCAAGGAATTACCTCCTCCAACCTCCGGGGGATCTCCTCAAAGGCCTCCTCCACCTCCTATAAAACCCAAGACCTCGTTCTTGCGAAGGGAGAGAGCTTTTTTGCTTGAAGAGAGAAAACTCAGATAGAAGACAAACTACTGCCACCTGCAAGAGGTGAGAGGAGAGAAGGGCGCCCTCCTCCTTAGTCAAGTTTTTTAAAGTTTTTGCCAAAAAGGCCCTCATGTGGGGTTCTATGTAAAAGATACCCTCATGTGAGGGAGAGTTTATGTTATTCAAAGAAAAAAGATGTGAATGACGCCCATCGACTTATGGTCCTGGAGTTTTTATACAATAATCCAGAAATTGCATAAATACTATGAGTCCAGAAATTGCAGAAATACCTTCTGCTATTCAGAAATTGTGAAAATATATCCTGCTACGCAGAATATTGCAGGAATAACCCCAATTGTGCGAAAATTGCAAAAAAATATGTATCCTGTTATCCCAGAAAATTACAGAAACGCCCCCGGTGACAGAAAATTACAGAAACACCCCCCGATGGCGGAAAATTACAGAAATGCCCCTGATGGCAGAAAACTATAAAAAAACATGTCCCCGAAAGACATAAAAGTGCAAATACACCCTTGAAAGGAGGGGAATTACGCATACACCCCTGAAAGAAGAAAAATTGCAAATATACCCCTGTCTTTGGGAAGGAAAGTCCTCCTGAGGGTCGACATTGTAATTGAAGTCTTTGACAATTAATCAAAGGTGTTCGGACTCGTCCGATGTAAATTAACACCGACTCCGGTCGGTGGAGAGAGGTCTTATACACGAACCCTAAATCGTCTGATAAACTCAAAAAATGTGGAATTAACAAATATGCAGAAATATACGCATATTCATCCAACGAAATTGGACGCGCAAAATTTCCGCGTGTTAAACATGGGGATAAGCTCTTTCCCAGAAAAAGTGGGGATAGCTTATACTTGTAGCATGTAGCAGTGTTCCTAACCCAAAACTCCAGCCTCTAAGCAAGTAGAGTTCCTCAGGTTTGTCTTTTTTGCAAAACAGGTAAATAACATGCAGGATGGAAGCAGCTGATCACTAGGGAGAAGGGATGTAATGGTGATTATAATACAAAAGGTTAACTTACCTAATTATTAAATCTTCAGTTAGCCTGTAGCCATATTTTTCATAACCTCTGAGCCAATAATGATACCTAGTACATGCAGGTATTAGTAGCTAAGCACAGATGAACATGTCCTATACCTCATGTATCTCCACAGCTTGCTTTTATTTTTTAAAGCTCTGTTGTGCCCAAGACACATCACCACATTCATATCCAAAAAACATAGCTGGAGCATTGACTACTGGATGCAGAAAAAGTTCCATGCCGGGCAACGAGATTGACCAAAGTTCCAGAGTGTGTCAATTCAAACTTCTTGGCTTATAGCATTTAGGGCATACACAACAATATTTGCTACAAAAGCTGTTATAATGAAATAATCTCTGGATTAAAATCCCATTCTATCAGCCAAGTGTTCAAGCGTAGTACATGAGTCTCATTCCTACCTTTTTCAAATGTTGGGCTCAACACCCAATTTGCAAATAAATGTATCTTAGTAGTTAGTAATTGTATACTGTCCCTTGCATTTTCTACCTTCTAATTATACCCACTTTCACCGCTAGAGTATACACTTTGTGGCCTTCTAATCAGATGAACAACCTTGGATACTTTGTGTTAGAGCAACTTTCCTTAAAAGGAAAATTACCTGCTGCCACATGTGTAAATTTCTTTCTAGATGTCATGGCCGTGTTTCTAATAATCTTCCAATTCTATCAAATGCCCATGAGGAGACAGAAGATCTTAATGTTTTTTTGACTATTCTATCTCTTGGACACAGTGAAAAAATGAACAACTGCATCAAATTGGTTGTCACATGAATTTACATCCATGTAACACCATATCCATCCATATTTTTAAGTGTGTAGTACCACTATTGTATTAAATGAAAAAGAGGATGTACAAGTATAGTCAACAAGCTCTCCAAAAAATTTCTGTACAAAAGGTCACACCAGGACAGTGTGGAACACCCTAGGCCCCCAGCAAAACAAAAAGAGGGGAGTTAAGGGAATTCACATTACAAAGCAACTCTGCCCATTCCCTCACTCTATCACAAATGAAAGATACAAGAGAGCTCTCAACTCTAGCCTCCCTCCTAAATATTCTCTTGTTCCGTTCATCGCACAAAGATCAAAA
The DNA here is from genome assembly GCA_022559845.1 of Amorphophallus konjac. Lineage (NCBI taxonomy): Eukaryota > Viridiplantae > Streptophyta > Magnoliopsida > Alismatales > Araceae > Amorphophallus > Amorphophallus konjac. The sequence goes on from CM040126.1 coordinate 5,347,338, forward strand.
AGTGACATGCAGTATCAACCACCATACAATTCAATCCCCTCTGTGAGGCCAACGTCTACCTCAAGCCCCAATGAAATGATGCACCTCTCTCTGACGATCGAGAACACGGTAGGTTCTCCTAACAAGCTCCCCTCACACCTCCTGTGAGTAGATACAGTCTACAAACAGGTGGTCCAATGTCTCGTCCTCTTGACCACATAAGCAACAGGTCAGTTGGATGTCCGGAAGGAATTGGAGCAACCTGTCTCGAGTGAGTAACCTCCCGTGAAAAACCCACCAAATAAGGAGTTTCACCTTTAGCGGACTCCTTGGCCTCCAAACCTGAGGGGCAAAACTGTGGTGCACCACTCCTTCAGAGATAATGGTGTAAGCAGACCTAACTGAGAAGGTCCCCTCCCTTCCCCACCTCCAAGTTCACGCATCCTCCCTGACCATATCCATCCATATTGCTACATCAGAATGGTTACCACTTGTTTTGGGAGCTTGATGATAATGTGTTTCTTACATGATTCAATCTGGTTCCCAAAACCAAACAAACCTTTACAGCAAACAAGAATCAGAGGAAAACCAATATAAAGCCATTGGTTAGACAGCATTTCCACTAATCTGATAGAAAAGAAACTGGTAAAAGGAAGAAAGTAATGTCATCTCAAGGAGAAGACAATGTAGGAATTTAGGACTGGAAATTGGAGTAGTTTTATATGGTTTGTTCTCTCCTTGAGACGATTCTGAATCCTTTACAGACAAAACTCTAGTCCCAACTTCCAAGGTCTAACAGCAATGCAAAAACTTTCAAAAACATATTAAATAATCTATCACTTAAAGTAAAACTCTACGGATTTGGATTGACTTAGTCTCAGATCAAATTAACAGCTCTCCTGATTTTCAAAATTATCAGGGCTGGAGGGTTATTCGTGCTGTGTTTTTACATATGTTTACTTTTACTTGGACTTATCTAATTCTGGTTATAAAAGCTCTGAATTAATAGTTAGGAGCTTTAACTGTGGAACAATGTTGATGGCATATTACCATGCGTGTAGGGTTTCTCATATTCGTATGTTGCACAGATGATATCAATATTTGCAAGTTATGCTTGATCTGGCAACATCCAACTGGGAAAAGAGAAGGGGAGGGGGGATGCAGGATGGTATTCCTGCGGTGGTGTTATAGAAAGAGTTCATGAGACAGATGCCAAGCACGGTATCTTCGAAAGCGCAAATCATAAAAAGAAGATGTATCAAACGACAGACTCTGAACATAAAAGCTCTGTATTGAACTATGGAACCAATGAGATGAGCACAAACAATGAAGAAAAATGAAAACACATGTAAACACAAGTTTTAGCCGTAATGAGTATTAGAGAAGCACATGGGACTCCTCGCGTCCTTTCACATGCTGCAACCCACTTTAAAAAATAAATTGAAAAAAAAAAGGAAACAGCCCTCCGCCGCCCTCCGCTTGCAGATGGAACCCACATTCGGAAAAGGTTACCGGCGCCTCCAAACTGCCGACGCATAATAATATAGACAGTACCAAGAGCAAGCCTGTCTAACAACACTCGTTGAGCATGAAATCAACTCACCGATCACCGTAAAAGCAGTATAAGGTCACTAAAAATCTGGCAAGGAGAAGTTCTAACTCCTAACTCAGATAAGACATTAGTAAAAACCTAACAATTAGTTAGCTAGGAAGAGAAAGCGAGCAAGAGAAAGATGAAGAACGATAATATGGGGGCGGGGGGTGGACGCGGAGAAGGGCGGCAAAAGCAGAGAAGATAGAAGGGGCATAGAAGGTGGCCGTCACCTGGAGCTTCGGCCGCGGGTGGAGCGCCGAGCCGCTTTTGGAAAACCGAGGAGAGGAACCTGGTGGCCCCCCGGGTGATCAAGCGGGAGGCAGGATCCACGAGCTTCGACAGCCACCCGTTCCTTCCCCCGACAGCTGCCGCTGCCCCCGACGCCGCCTCGACAGCGTTGCTCCGGATCCCCCGCGCCGCGGCGGGCGGCCTGTCGTACGGCGTCGTCGGGGCCCTCCGGAGCGGTCGCCTCCGGAACTTACCCCCAATCCCGCCGCCATACCCCTCCTCCCCAGCCGCCGCCGCCTCCGACATGGCCCCAACCCACGCGCTCGCAAACCCAGAGGGGGTGGTGGGTGGAGAGAGAGAGAGAGAGAGAGAGAGAGAAAGAGAGAGAGAGAGAAAGAGAGTTTGAGAGGGACAGGACCCAAACGGAGCGCGAATGTGACGACGAAACAAAAAAAAAAATCGCGAAGGGAAACCCTCAATCGCCAACAACAAAGAGAGCGGAGAAGAAAAAGAGTCTGGCTTCCAAAGATATATTAAATTAATTTGTAATTTATGTCACCATCTCATTATTTAAATAAAACAAAAGATAAAATTAATTAATTTTAATAATATTTATCTAATTTAATTTAATTTTTAATAATCTAATGATGCGAGTTATCGGATATTTTGAGATCTAATTCAAAAAAAATAAAAAAAATAAAATTGTTGCACACACAAGATATGTAACTAGTCAAATTCAAAGAGATTTTTGATAACATAATAAAGATAGAATAAAGGATCTTAATTAAGAAAATAAGGAAAATATAATTTGATCGGACAAATAAAATTTTCCACTCTTAACTTAAGCTCTCTTAAAATAATTCATTTTACTTAAAAATGTAGAATGAGTTAATTCATTTTAATTTAAACATATTTTAAAATATAAAATAAAAATATTAAGTATAACTTATCTGAGTTTAAGTTAACCTTAATTTCTCTATTCTATCGTCAAAAAGGACCAAAAGAAAATAAAGCATGCAGTTGTCTCTGGTCTCCCTCACGAGACTTTTACAATTTCTAGTCCGAGAAAAGTTTGTTGCACATTTAGGGTGTGCAATATCTTTATTTTTTTTGAATGACCATCGAGATATCTTAACTTGAAGTAAACATCGTGTGACCATTTGATTATCAAAAAATTAAAAATAAAACAGACTGATTTTTAAAAGAATAGATCAAATACTATTCATTTAATGTGATTTCTTTTTTTATCTCTTTACGAGTAATTTATCGGTGACGTGACTTATACCCAAAATTAAAATAAATTATGGGTGACTCCAAATAAATTTCAAAAATCAAGGGTGCTAATGTGCAATGAGCCTTTATCTTCTAGTTCTGGGCACTCCTACTTGGGGGTGGATTTGTCGCTCAAATAAATATATATATATATAATATACTTATAGAGTCAAATTTTATCCAATTTGTGTGTTTATACAATTCAATCGATGGTCAAATGATTAAAAATTTGAAAAATAAATAAATATCTCGTATCTTTATACACGCTGAAGATTGAGTCAATCACTTATTACTTATTAGACATATAAATATACCTACAAAGTAATATATATATACACATATACGTATATTGCTTTTTTAGCCATCTAACTTGAGATCGAATTATATGAACATATAAATCTAAAAGAGATATATTTGATTTTTGGGGGGGCAAAAAATTGCATGTACGGCGGGAAGGTGCAAGCAACATGATGCATTACTCGGGAACAAAATACAGCCCGGTTCAGTCCAGCGCGCCCACTCGCACGTCGTTTTGTCGAGCACCGGCGACAGAACGACTGAGTTATACACACATGCTGGGTCCGACTCGGTAAAGTTCCTCCCGATGGGCTGAGCACGTACAATTTGGAGGCTCAGTTTATGTGCAGCTTATGAATAGAAATCACACTTTTAACCACCACCGAGTGACCAGTCCATCTTGCTTCACGGTAGTCAGGTAAGGTCGTAGATTAGACTCTAAAGAGAGAGAGAGAGAATATTTATTTGACTAATATTTAATTTTTGAGAGATGTAATTCTCAAATTTACTAATCTTTAGAGAAAAAAAGATACAATGTGAGTTGGAAGTCACTATATTTAAATCTAATTCTATCACACTCTCTGCATATCCACTAGTATCATCATACTAATTTCCCCATTATTAAAAAAATAATAATAATAATACAATACACTTGGAGAGTTGGAATTATCAAGTCCAGCTCAGATGCACGTATTTACGGTATCCAGGTTTACGAGAAAATTCTGAAGTTACCATAAATTCGGTTGAGTTTGAAAATAACCACACTTTTTAACGTCCAAAATAAGACTATATATCGCGAAAAACTACCTTTAGACGTATTAAGACTGTTAGGCAAAATTTTATATGGACCAGACCAATAGACCCACGCTCGAGGGGTCCACCTGATGAACGGAACGGATGATCGGCCCACACAGGCGAGGGAATGATGACAATGCACCGCCGCTGGTCCACAAACTCTGGCCCGCACCGCCGGGGAGAAGCCATACCCGGCGCACTCAGGCCGAGATTATATGGGACCACGAGAGATACATAGCTGCCCACTGCCCTCTTTCTGAATCTGATATAGGGACGTCACTTCAAATTAAAATGGTGTAAACTTAAAAATTTGAAAGACACAAAAAAATTCAAACTATCTACATGTCGAAAGGGCACAACCATATAATTTCAGTTAACATAAGCACGAACATATACACTGCTATACGTCACTGGATCAAAAAATAACATTTACATTTTAGGGATTTTTACACATATTTCTTTATAAAATTTGATTTTATCAAATATATCCCTTGTTTGAACATATTATCATGAATATCCTTAGAATATGAGTAATGTCGTGATTATGCCCTCGCTGTAACTCCCGTGTGTTTAACCCGAGTTAAGTGTGAGTTAAAGAGTAAAATATCTAATCTACGCTTAGTTAAAAAAATATTCATCATCATCATCATCAGAGCCTTATCCCAATTAATTGGGGTCGACTACATGAATCTTGTTTCGCCAAAGATTTCTATCAAGTGCAATATTCATATTTAAACCCAAGAAACTAATGTCCTTCTTAATAATATCGTACCATCTCATTTTAGACCTTCCTCGAGCTCTTTTACTGGCATCCACTAAGATTTGGTCACATCTTTTAACCGACGCTGAGTTAGGGCGACGAAACACATGTCCAAACCACCTGAGTCTATTTTCTCTCATTTTACTATCAATTGGAGCTATCCCTAAGTCCTTACGGATGTGCTCATTCTAATCTTGCCTTTCTTAGTTTTGTCACACATCTATCTCAACATCCTCATCTCTGCTACACACATTTTGTAGATGTGTTCCTTTCGTACTGCCCAACACTCGGTACCATATAACAAAGTAGGTCTCACAACCGTTCTATAAAACCTCCCTTTGAATTTCACAGGCATACGACGATCACAAAGGATACCTGATGCACTTCTCCATTTTAGCCAACATGTCTTAACCCTATGTGTAACATCATCATAAATCTCCCAATTCTCTTGTATGATAGACCCTAAGTATCGAAAGCTACTACTCTTCGGAATGTTATGTCCATCAATTATAACCATTTCTTTCTGAGCCACTCTCTCATTACTAAAATTACAGTGCATAAACTCTGACTTACTCCTACTAATTTTAAAACCTTTAGAATCCAAGGCAAGTCTCCAACGCTCTAACTTAACATTTAGAGCATCAATACTCTCATCAATTAAAACAATATCATCTGTAAAAAGCATACACCAAGGGATGTCCTCATACAATTGTTTAGTTACTCCATCCATAACTAAGACAAATAGATACAGACTTGGTGCAGAATCTTGATACAAACCTATAGAAATGGGAAATTCACCAGTCTCCCCAGTAATAGTTCGAACACTAGTAATAGCACCGTCGTACATATCCTTAATCAAATCAACATATCCTTGAGAGATTCTTTCTTTCTTAATGTCCACCAAATCAATTCTCTCGGTACTCGATCGTACGCCTTCTCTAAATCAAGAAAAACTATATACAAATCTTTTCTCATCTCTCTATACTTCTCTATTAGCTGCCGTAGTAAGAAAATAACTTCTGTAATAAATCTATTTGGCATAAAACTAAACTGATTTTCCGATACAATAGTCATACATCGGAGGCGTTTTTCAATTACTCTTTCCCAAAGTTTCATTGCATGACTCATAAGCTTAATTCCACGATAATTATTACAACTTTGAATATCTCCTTTATTTTTATAGAAAGGAACTACAACACTTTTTCTCCAAACTTCTGGCATTCTCCGTTCCTTTAAATTTTTATTACAAAATTTAGTTAGCCACTGAATATCAATATCTCTAGGCCTTTCCATACTTCAATAGGTAAGTCATCTAGTCCTAAGGCCTTTCCACTTTCATTTTCCTTAAAGCATCCTCCACTTCTGACATTTTAATACGCCTGAAATATTGATATTTATCAAATATTGTGGACTCTTGGGTACCTTCTAAAGATAAATCATTGACAGAATCTCCATTAAGTAACTTCTGAAAATAGCTATGTCACCTCCATTTAATCTCAAGATCTTTAGTTAAAACCCTTTGATCTTCATCTTTAATGCACCGAATATGATCTAAATCTCTAGTTTTTCTTTCTCTTAATTTAGCAAGTTTAAATATGTCCTTTTCACCCTCTCGAGTTCCTAATTTATTATATAAATATTCAAATGCCTTTGATTTAGCTTCACTAATTATTTTCTTAATAATCTTTTTAGCGATTTTATAGGCTTCTAGCATTTGATCATTTTTGTTAGTTTGCCAAACTTTAAAGCATTCCTTTTTTACTCTAATGGTATTTTGGATTTCCTCACTCCACCACCAAGTCTCTTTTTCTAAATTATTTTTACCTTTAGATTCGCCTAAGAGTTATTTTGCAACCCTCGTTATACAATTTGTAACATTATTCCACATTACATTAGTTTCTTGTTCTAAATTCTAAATATTTTCCTTTAATATATGATTTTTAAATGTTGCTAAACTTTTACCTTTTAAATTCCACCATTTAATATTAGAATAATTATGTATAATGATCTTTCTTTTGAATTTAGGGATAGTGACATCCATTACTAACAACCTATGTTGAGGGGCTAGACTCTCACGAGGAATAACTTTGCATTATTTACATAAAACTCTATCGACATTTCTAATGAGAAAATAGTCAATTTGACTTACATGTGTTCCACTATTGTATGTAATTAAGTGTTCATCCCTCTTCTTAAAGAAGGTATTAGTAATTGTTAGATCATAGACCATAGCAAAATCAAGAATAGTGTTACCCATATTATTTCTATTGCCAAAATCAAGTCCTCCATGAATCCTCTCATAGCCTCTATTATCTTTACTCACATGACCATTAAGATCCCCTCCAATAAAGATTCTCTCTTCACTAGGGATATTTTGGATCAAACTATCAATAACCTCCCAAAATTACTTTTTAATACTATCTTCTAATCCTACTTGAGATGCATATGCACTAATTATATTCAAAATATCCTCACCTAAGATAAGTTTAATTAACATTAGTATATCTCCCAATCTATTTACTTCCACAACTCTGTCTTTTAAATTTTTAATATTTTTAAAAATATTAAAAAATAAAAAATAACTCGAATTATCATCTCTCTCTCTCTCTCTCTCTCTCTCTCTCTCTCTCTCTCTCTCTCTCTCTCTCTCTGACGAAACCCAAGGAGCAGTGCCACCAGCTATGAGGTGGGGGGAGAGGAGGAGACGGCGCAAACAATGGGGGAGAGAGGGAGAGGGGCAAACGACGAGGAGGGGGAGAGGATGCGAGGGGGAGAGGAGAGGGGGGCAGTGCCGGCGTTGAGGGGGAGGGGGAGAGGGGGGCTTGCTGTAAGGGGGAGATGGGGGTCGGCACCGGCGGTGAGAGGGAGAGGGGGAGGGGGGCCTGTTGTGAGGGGGAGAGGGGAGGGGGCTGGTGCCGGCGATGAAGGGGAAGATGACGGGGAGGGGGAGGGAGGTCTGCTGTGAGGGGAAGAGGGGCCTACTGCGAGGGGGGGAGGGGAGGGGGTCGGTGCCAGCGGTAAGGGGGAGAGGGGGAGGGGGTGACGCGGCGGCGATGTAGAAAGGATCGACGGCACTCCGATGACGTGAACATGACGGGATAACCACTGTCTCATACAGCTCGATCTCACACCGGACGGTCTCTCACCTGGCAATCATTCTATTCTCACAAAGGAGCTAAGATGGAAAGGGAAGCAAGAGGAGAGGAAACTCTTCTCACGTAGGTTTCAAAATCTTAATCTTTCTATCATATGAAAAGTCTTACACTAACCTCCTTTATATAGAAAATGTCATATCCCACTCAGATAAGAATACCCCTAGTCTTTTTAATTAAAGACAGTCATGTCCTAGTCTAATAAAACAAAAGCCAACAACTTTTGACTATTGACTAAACAAAATGAAATACTTTGACTTTATAGTTAATAATACAATACCACTATAATACAAATAAAATACACACAATACATACTCAGGAATACGTACTCAGGATGCAGAGTCTTCAGGAAGCCGAGTCTCCGAGCCACAGACGCGGCGGCGACGTAGAAAGGATCGACGGCACTCCGATGACGCGAACATGACGGGATAACCATTGCCTCATACAGCTCGATCTCACACCGGACGGTCTCTCACCGGGCAATCATTCTATTCTCACAAAGAAGCTAAGAGGGAAAGGGAAGCAAGAGGAGAGGAAACTCTTCTCACGTAGGTTTCAAAATCTTAATCTTTCTATCATATGAAAAGTCTTGCACTGGCCTCTTTTATATAGAAAATGCCATATCCCACTAAGATAAGAATACCCCTAGTCTTTTCAATTAAAGACGTTCATATCCTAGTCTAATAAAATAAAAGCCAACAACTTTTGACTATTGACTAAATAAAATGAAATACTTTGACTTTGTGGTTAATAATACAATACCACTATAATACAAATAAAATACACACAATACATACTCAGGAATACGTACTCAGGATGCAGAGTCTTCAGGAAGCCGAGTCTCCGAGCCACAAGTTCGGTGTTATCGGAGCAGTGCGGCGTCGGCTCCAAGTAGTGGGCCCGGTGGGTCCGGTGTCCCCACCAACCCTTCAGGGACGGCTGGAACTCGACGCCGTCGAGTAAGGTGGGACACCACTCTGATAGTGCTCCAGTGGGTCTGGATCGAGGTGCTGGAGATCTTCCCGACTGATCCAGGAATCATCAGAAGGTGGACGGTCCCGCCAGCGGACAAGGTAGCGTTGGTACACCATGCTCCGTGTAGCTGTCACATGCACATCCAATATCCTCTCAATTTACTCGTGTGGTAGTCTCAAGGCTTTTAGACGCATAGGGGTGGGCTCACTCTCAATGGGAGAAGAAGTCTCGAAAAGGTCACTAGGAATCGCTGTGGGTTCCTTGTAGGCCACTAGATCTACCACATTGAAGGTAGAGCTAATCTCATATTCAGGATGTAAGTCCACAACATAGGCATTGGAGCCAATCTTCCGTAGTATTTGGAAGAGACCATCACTACGGGCTTACAACTTTTTAACGGCTCCCGATGGGAGTCGTCCGGGTCGAACATGTACCATAACCAAGTCACCTTCATGAAATTCGTGGTGACGTCTATGTGAATCAGCCAATCATTTGTAGGTCTCATTACTGAGACTTATTTGCTTGCTAATTGATTCGTACAGACTCTTGACGTGCTATGCAAATTCCTCGGCTGACTTGGAGATCCTAGACTCGAAGGGGAGGGGAATGAGATCCACAAGTTTCCTAGGTTTGTATCCATGCACGACCTCAAATTGACTCATACCTATGGACCTATTGACAGAGCTATTATATGCAAATTCAACTTTGGACAAGAGAAGATCCCAAGTGCCAGAATGGTCCCCAACAAGACACCTCAATAGATTCCCTAAACTCCTATTGACGACCTCTGTTTGTCCATCGGTTTGTGGGTGATAGGCAGTGGAGAATTTGAGCTTAGTGCCAACTAGGTGCCAAAGTGTCTTCCAAAAGTAACTAAACCGGACATCTCGGTCAGACACTATGGTTTGGGGGAGGCCATGCAGACGTACTACTTCATCAAAGAAAAGGTGGACTACTCTAGATGCATCAGATGTTTTAGAACATATAATGAAATGGGTCATCATAGAAAATCGATCAACTACCACGAAGATGGAGTCGTGTTTGTGAGCAGTACGAGGTAAACTAATGATGAAATCCATGCTCACATCAACCCACGGTCTATCAGGAATGGGGAGAGGAGTGTAGAGACCAGTATTTTATTTGACTTGTTTGGCTATTGTGCATGTTCGACACTGGGCTATAATTTTGGCCACATCTTTCTTCAAGTCAGGTCAATAAAAATGCTCATCCACATAATGGATGGTCTTGTTTCATCCAAAATGATCAGCAAGACCTCCAGCATGCATTTCCCAAATCAAGAAGTCTCGTACTGAAGTTTTCGGGACACAGAGTTGTTGTCCTCGAAAAAGTAAATCATCTTGGAGTAGATAGTTAGCAAATGCTGTCGAGGATCCAGCAAACAGTGCAGAATAGGTAGGGCCAAAATCTGGACATTCTCCATAGAGTTCCTTCATGCGGTCAAATTCGGTGACCTCTACCCGAACAGTGGAAATAAGGGAGACCCTTCGACTCAAGGCGTCGGCCACCTTATTCTCTTTTCCAACCTTATGGTTTAGGATAAATGTGAAGGACTGTAGGAATTCTACCTATCGATCGTGCCTAGGGTTTAAGCCATTTTGAGAGCTAAGGAATTTCAAGGTCTCGTGGTCTGAGTATAAGACAAACTCTTGAGGTAGGAGATAGTGTCTCCAGTGTTTAAGGGCTTGGACCACGGCATAAAACTCCTTATCATATGTAGAGTAACGAAACTTTACATTGGAAAACTTCTCACTAAAATAAGTCACAGTGTTACTTTCCTGACTAAGCACTCCTCCTATACCTAGGCCAGATGCGTCACAGGATATCTCAAAGATTTTGGAAAAGTCTGGTAGTCGGAGGACAGGGGCTTTGGTCATGAGCTCCTTTGTGACAAGAAAAACTTGGGAGGTGGCTTTGGTCCACTCAAAATTTCCCTTACAGATGCAATCCGTAATGGGTGTCATAATGGTGCTAAAATCCTGAATGAAGCGTCTATAAAAAGTGAATAGCCCGTGGAAACTGCGAACGTCATGGACGTTCTGGGACTCTGGCCAGTCTAATAATGCTTGGATATTGGATTGGTCCACAGACACTCCTTGACTCGAAACCACAAATCCGAGGAAAGTGACCCGGTCTGTCATGAATTCACACTTCTTAAGGTTGGCATATACGGTTTCTCTCCTCAAAGTCTCGCAGACTTCCCTTAAATGCTGGATGTGGTCCTGAGGGTTGTGGCTATAGATGAGAATGTCGTCAAAGTAGACGACAACAAATAGACCAATGAGAGGGCGAAGGACTTCCGTCATAAGCCTTATAAAAGTGCTGGGGGCATTGGATAGGCCAAATGGCATGATGAGCCATTCATACATACCTTCTTTTATTTTGAAGGCTATCTTCCGCTCATCCCCTGATCGGATTCTGACCAAGTGGTAACCACTTTTCAAGTCAATCTTGGAAAAGATGGTGGCTCCACTCATCATGTCAAGTATGTCATCAAGACGGGGAATTGAAAACCTATACTTGACAGTGATTTTGTTGATGGCGCGGTTGTCAACACACATCTGTCAGGTGCCATCTTTCTTGGGTGTGAGCAAGGCAAGAACGGCACAGGGACTCTTTGTAATGCCCCGGGTTTTTCGGATCTAGATCTGTGGGTTTCGGATCGTCTTTCCGCAGATTTCGAATTGTGTCCGATCGGGCTTCGGACTATTTTTACCGGATTATCGGACCCAATGGTGGTGTGCCGGTGTGTTTCCTTAGGTCCGTGGTGTTGTGAGAAGCACTTCGGTAATTTTCGGAGCACCTTTGTGGGTCCCGGGTTACGTTTTGGGTTTTACGCGTGTTTTCCGTCTGTAGGACCTTCGGAACCCCGTACAGGGTGTACAGTTGCATTCTCCGACGTCGGGACGTTACCACGGTGATCAGCACGTTCCGAGGATCGCGGAAGTATATTTTTCTATCTTTTTGATATTTTCCAAAATTTTCAGATTTTCTATATAAACCCCCTCCCTTTTCTCTCTCCCCATCTCTCATTTCTCTCTTCACTCCCTCTCTCTTCTCTCGCGCTCTCTCCTCTCCCCCTCTCACTCCAGGCCGTCGACGGAGGCGGCGAGGGCAGGGCGGCGTGGCTCATGGGACGTGGAGCGACGGGCTCGGGACTCGGATCGCGATGGTGGAGGCGGTTGGTGGGATCACGAGCCGGCGAGGTTTCACGGTGTTTTCTTCGTGGATCGGAGTCCACGGCCCGTCGTTTCTTCGGTGGAGGTAGGGAGATGGACCCCCAGCTCGTGCATTCCCTTTCTCGCGAATTTTGTAGGCCGTGGTGAGCCGAGCGGGTTAATCGGGGCGATTTGGGAAAAATCCATGTTTTAGAGCTTGTGGGCCGATCTACCGTTCCATCGCATTTTTGGCCGATCCGAGGCCTTAGATGCATGCTAGGGCCCATAGGGGAGCTTACCCGTTGTTTCCCCATCATCCGTGGATGATCGGGGCGTGGAACGAAATTTTTGAGTGTAGTTCGCCATTTCGCCGTCGGGACGCCGTGGCGGTCGTTCTAGTGACCGTCACAGCGTGTAACGCACCTGGGCAGGTGCGTTACGCTCCCTTTATTTTGAGTATTGGCGTTCGTGGGCCTGATGGTCCCACGATAGACCACCACAGGGCTGTGACACCCTCATGCTAGACCGTTACGGTGGTTTCGACCGTGATTTATGACTGTTGGGGGTCATAGACACCTGACGCACCCAAAGTGGGGCGTCAGGGTAGTGTGACGTCCCTGGGCAGGAGCGTTAGAGCTAACGCATCCACCCCCACCCTAGCACGCCTATATATGTGCGTTAAAGTGCATGACGCACCTAGAGGTATGCGTCACGGCTTGTGTAGCTCCTTGGCCTAACGCACCAGCGTTGGTCCGTTGGGTGACGTAACGCCCCTAGAGGAGCGCGTTATGTTCATTTTTCACTCGTGCCCTGGCGCACCTGTTTAGGTCCGTCAGGTGTTGTGACGCACCAGCGTGGGCGCGTTACAGTTCGTTTCACGCCGAGTGTCTGACGCCCCAGAGTTGGACCGTCATGGTGCTGTGACGATCTACCTCTGGACCGTTACGGTCTGTGACGGCCCAAATGTAGACCGCCAGGCACTATGTTGAGCCGAAGTGGTTCTTCGTGCTTGCCGCGATTGTTTCGCGTTGTGTAGGTCCATAGTCGACCCGGTTGGGACCCAGTGGTCGACTTGCGGTCTTGTGAATGGCCCAGACACCCGTAGGATTCTATGTCTGTGTTTTGAGGGTGTCGGGCGGACCGTGCTACCTCGTTTAGCGTGCCCGTGGGTTTGAGAGTCCGGGTGACTTCTCATGTTCCGGGCTTTGTGTTACGCTTAATCGAGTCACCGTGTATCGGTGTGTGTGCGGTGAGGTCTCCCCCGCATGCCGTGAGTTTTCTTAGAAGATGATTCCCCAGTGTGCCATGTGTTTGGCCTTGGACTGCGAGTCCAGTTATCGGCGTGATAGCTTGTGCGTTGCCCTGGGAATCGTGCTTCTGTGCTTTCCGCGTGATCCATGTGTGTGGCCTTGGACTGCGAGTCTAATTGTCCAGCCTAGGGCTGGAGGGTTCCCGCTTTTTCTTGAGAGTGGGATTCGGTTTGACGGCCTGTGAGCTACCTTGGGAACCGTACTTCTGCGTTTCCTTGTGGACTGTGAGTCTTGTTTCTTCTTTGATTGTGGTCACCGTGCGACGGTGCTGGTACGTGGGACGGTCCCCGTACTTCGTCGGGTTCGGACGTTATTTTTCGTTGACTTGAGAGTCTACTCCTTCAGTGACCCTCCACTAGTCGTAGCCTACCTGCACGCGAGTGGACCCACCGGGGAGTGGTGGAGAGGCTACCCTGAAGATGGTTTTTAGACTGGTTTCCGTCGGGCCCCTCGTCGGTAGCCAGAGTCCGGCTCCAGGGGAAAACCAGTTAGAGGCCAGACCTAGGACGCATGGTCTTTGTGTGCACATGTGGTTGGGGGCAGTGGACACACGCTGACGAGCGTGACCCCAGCTAGTCACTTGCTTTGTGGTTACTTGTACGGTGTCCGTGCCTCTGGTCGGCGCTACCACGTTAGGCAGTTCACCTGCGGTGCGGTGTAAGTCGTCAGGGGACGCTACCGACTGTACTTCTAGTGGGAGGTACTCCTGTCGAGTCGGGAGTGACAGACTGTCAGCTTCAGTGACTCCGACCTTCGGGTTTTCAGTCGTGTTGACCGTTGAGCTTCGGTTGTCTCGCCGAGGCGCGTGTGTCGATTTTCGTGCCGTGAGACTAGTGCTAGTAGCTTTACCGAGGTTGCGTCATGTTGTGTGGACCTTGCGATCAGGTGGTCAGGGTTGCACCTTGGATAGCGTGTCCAGAGTGGCCGTGTCCTGGGAGACAGGCCTCTACGGCGGAGTTGTCGTAGGTTTTACTTTGGTAAGTGGTACTAGTGTGGTTCAGTAGCCCCCGACCGTGAGATCGGGGTATGTGTTTCTTGTACAGTAGGAGTAGCTGTAGTGCCGAGTTTTGACCGGCCACCGGGTTACTGTTCCTCCTGTTACTGTCGCTCTTGTAGCCTTCCTTTCCGCTACCGCCGTTGTTTCCGGTTGGGGTTCCGCGGGATCCCTGTTGAGTCTCTGTTTTGGAGACTCATTCCCTGCTTTTCAGGTGTGGCGGTTATTCCTCGAGGTTCGAGGGTACGGTACGGAGGTTCTCAATTGCCAGCTCGCCGGGCCTAGTGTTCACTCGGCATGTGGTACGCTTTATTACTTTGGACTGTACTTTTTGTTGGACTAGACTCTATTGTAGCAGTAGTTATTTATTTATTTCTGTTAATTGTTGTATTATCCTGCTTTATTTCCTATTTCCTTGTGCCTCCACACTTCTTTTAGCCCTTCCGAGTCCTCCCGGCACGTGGGTGGCGGTTCGAGTCTCGGATTATCGGGTCTCTCCCGATAATCGGATTCTCGGGTCGTTACAGATGGTATCAGAGCGGTGGTTGTGGACGTACATAGGAATTCGAAATATTGCAGTGATCAGAGTTCATAAGGTCCAGTACAGTCGGCAGGTGGCTTAGGGTTTTGTGTTCGCTTTCCGCCTAGTTTCTCGCTTGAGAGCTTGAGTGCGCTGTGCGGCGCTGTGATGGTGGTTGATGTTCGCGGCTTTCGTGCCAGCACATGGTCTAAGGATCGAGGGCGAGAGCCTTCTCCCTCATCGGTGGTGGCCTTGGTTGCGCTGCGTTGGGCAGAGGTTGCTGGCCGGTGTGAGCTCGCGGTGCTACGTTCGAGGAACCTGCATCGTGGTCAGGTGGCTGGAGAGGATTGTTCGTGGTTAAGTGGCCGTGAGCGTGCTCTGAGGGAGCTACTGTCGGTTTTGACCACTCCAGCTTGAGGTTTGTCACGCCCCTGAGGTGTTCTGATCGAGAAGTGCGCTCGGGTGAGCGGATGATCTTCTCGGTGAGCTGATGTTTCGTCAAGCCTGATGTTCTTGTCGTGCTATGTGGCGTCAAAAATGACGTGTTGGTCCCCATTGTTTCGCGGATTTTGAGGTAGGATTGGGCTATGGTGTCCCAGTAAGTCTTGCTCCTGCGCTCTTGTGTGTGAATGGGTTGTGTTCGCCTTATATTTAGTCTGAGATGTGAATGTTCTGCGGTGATTTCGGGACTCGAGGATGAGCGTCGGCGGTTGTCGTTATGGCTCGTGTTGCGGCTCTTGGCATGCTGTGTTGCAGTTCGAGGTATTGTAGTGGTGGTGCATCGAGGGATGCTCTGATTGTGGTCCGACGTGACACTCGCCGAGTGTGTCGAAGGCGCTGACCTGATGGAAGTTATGTTCTTCTTGATGTTGGAAAGTGTTGTTCCCAGCATGCCCGAGGTTCGAGGTCAGGTCGAGCGTGGAGTTCTTCCGTTGGTCAGAGGAGTGTTGGTTTCTCCTTTGGTTGGAGAGATTATGTTTGGCTAGGATTGCCGTCTTGCATCATGTGCCCGGATTGGTTGGCCTTGTGTGCCATGAACTCCGTGCGAGACGTGATCCATGTTTTGGCAAGGTGGTTGCATGTGTGATGATGTGCCCATTCCCTTGTCGTGTAAGGGTGTTGGCGCTTTTTCCGAAAGGATGAGTGTCGGTTGGGCGGTGTTTTCGAGAATTTCTGGATGTGCGCGCGGATCAGAGTGCGCAGCGGAAGCCTGGTGGGCTTGTAACTCACTGGTTCAGGATCGTAGCGTCGGTTACTACGGGTGGATTCCTGAGTTTGCGTTGAGCATTGGAGGATTGGTTCCTCTGTGTGAGACGTGTTGATGCCGTGCCATTGCTCGAGATATCGTGGTTCTTGGCACTGGCAGGATGGATTGTTGGGGAATGTGCTGGCTAGTGCGCCGCATGAGTACCCAGTTCCTGTGGTGGAAGCCGTGTCTGGCGTCGGTGTTAGACCCGGATGGGGTTGTTGAGAACGTCGCCTGACAGTGGTCGACGACGTGATGGACAGAGTTGGTGGCTTGGTGCCCGACTTGTGTTGGAAGTTGTGTCCTCGGTTGAGATCACCCTCGAAGAAGTGATCTCTATCAGATTATGGGTTCCTGTTGGTAGCTGCGAGTGACTGGTAAGGCTAGTCTTGTAGTCGACCATGGTAAGATGTGTTTTGCTTGGGGACCCATGTGCATTGATCGTGGTGCTGGCGACCTGGTTGTCGTAATTTTGGTTGGCACTTTCCTCCCCATGAGAAGTGTGCCATGCATTGTTCAGGTGGTGTCCCGTGGCTCTGTGGTAGGGGCGGAATCGGGTTTGGCAGGTGTCCACTTGGATTAGTTGAGACGAAGGATTTGATGAGACCATACGGAAGAGTGACGCCTGTGGGTGGAGGTCTTTTAGTGAGATTGGCGTCGGAAGGGTGGTCCTTGATGGGATGTTGGTGTCGCAATGGTTATCCCTGGTTTGCTGAGCAGTGTGGGATGGTTCCCCTATAAGTCTGAGTCTAGTGAGATGATGACTGAAGACATCATGATCTTGTCATTTGGTTTCATCGTGCTCCCCGGAGAGGGTCGAGTTGGCACGATGATCGAGATCGGATGCGGAGTCCCAGATGAGTTCCGCTTGAGATGTGGTATCGGTCTGTGTGTGAGTCAACGGATGGCTTGCCGAGGTTTGGAATGTTCCCTTCGGATCTGGTGAAGGACCAGGAAAGAAGGAAGAACCTGAGCAAGTGGAGGTTTCCCATTGACGTGTAGCTGGCGACCAGTGGATGGTCCTTTCACAGACAGGAGATGCTGGTTGTCGGGGATCGAGCGTGGCGAGAGCCGTGTGTCAGCGAGGCCTTGTGTAAAGCCCGTGTCTTAACGAATCTTTGATGGTGCGGGTTTAGGATCTATTCCGCAAACCCCGGCCATTTTTTTTGGATTTTTAGGCCTTTTTCTGGTGTTTATTTGGATGGAGTTATATTGTTTATGGTTTTGATTGGGCGTTTCCCTAATATTGGTGGGTTGGGGGTTCTTTTTGCAATTGGTGGCTTTCTTTCAAAAAAAAAATGTTTTACCCTTTTTTTCTCCCCACCCACATTGCCACCTTACTCCCCCTCTCCACCCCTCTCGATCTCCCTCTCTCCCCATTTCCTCTCCCCCTCTTCCTCACGATCTCTCTCTCTCTCCCTGGGCAAGCGGGCGAGACAGCGACGGATCGCGGCGTGGAGGGTGCCGTTGGACTCATGGCGACGAGTGGAGCACGTTGACGCCCACCTTGGCACGGATCGTGGCCCGAGGAGACGGGACAGGGCGAGGAGGAGCGTGAAGGTTTCATCCTTGTATGCGGCCGGTCGTCCACTTTCGGCTTGAATGAGGTAGGGGGATTGAATCCTTACCTGACTAGGATCGTTTGGACACCATTTGCACCGCCATGCACGTCCGTTTTCTCCATTTCCGGTGAAATCCCCATGTTAGTGTGATTTAGTTCAAATTCATGAAAAATCACTCCTTGGGCTTTGTTTTCATGTTTCCTAGTGTTCAATTGTTGCTATGGATATGTGCATGAGTAGGGACCAAGTTGTAAGCGCGAGCCCCGTCGATTTCGGTCGATCGGGGGATGTTCCGATTTCAATACGGACATACTCACAACCTAGCTCGTGTGACGGTCATCTCAACGACCGTCACACGTGTAACGCACCCGACCCGGTGCGTTACGTGAGTGTGACGGCCCCTCTCGGGTGCGCCACAGCTTCTGGGTAGCTGGGTGGAGGGTTCACCTAACGGACCTAGATAGGGTCGTTAGGGCGTTGTAACGCACCAGCCTAGGTGCGTTACATTTCCCTGATACCTGTGTGTAGTTTATCCCTCGGGTGGGTGTAACGGCCTCGGATGGTGCGTTACATCAGTGTAACGCCCCTACCCTGGACTGCCACGCCCTATGTATCTGTGTTTCGGTGGAATAGCCTCGGGTGCCTCTAACGCACCTAGGGGGCTGCGTTACAGTCATGTAACGCACTGCTCCTAGTGCGTTACGCACTGTTGTCCCCTGCGTGTGGGGAAGTTGCCTCGGGTGAGCGTGACGGCCCCCGGTAGGCGCGTTACAGTGACGTAACGCACCTACCCTAGACCGTCACACTCTGTAACGGTCTAGGCCAGACCGTCACACACTCTGGCATTTATAAAGGTGGTCGGTTCATCTTTTAATGCATTTCATGTTGCATAACCGCTATGTTTAAGTTATTTTACAACCAATGGCGCACTTTTAGATCCCGGTAGAATACTTCCACTTTCCTTGTGATGGAACCACTAGACTTAGCCCTGAGACTTTCAGTGTTGCTCCGCCTGGCAAAGGTGGAAGGGCGTACCCGTTGAGCGGTTTGTAAGCTAGTCACCGTGGGCCCCCGGCTCTTTACCGTAGCGTCCTAGGGGGGGAACTATCTAGAGACCTGGCTCTAGGCAGGAGTCAGTGTGTGCACACGTGGTCAGAGGCCTGGACTGACACTGACGAGTGTTACTCTGACTAGTTCTTGGTTCGGTACTGTTACACCTCTCGCTTGTTGTCAGCCTGACTTGCGAGTTTCTTGAGACGCAGTGTAAGTCGTTAGTGGACGCTTCTGGTCTCTGTTTTCTAGTGGGTACCTTCTGTGGTCTCTAGTCACTTGGAGTAGTTGGGATTCTTTCTACTGGTAGATTTAGCTTCAGACGCTAATGTATACAATTGTATTGGCATATAGTTAGCTGTTTTGACTGTTAGTTAGCCTTTACAGCTTTGCTACACTTGTGTTATTTATGCCAATGCATGTTTACTGCATTAAATGCATGCTCTAATTGCTCTATATTTGCATGCCTGCTTGTTAGTGCGAGGTAGGGCTCCACGTGACCCCTACTGAGTCTAGATGTGACTCACTCCTTCTTCTTTCAGGTGAGCAGCCGCAGCCTCCCATTGCTGGTGGTTCTCGCATTGTTGGGGATCGCTTGTAGAGTGTCAGCGTTAGTTCGACAGTCTTTTTTGGGTACTTTTGACCGGGGTATGCCCCGTGTAGTTGTACTTTAGGGGGCTTCCTTTGTGTTGTGGACTTGTTCGTTTGAGACTCTGGACTAGTGTATATACTGTTTATCACTCTGATATTTTGGAATTTGCTTCCGCACAAATCTTTAACTCCCTATATAATTAACATGCGCTTGCGTGTGATTCCAATTCATTGTGCGTCTCCTCAGCGAACGTACTAACCCTTCAGGGGCCTCATCAGCCTCTTGGGTGGCTTCCCCAGTTCTTGGTATCGGTATATCGGTATCCGGATCTCCGGGGCCTCACAGTTGGTATCAGAGCGGTTTTGAGGACTCGTACAGGGAATTGAAATCCGTGCTGGTCCAGGGCAAGTCCTTTGTGTCGTCTATTGCTGGCTTAGGTTGTTTCTCGTGATTATTGATGGATTTCCTATTATCCTGTGTTTTCTCAGGTTCAAGATGTTGCCTCGTGGTTGGCGGAGAGCTCGGGCACCTCGGGAGGAGAGTGACACCTCTTCTACCCCAGTTGCGCCGGCTCCTGTAAGTCCTACCCCACGTGATGATTTACCTGGTGGTTGTGGCAGAGCGTTGAAGGAATTCTTGCTTTTCCAGCCACCCATCTTTGAGGGTCAATCAGACCCGGAGGCAGCGAGAGCGTGGCTTGATGCCACCGTGAGCGCGTTCCAGTCGATGGAGTGCGCGGAGGATGAAAGGGTCATGTTGGCGACCTATCAGCTGCAAGGTATCGCGCGCACCTGGTGGACTACGGAGTGGGAGATTGCTTTCCATTCCCGTCCGCTCCGGCAAATCACCTGGGCGGAGTTTGTTGCTGCTTTCGAGCGTGCGTATACTCCGGCATGTCTTAAGCTTGCTAAGATGTATCAATTTATGGAGCTGACGCAAGGTGACCTGACCGTGCTATAGTACCGAGAGAAGTTCTTTGAATTGGGTCGGTATGCGCCCCATATCTTTGCTGATGAAGCGATGAAGACTCAGCAATTTCTGCGAGGGCTGAAAGCGGAGTTGAGCCTGCCGTTGTTTGCAACTCGAGTAATCGACTTGGATGCGGCATACCAGGCAGCTTTTGCTCTAGAATTGGAATTGGCAAGGACTCGGGGGCTTTCTCAGACTGGGATAGTTTAGCAGGTGGTGCAGTTACAGCCGACGTACCAGCCGACTGTTCCAGGAGCTTCCCCTATGTTTCCTGCTGCTGGTGGTGCTTCTTTTTCAAAATCCAAGGGCAAGAAGTTCAAGTTCAAGAAGTCCAAGAAGAAATTTGATCAGTAGGCGTCTCCTGGTGTTGTTCAACCTTCTGCTCCTTCTTTTCCTCAACGCCAGGGTTCCTCGCCCAGTCAGCCTAAGCGGTGTTGGAGGTGTGGCGGTAACCACCCGGGCAAGCCATGCTCGTTGCCGGTGGTTTGTTTTCGTTGTGACCAGCCGGGTCACATTGTTCGAGACTGCCCAATGAAGGCGATGCCAGTGCAATTCTCTCAATCTGTTCAGCCTCAGCAGTCTCAATTCAGACTCCCTCTGCCACCTCTACCTCCGCAGTTCTATCCTCAAGCCTCGACGTCTTCCCAACAATCTTCTGCAGTAGCCAGGAGGCAAAAAGGGAAGGTTTCTCACATTACTCGCGCGGAGGTTGTTGCATCTCACCTGGTGGAAGGTACGATCATGCTTTATGATCATGCAGCTCACGTATTAATTGATTCGGGTGCTTCTCACTCCTTTATTTCTGAGAATTTTCTTACATGTATTGAGGAGCCCACCACTGAGGTCACTTGTGATTTGTTGGTTGAGTTGCCATCTAGAGATTTTATGCTCACCCCGTTGTGTCTCGAGGAGTCTCCTGTTGTGATCAGTGACCGTCGATTATCGGCGAGACTGTATGCTTTGCAGTTGTGAGAGTATGATGTTATTCTGGGTATGGATTGGTTGGAACGATATGGAGCCGTGGTTGACTGCAGATCCAAGAAAGTCTACTTTCAGCCGCCTGGGAAACCAGCATTCTATTTTCAAGGTATTCGGTCATGTTCCTCTCGCTTGATTATTTCTGCTATTCGAGCCCGTAGATTACTTGATGCAGGTTGTTAGGGGTTCTTAGCTTCAGAAGTTGCTGTTCAGTCACCTCAGCAGGATGTCAGTGGTGTTCCTGTTGTGTGTGAGTTCTCGGATATCTTCCCTGACGAGTTACCAGGCTTACCTCCACAGCGAGAGATTGAAATGTTAATTGATTTGATTCCGGGTACGGCACCCTTGGCCAAGGCACCGTACCGGATGGCCCCAGCTGAATTGAAAGAACTGCGGGCGCAGTTGCTTGAGTTGCTAGATAAGGGTTATATTCGACCCAGTTTTTCTCCTTGGGGTGCTCCTGTTCTATTTGTGAAGAAGAAAGATGGGAGCCTGAGGTTATGTATTGACTACAGGCAGTTGAATCAGGTGACTATCAAAAACAAGTATCCCTTGCCCAGGACCGATGATTTGTTTGATCAGTTACAGTCTGCCTCTGTCTTTTCTCGGATTGATCTCCGTTCTGGTTACTACCAGTTGAGAAACCGAGAATCTGATGTTGAAAAGACTGCTTTCAGCACGCGGTATGGTCATTTCGAGTTTTTGGTTATGCCTTTTGGGTTGACCAATGCTCCTGCAGCTTTTATGGACTTAATGTAGCGTGTGTTTCGGCCATACTTGGACCAATTTGTTGTCATCTTTGTCGATGATATTCTTGTCTATTCGGCTTCTCAGGAAGAACATACACAGCATTTGAGGATCGTGTTGCAGACTCTACGAGACCATGAGCTCTTTGCTAAATTCAGTAAGTGTGAGTTCTGGCTTTGGGAGATTCATTTTCTAGGCCACGTGATTTCTGGTGATGGAGTCGCAGTGGATCCAGCTAAGATTGAGGCTGTTCTTCAATGGCAGAGACCGAGGACAGTGACAGAGATCAGAAGTTTTCTGGGTCTTGCACGATATTACCGCAGGTTCATCCAAGACTTTGCAAAGATTGCAGCACCAATGACTAAACTGACCCGTAAAGATGTTCCTTTTGTCTGGTCAGATCAATGTGAGCAAAGCTTTAATGAATTGAAAAGACTACTCACTTCTTCTCCAGTGCTGGTGTTACCTTCTGGCCCGGGCGGATTTGTGGTCTGCACTGATGCTTCTCGGGTTGGCCTTGGGGAAGTGTTGATGCAACATGGTAAAGTTATTGCTTATGCATCCCGACAGTTGAAACAGCACGAGGAGAACTATCCGACTCATGATTTGGAACTTGCTGCAGTGATCTTTGCTTTGAAAATCTGGAGGCACTATCTGTATGGTGAAAAGTTTGAGATCTTTACAGATCACCAGAGTTTGTAGTATGTGTTATCTCAAAAGGATCTCAATCTCAGACAGCGCCGATGGATGGAATATATGAAGGACTATGACTTTACACTCTCCTATCAGCCAGGTAAAATGAATGTTGTGGCTGATGCTCTGAGCAGGAAAGTGCAAGTCTGTCAGCTATTGCTTCAAGAATGGAAATTGTGGGAACAGCTTCCTAGTGAGGCGGTTAGCGTGGACATTCCTACTGATCCAGTGGTAGCTGTGTGTGCTAGTTTGGCCATGTCTTCAACTCTATATCAGCAGATTAGAGAGGCCCAACAGGCTGATTCTAATTTGACCCGTGTCATATCGATGCATGACATTGAATTTGATGATGAGCTGGTTGTCAGTTTTCGTGGCCGGTTATATGTTCCAGCTGTTGAAGAGTTGAGAAATGCAATTCTGAGCGAGGCTCACATATCCCGTTTTGCTATTCACCCCAGCACTACTAAGATGTATCAGAATCTAAAAAGGCAGTTCTGGTGGCCAGGCATGAAGCGAGATGTGGCTGTGTTTGTCTCCAAGTGCTTGACTTGTCAGTAGGTGAAAGCCGAACACCAAAAGCCAGGTGGATTGCTTCAGCCGTTGGAATTTCCGCAATGGAAGTGGGATCATGTCATAACCGATTTTGTGGTGGGTTTGCCTCGGACTTCGCAGGGCTTTGATGGAATCTGGCTGTTAGTTAATAGATTGACTAAGACATCTAGACTTTTGCCGATTAAAGTTACTTGGAGTGTGCAGAGATTGGCCGACCTATACATTGCGTGCCACTGTATGGTGTTCCAGTCTCACTTGTGTCAGATCATGACCCACGTTTTACCTCTGGCTTCTGGCGCAATTTCCAGAAGGCCTTGGGCACTGAGTTGGCTTTTTCTTCAGCTTATCATCCATAGTCTGATGGTCAGTCAGAAAGGACGATTCAGACTCTTGAAGATATGCTGAGATTGTGTTGCCTTGAGTGGCAGGGTTCGTGGGGTCAGCATTTGCCACTTGTGGAGTTTGCTTATAATAACAGCTTTCACTCCAGTATCGGCATGGCACCTTATGAAGCACTATATGGTCGTCCTTGTTGTACCCCTTTAAACTGGTTTGATGCCGATGACCGACTTTTGACATGACCTGACATGGTGCAATAGTGTGCTGATGTGGTCCGTCTGATCAGACAGAAAATGTTGACAGCTCAGAGTCGACAGAAGAGTTACGTGGATCGGCGTAGGCGACCACTGCAGTTTGAACCTGGAGATATGGTGTTTGTTAAAATATCTCTGATGAAAGGAGTTTCCAGATTTGGGAAGCGTGGGAAGCTTAGTCTGCGATACATTGGTCTGTTTTCTATTGTGGAGTGTGTGGGCCAGGTGGCTTATCGGCTTCAGCTACCAGCGGCAATGCAGGTGATAAGTGTGCATTTGTATGAGTTAATTTATGATATTCCCACTTTTTATGAGCTTTAATGTTACAAATTATACACTTATCACACTTAATATCAATTTTCGATCAAAATTCTTAGTGTGATGAAATTATTATAATTTGATCAATAAATATGTTATTTTACAGCCACTCGACAAGAATGAGCCAAAGCCCATGGC
The DNA here is from genome assembly GCA_022559845.1 of Amorphophallus konjac. Taxonomy (NCBI): domain Eukaryota; kingdom Viridiplantae; phylum Streptophyta; class Magnoliopsida; order Alismatales; family Araceae; genus Amorphophallus; species Amorphophallus konjac. Next base: position 5,371,828 of record CM040126.1, read on the forward strand.
CGACCAAGTCCAATCTTAATTCAAAAGAAAAAAAGAGAGAGAAAAAGAAAACTATAAATATATATACTCATATATTTATTCTATATCTCTATCTATTTATATATCTATATATCTAAATAAAGAAAAGAAAAAGAAATAAAATTAAATAAAAATAAAATCCAAAACATTAACACATATATATTATGACATATATTCATTATATTATATAATACATAATATATAGAGAGAGATATATAGCATATAATATATTTAATATATTCATAACACATATCTATATAAATATAACATATTTTAATATATATATACATATAATATATTTATCATATATATACATTCATATAATACACTCATAATATATTTATTCATAACATATATACTATATATACTATATATACTATATCTACGTACATACTATACACGTATTATATATATATATATATATATATATATATATATATATATCATATATGCATGTGCTAGCCATTTGCATGAAACGAATGAGCATGTGGCTCATTTGCTGCACGAAGTGGCTGGGCACAAGGCACCAAGCCCTTTACGTGGCCAAGCTGGCCAAAGCACAAGTTAAAGGGGTCCATGCGATGGCTTCTCTTCTAGCGGGACCAATGACTTTTCAACATGCAGCTCCATGGCTGGTGGAGGCTTCTTGGCCCTTCACGCACGGGAGCGGGTCCTCCACAGCTTCACAAGGGTCAATGAGCAGGCAACGAGGGTCCACGAGCTAGCAGCAAGCAAGGGTTTGGCACGGCAGCCAAGGTGGCCTAAGTGCATGGGCTCCACAGGGCGTTTCTTCACACACTGCATGCAGTGGGCTTCACTTCTCCAACGTGGGCTTCACACGGTGAAGCCTTCATGCGTGAGGTCGACGAGAGGAGGTCGGCAAAGCGAAAGGCTCACGGGCGAGTGCAAATGGGCACAGTCGCTGAGGGTTGGCAGGTCCACGTGATCGGTGGCACACGGTTTCACACAGTCCACGCCTAGGTGGACAAGGCGGACCTTCCCACAGCATCAATGCACGTGGTAGCTAGCATTCTTACGAAGTTGGGAGGTTGACGAGGCCAAATGCTTTGGCGGGTTCATACGTCCAACGTCTTCACACAGGCACAGAGAGAAACAGAGGACTTGTTTAAAACCTATAAAATGAGGGTTAGGGTGTGATTTTAAGGGGAGAATAGCTTGTAATATATTTTAAATTTTTTGTGTTGTTGCTAGTTCTTGAGAGAGTTGTCTTCGTGTATTTGAAGAAGCAAGGAGAGAGAGAGGGGCAGGAGGCCCCTTCAGGTTTTAATTTCTTTCAATCTTATTATTCATTTAAATTCTTAGAAGTTTTAGAATTTTGAGTAGTGGTTATCACAAGTTCTTAAGATTTTAGCCATTTCATAGTCATTTACGTATTTTTCTAATCGTTATTTCAATTTCTCATCTTCTTCAAAGTTGTTCATATTTCAATTCTACATATTTTTTATTTTTACTATTTTCTCTAATTCCTCTTCGTTTTTAAGTTATTACATATTTTTCTAAGTTCTGTCCTTGTCGGTAACTATTCATCCGAGTTGATACCTTCTACCATTTCTTCATTTTAAAGCCCTTACAATCCTATTTTCATTCTGAGATCTTCATGAAAGTTATTCATATATTATAGATATAACTTTTATTATTCTACAATGTCCTCCAATTCTTCTTCGATTTTGAATTATTTTAATTTTCTCACAGTTCTATCTTTAACGTTTTTACTGTTTATCCGCGCGCATAGGTTCCATGTTTTCCTAATTTTCACCTTCTTCCTCTCATTTTCTCTCTCTACAATCTTCATAAAAGTTATTCCAAACCCTCTGATCTTTAATTTTATCTTCTGTCATTTCTTCTAATTCTCGTCGGTTTAAAAGTTATTTTCATTCTAATGTCACCCTAGTTTCATTATAATTTTCTTTTCGTAGTTCTTTCATCCACTTCCCTTTCTTTACATCCTTCACACATCCTAAGGTGGTTTCAATTCAATTCTCATGATTTTTAAATCTTAAAAACTTAAGATTTTCAACTTTTAAATCTACTTCTCCCTGTGGATTCGACTCGGTCTCACCACTTAACTATTCTATTTATTTAATTTGTGGGTCGGATATTTTAATTTGGTAGCGGGGCGTATTAATGACGTACGTTTCCAGCGCATCAAATTTTGGCGCCGTTGCCGGGGAGATGAATTTGAAGTTGATAACTTTGTATTTTCTTTTGTATATATATTGGTGCTCACTCTTTTTTTTGCAGAAAAATAAAAGGATCCACAAAAGTATAAAAAAATAGAAAATTTTGAAAATGTCAGAAATAAATGTTATGTCTCCTCGAGGTAAGTCTTCTTTATCTTTTAATCTTGTTATTTTTCATTTGTCCAATAAAGAACGAGGGAATGCGATTAAAGTTAGAACTCTTACCTCTTTCTATGGATTTAGTTTCTTTGTTTTTACTTTCAATATGTAATTAGTTTTCATGCTTAGACATGTTCTTAACAAAATAAAAAAAAAGAAATAAAAAAATATGGTGGACTAGCTCAGTTCACTAACTAAAAAAATAGAAAATCAAAAACACAAAAAAGGCATAACTTGGGCTCATTATCATCTTTGAAACTGGTGTTTAAGGCTAGAGGTCAACGGCAAATGCTATAAGCGGGAAAGTGATTACTTAATTAGGACCTTGTGAAAACAAGGGAAGCCTCCCACTTCCACACCTGTTACCTGGCCGGTGGACAAGTTTGATGGTGGATCTAAGTTAGACTTTGTTTTCTAATTTGTTTGTCTAATAAAAAAACTCAAAAAAAGGAGGAGGAATAAAAATATATATATACAAAAGAATGGTGAGATCATAATTTTCATATATGGATTGGACACACCAATTAGATAGGTTTGACCAATTGGCTCATAAATTTGATCAATTTCTAGTCATGGATCAAGACCACTTTATACGATCTATTTTCCATGATAATGATCACATGTGGGCTAGCTCGTCTCATTATGAAGGTGGTTGTCCAAACCCATTCTCATTTCCCACCCAAAATAGCCCGACTTATTATGAAAGTCCATATTCATGGTCGGCTCAAAATGAGATCCCGTCACCTATGATGGCCCAGTTTTCATCGTTTACCCAAGATCAGGCTCAAACCACTCAGTTCTTCCAAGAGGGCCATGATCTACCTTTTACCCCGGAGCAAGGCCAATATGATCAACGGTTTTCTCAGCCCGATTATGAATTATCCTCAGATACCTATAACTTTAGCTGGGAAGATCACACAAACATCTCTTGGATGGACCAAGCAAGACAAACCCAAATACCTCAAGACCTCTCCACACCTTATTATGACTCATGCTCACACAACTTTAATTCTGGTTGGAGAGATCAACATGATTCTTCTTGGGAGTCTTATCAGGATCAAGGCCAAAGTCCTCAAGAACAAAATTTTCAAAATTAGGCCCCATACCCAAATGATTCTTATGATCAACCCTATTATGGATGGCAACCCATACACTCTCCACCACCTCATTCTCAGATTGAGTGCCCTTCAAATTACTATCCATCACAATCTGACTCTCAACCCACTTATATATCTCCTCCATACACAGATTTGCATAAGGAGGAGATGTTTGATCAATTGACACGGTTCTTCCAGACTCAACAACAAGCCTTCCAGGAACAACTGCAAAACTTTAAGGCTCATGTGAGCCAGGTTACTAAAAACATCGTAGAAATGGAAGTCGATCCAATGCCTAGCAACTCCACTACAAGTCTTGAGGATCAACTTCCTGAATTTGATAACACTCAAAGTCCATATGATCAATCCATAATTCCCCAATCTAACACTCATATCATTTTTGATCTTGAGGGGATAATGGAAGAATCTTATGAGGAGGGCTTAAGCGAAGAGCAACCTGAGAAGTCTAAAACCCATTTCATTTGTGGAGAGAATTATGATGATCTTGAGTCGTCGGGGGGAAAAGAAGAGGAAGAGGATTTGCCAGTCAATGATCAAATTCCATTACTTGCCATTCCTGAAATTGATGCGTCCTCCTTCCAAGTGAATGACGAAGAAAATATGAGTGTGGAGAGAGAATTGAGTGTGGCCATAAGCCATTCTTCTTTGGTAATTGAGAAACCGAGTGCTTCACTTGAAATTTACTCTGATTTGGTGTCTCTTGATTTTGGGGAGGATCTCGATCTTTTACCTATTCCTGACCTTGTCACTTCTATACAAATCCCCTACATCCTACCACTAGCCGATCGGTCGATTCCACTTGCACTTCATGATCATCCGTGTGTTAAGGAGCAAACTGATTTCATTCCTAATCCTCCTTATCTCCTTGACATTGGCCATGTGGTGGACTCCCCCAAAATTCATAACACTCTCATCCTCTCTCACTTGAATGATATGCAAGTAACTCCTAAGAGTGAGGATGAAGGAGAAAAGCTAAGGGACATTAAGATCCGCATTGATGTGTTTAACACTTATAAAGACCTTCAGTGTACAGAGGAATATTTTGTGATTGAAGATATGATAATTCATCTAGCATTCTCTGACCAAGAGGGTCCATCCAAATTCTTAGACCAACATTGGCATGATTCTAGCCTACATGCACATGCATATAATCTTTTCCTCCAATGGTACAAGGGCTGGAATTTATCAAAGAATAAGATCACTTGGTGGCTCATTCTGAATGCCACCCGTTGGTTAGTGAACTGCAATGCGTCTGGCTGACAACGTTAAACGTAGCGCTTTTTGGGAGGCAACCCAAACCTTTAATAATTTTGTGTGATAATAAATGGCTTTTTGGGAGACAACCCAAGTTTTTATTGTGTTTTTGTGTTTATTTTGCAGATTTGAATAAAGGATAAGTTGGGGGGAGAGAGCTGATTGCTTTCTTCGTTGCTCCGATTTTCAAAGCCAAGTACCGCCTCTCAAACACCAAGGCCGTCGAAGTACACATCAGGTTGTCCCGTTCTTTCCCAAACATATCATGTCTACATTGTTCTATTGTTCCATATTGTTCATGCCATTGAGGACAATGTCATTTAAGTTGGGGGGACGAAACTCATGTTGCACATGCATTCATATACAACCTCATTTTTTTCAACCTCATTTTTTTCAACCTCATTTTTTTTTTAATTGACCCATTTTGAGTTGCATGATTCATGCTTCTCCCTCACCCTCTTCTTCTTCTTCTTCTTCTTCTTCTTCTTCTTCTTCCTCCTTCCTCCTCCACCGTAACCCTCTCCCTCTCCCTCTCTTCCTCCCGGTTGACAGCGGCGGACCCCTCTCCGGCTGCAGACGCCGGCGGGGTGACGACGCGGTGACATGGGTGGCGGCGAGGCGATCGTGGGGGCGTGCGGTGCTCGCGGGAAGCTTGAAGGACGAGGATTTTCTAAGGCGTTCTTCGCGATTCACGAACGATCCGGCGGAGCATTCGCTCCATTGAGGTAGGGTGACGTTCCTTAGCCTCTTGTCGTTCATTTCCGTGGTTTGTAGGCCGCGGGGAGGCCGAGAGGGGCTTGATTGAGCGGGTTTGGGGTTTTCCATGATTTGGGGAGAGCTCGCCCGATCTATGGTTTTAGCCCGCGATTTCACGTTTGGATGGCTTAGATGCATGCTAGGGGTCTCCAGGGGTCTTCCCCTTTGTTTTCCCCCTCTCCGGTGGAGGCATGGGCACGTGGTCGAAGTTTTTGGGGTTTTCCTGCCGTAGCGTGCTCGGGAGTGTGTAACGGTCACTCCAGTGATCGTTACATGCTTGTGACGCACCTAAAGGGGTGCGTTACATTCCTGAGTAGTGTTTTTGGGGGTCGGGGGCTGTAACGGCCTCACGATAGACCGCCATTTCCCTATGACGCGCTTGGGTAGGGCCGTCAGGGGCTTTCGACCGTTGGTTTGTGACCGTTGGGGGTCATGCCATGTAACGCACCGGGCTAGGCGCGTTACGTGCGTGTAACGCGCTGGGGCAGGCGCATTACTTCCTGTTTTCACCCCAAGTGTGAGGGCCATGTAACGCGCTGGGCCAAGCGTGTTACATGCGTGTGACGCGTCGAGGCTGGGCCGTTACATCTCTTTTTGCTTTGGGAGCGTGGGGGTGTATAACGCATGGGGCCAAGCGCGTTACATGCGTGTGACGTGCCTGGACCAGGCCGTTACATCCCTTTCCCCTCTGACCGTGTGACGGTCTGTTTTGAACCGTTAGGCGCATGTAACGGTCTCGCCTAGACCGTTACTTGCTTGTGACGGCCCTAGGGTGGACCGTCACATGTCTGATTGCCCCATGAGGGTGGCAACCCCATTTTTTTACTCCGACTGTGGCCACCGTGCGACGGGGCTGGTGCGTGGGGTGATTCCCATACGTTCTCGGATTCAGACGTTATTTTTCGTTGACTCGAGAGTCTACTCCTTTGTGACCCTCCACTAGTCGTAGCCTATCAGTACGCGTGTGCTGGTCGCACCAGGGAGTGGTGTACGGGCTTACCCTGAGGATAATTTTAGACTGGTTACCGTCGGGCCCCTCGTCACATCAGAGTCCAGTGCCAGGGGAAAATCGGTCAGAGGGCCAGACCTAGGACGCGTGGTCTGTGTGTGCACACGTAGTTGGGGACAGTGGACGCACGTCGACGGGCGTGACCCCAGTTAGTCACTTGTTGTGGTTACTTGTACGGTGTTCGCGCCTCTGGTAGGAGCTACCACGCCAGGCGGTTCACCTGCAGCGCGGCGTAAGACGTCAGGGGACGCTACCGGCTGTGCTTCTAGTGGGTGGTACTCCTGTCGAGTACGGAGTGGCAGTCTGTGAGTCGTGTGTTTCCGACCTTCGGGTTTTTTCGGGTTGGCCGTTGAGCTTCGGTCTTCTTACCGTGGCACGGGTGTCGGTTTGCGTGCCATGAGACCTTTGTTCTGTAGAGTACATGGCTTTCTTTTTCGAGGTACTCTCCTACCGCTAGTGTAGTGGTTTCTCGTTTTACGAGGTAGGGTTCGAGTGATCCCTACTGAGTCTTATTCCGAGACTCATTCCCTGCGTGTTTCCACCGTGTTTCAGGTGAGGCGCCGCCCCGGGGGAGCCCGTCTGGGGTGCAGCGTGGTGCGGGTGCCCAGAGGTAGTGCCAGAGGTCAGAGCCGGGGTATGCCCCGTGTAGCTGTACTTTTCTTCCTTGTCACTGTACTAGTCGTGGACTATTGTTATTGTTGTTAATTTCTATTGTGGACCATGTAAAATGTTAATTTATTTCCTGCTTAATATTATAACTGTTTAATTTCTACAATTATTTATGATACTTGTGTAGTATCCACACCATCCTTTTAACCCTTCCGAGTCTTCGGGCTCGTGGGTGGCGGTGCGAGTCTCGGGTTATCGGGCCTTCCCGGTAATCGGATTCTCGGGTCGTTAAAGCTGGTATCAGAGCGCGGTTGTGGAATTACATGAGAATCATAGGTAATTGTAGTGGTCCACTAGTCCACAGCAATGATGTACATGTGACGCTGGCATTGGGCACCGCGGGTTTATTTTGACCTTGCCGTTTTCGTGTTTTCTGTCTTGTGCTTTAGGAGCGAGTATGGCGCCGAGGCGGAGCTCTCGCTCTCAGCAGGGGCAGTCGGCTGGAGGCCAGGAGATCCAGCAGGGGGTCCAGAGGGACCAGGAGGAGCATAGTAGAGCGCCACCGGGGGCTACCGAGGCCGCGGATACTGTGACAGTTCTGGGGGCCGAGGATTTCTTCCGTGGCATGTACCAGCTTATGTCTCAGCAGTTGGCGGAGAGGCCGGTGAGGGCTCGTCAGTCAGGGGTGGGCCAGGCCGAGCAGTGAGGGACTTCATGCAGTTCCATCCACCTTACTTTAGCGGCCAGGCAGACCCTGATGCGGCTCGTGATTAGCTCGATGAGATGGAGCGGGTGTTCAGTTCTGCGAAGAGTGCCGCCGAGCACAAAGTGGTGTTGGCCTACAACCAGTTGCAGGGTACGGCTCGGAGGTGGTGGTCTTCCGAGTGGAAGACGTCTTTTCAGCTTCGTCCACTTGAGCAGATCGAGTGGGATGATTTCGTCAGTGCTTTCGAGCGTACATACTGTCCAGATTATATTGCTACGCAGCGGATGCAGGAGTTTCTGGAGCTGGTGCAGGGTGACATGTCCGTGTTGCAGTACAAGGCCCGATTTGTCGAGCTGGGTCGGTATGCACCTCACATCATGGATCATGAGAGGGTGAAGACCGCGCAGTTTGTGCAGGGCTTGAGGCTGGAGCTGAGGCACCATTTGATCGCGAACGGGGCCACTGATCTAGAGACAGCGTCTCGTGTTGCGGCTTCGTTAGAGATGGATTTGCAGAGGACCCGAGGACCGATCAGCCAGGGGCAGTCCTTGTCAGGTCGCAGCCAGCGGTCGGCTACCCAACAGCAAGGTTCTTCCAGCATGCGCCGGGTGGTTCAGGAGTACCGGCATCGGCAGCTTCGGTGACAGGATCTGCCTCCTTTGGCACGAAGGTCAAGAAGTTCTTCGCGAAGAATTTCCGAAAAAAAGAAGTCCAAGGATCAGGGGCAAGCTTCATCGGACAGTGTACAGCAGTCGATTCCTTTGCAGCGTCAGGGATCAGTCGGTGGATCGCGAGGACCTTGTCCACGGTGTGGTGGGACCCACCCAGGTAGGCAGTGCACGGCGCCGATCATCTGTTTTCGGTGTGACCAGCCAGGGCATATGGCGCGCGACTGTCCTCAAAGGCCGTCGCAGCAGCAGTTTCCTCAGCAGCAGCAGGTTCCCCAGCAGCAGAGGCAGCAGCAGCAGGGACAGTATCCGTCGCTACTCAGGTCAGCTAGTGTGGGAGGCAGGCAGAGGTCTCAGGGCCAGATCACGCACATGACCAGGGCAGAGGCAGTGGCGTCGCAGCTCGTGGAAGGTACCGTTCAGAATTTGGGTTGTACGGCTCGAGTTTTATTTGATTCTGGCGTGTCTCATTCGTTTATTTCGGAGGATTTCGCGTCGAGCGTCGAGGAGCCGGTGACCCAGTTGTCATGTGATTTGGCAGTGGAGTTGCCTTCGGGTGACTTTATGATCACTCCGTATTGCTTCGATCAGGTTCCGGTTTGGATCGATGGGCGGAGTATGTCAGGCAGGTTGTATGCGTTGCAGCTTCGGGATTATGATATGATTCTAGGCATGGATTGGCTCGAGACCCATGGAGCGGTGGTGGATTGTGGAATGAAGAGGGTCTACTTCCAGCATCCGAGCAAGAGGACCTTCTATTTCCAAGGTATCCGTTCCGCCTCTTCTCGAATCCTTATCTCTGCTATTCGAGCCCGTCGACTGCTTGATTCAGGTTGTCAGGGTTTTCTCGCGTCCGTGGTTGTGTCTGACCGGATGGAGCCGGATCTCGAGGACATTGCGGTGGTGTACGAGTTTCCCGACGTTTTTCCCGAGGAGTTGCCTGGATTACCTCCCCAGCGGGAGATCGATTTCGTGATCGAGGTTGTGCCTGGTACGGGACCTTTGGCGAAGGCTCCCTACCGTATGGCCCCCACTGAGTTGAGGGAGTTGAGGGCGCAGTTGCAGGAACTGTTGGCCAAGGGGTATATTTGTCCTAGTTTTTCCCCTTCGGGTGCGCCCGTGTTGTTCGTGAAGAAGAAGGACGGTAGTCTGCGCTTGTGCATTGACTATCGGCAGCTGAATGAAGTGACCATTAAGAACAAGTATCCGTTACCGCGGATTGATGATTTGTTCGACCAGCTGCAGTCTGCGCGAGTGTTCTCGCGGATTGATTTGCGGTCCGGTTACTATCAGCTGAGAATTTGCGAGTCCGATGTGGAGAAGACTGCATTCAGTACGAGGTACGGGCATTATGAGTTTTTGGTGATGCCGTTCGGGCTCACCAATGCCCCTGCAGCCTTCATGGACTTGATGCAGAGGGTGTTTCATCCGTATTTGGACCAGTTCGTGGTCATCTTTGTGGATGACATCCTTGTTTATTCGCGGTCTGCCGAGGAGCACGCGTACCATTTGGGAGTGGTGCTGCAGACGTTGTGAGATCACCAGTTGTATGCGAAGCTCAGCAAGTGCGAGTTTTGGCTAAGCGAGGTGCACTTTCTGGGGCACGTGATTTCTGGTGATGGCATTTCCGTGGACCCCGCCAAGGTCGAGGCAGTGATGCAGTGACCGAGGTCGAGGTCGGCAACGGAGATCCGGAGTTTCTTAGGACTTGCAGGTTATTATCGTCAGTTTATCTATGATTTTTCTCGCATTGCGGCTCCGATGACTAGGCTCGCGCGGAAGGATGTGCCTTTCGTTTGGTCCGAGGAGTGTGAGCAGAGCTTCAGGGAACTGAAGAGATTGCTCACCTCGGCTCCGGTGTTAGTTTTGCCTTCTGGATCGGGAGGTTTCGTGGTGTGTACAGATGCTTCCGGCGTTGGGTTGGGTGCTGTGTTGATGCAGTATGGTAGAGTGGTGGCTTATGCATCTCGGCAGCTAAAGCCCCACGAGGAGAACTACCCTACCCGTGACCTTGAGTTGACGGCGGTGATCTTCGCGCTGAAGATCTGGAGGCATTATCTGTATGGCGAGAAGTTCGAGGTGTTTACTGACCATCAGAGTTTGAGGTATGTGTTCTCGCAGAGAGATCTGAACCTCAGGCAAAGGCGTTGGATGGAGTTCATGAAGGATTATGACTTCACCCTGTCTTATCAGCCGTGCAGGATGAATGTCATTGCGGATGCCTTGAGTCGGAAGGTGACGGCCAGTACCTTGATGTTGAGGAAGTGGAGGCTCTGGGAACAAGTGCCCGAGGTATCTTTCAGGCTCAAGATTCCCCAGGAGCCAGGGTTGGCAGTGCTTGCGAGTCTGACTGTCACGTCTGCTATCCGTCGTCAGGTGACAGAGGCTCAGCATGCAGACCCTGAGTTGCCCCAGATTTTGGCCATGGCTGATGTGGAGCTCGGTGAGGACGGTGCTGCGAGGTTTCGTGGCAGGCTGTACGTCACAGCTGAGGAGCATGTTCGTCGTGCGGTGTTGCGCGAGGCTCATGGGAACAGGTACACTGTACACTCGGGTGCGACGAAGATGTATCGGAACTTGCAGAGGCAGTTCTGGTGGCCTGGCATGAAGAGAGATGTTGCCGAATTTGTGGCCAGGTGCTTGATCTGTCAGCAGGTGAAGGCAGAGCATCAGCGACCAGGAGGTACTCTCAGCCCTTGGATGTTCCCTGCTTGGAAGTGGGACCACGTGACCACGGATTTTGTGGTGGGATTGCCGAGGACTCCGAGTGGGCAGGATAGCATTTGGTTGATGGTGGATCGGCTGACGAAGGTGACGCGGTTGTTACCGGTCAAAGTCAGCTGGAGTGTGTCCAAGTTGGCTCGTCTTTATGTGGAGCGGATCGTGCCGTTGCATGGGGTTCCCATTTCGATCGTGTCGGATCGGGATCCGCGCTTCACTTCTGGATTCTGGAGGAGTTTCCAGCGAGCTCTTGGCACGGAGTTGGCATTTAGCTCGGCGTATCATCCCTCAGTCAGATGGTCAGTCTGAGAGGACCATTCAGACTTTGGAGGACATGCTGAGATCCTGCTGCCTGGAGTGGCAGGGGAGTTGGATTCATCACCTACCGTTGGTGGAGTTTGCCTATAACAACAGCTATCATTCGAGCATCGGCATGGCTCCTTATGAGGCATTGTATGGGCGTCCTTGTCGGACTCCACTTGATTGGTTTGAGGTGGGTGAGCGTGTTTTGACGGGACCGAATTGGTGCAGCAATGTGTGGATGTTGTGCACATGGTTCGTCAGAACATGTTGGCGGCCCAGAGTCGGCAGAAGAGCTATGCTGACCGTAGGAGGCAGCCTCTCGAGTTCGCCGTGGCGATCATGTGTTCTTGAGTTTCTCCGATGAAGGGGGTGATGCGTTTTGGACGGCGTGGGAAGCTGAGTCCCCGCTATATTGGTCCTTTCGCGATTGTGGAGCGCATCGGTGAGGTTGCTTACCGGTTGCAGTTACCTCCTGAGTTGGCGTCGGTGCATGACGTGTTCCACGTCTCGATGTTGCGGAAGTATATGCCCGATGACTCTCATGTGCTCGAGTTTTCGTTTGGCCTGAGGTGACTCCAGATCTTCTCTCCCAGAGTTTCCGATCCGCGTGGAGGATAGGCGAGAGCAGCGCCTGCGGAACAAGGTCATCCCTTGGTAAAGGTCGTGTGGCAACGACACTCTGGTGGTGAGGCTTCGTGAGAACGTGAGGACGAGATGCGTCAGCAGTTCCCGTATTTATTTGAGTGAGTCTTCCTCTTCTTTCCCCTTTGGTTGTTCTCAATTTCGAGGATGAAATTTCTTAAGGGGGGAGGGCTGTAATATCCCGGACCTTTCGGATCCTTTCTTCGTGGGTCCCGGATTTGGTTTTCGGAGTGTCTGGCTCTGTTGTGTCCGAAATTTCGTTTCGGACATCTTTCGTGTTCGGATCGGCACGATCCGGAGTTGTTTCGGAGGCCCGGAGGCGTTCCGCGGCTTTTCCGTGTGTGTTTTCCGATTTCCGGTGTGTGTTTCGGCTTTTACTTCGGAAGCTCGCTGCGGGTGAACCGGGCCATTCACCTGGGCACGAGTGGTACCATTACGATCGGTGCGTTCCGAGGATCGTGGGGGTGTAATTTTCTATTTTTCAGAATTTTTCAGAATTTTTGGATTTTCTATAAAACCTCCCCTATTTTCTCTCTCTCCCTCACCCTCTTCTTCTTCTTCTTCTTCTTCCTCCTCCTTCCTCCTCCACTGTAACCCTCTCCCTCTCTTCCTCCCGGTTGACCGCGGCGGACCCCTGTCCGGCTGCAGACGCCGGCGGGGCGACGGTGCGGTGACGTGGGCGGCGGCGAGGCGATCGTGGGGGCGTGCGGTGCTCGCGAGAAGCTTGAAGGACGAGGGTTTTCTAAGGCGTTCTTCGCGATTCACGAACGATCCGGCGGAGCATTCGCTCCATTGAGGTAGGGTGACGTTCCTTAGCCTCTTGCCGTTCATTTCCGTGGTTTATAGGCCGCGGGGAGGCCGAGAGGGGCTTGATTGAGCGGGTTTGGGGTTTTCCATGATTTAGGGAGAGCTCGCCCGATATATGGTTTTAGCCCGCGATTTCACGTTTGGATGGCTTAGATGCATGCTAGGGGTCCCCAAGGGTCTTCCCCTTTGTTTTCCCCCTCTCCGGTGGAGGCATGGGCGCGTGGTCGAAGTTTTTGGGGTTTTCCCGTCGTAACGTGCTCGGGAGTGTGTAACGGTCACTCCAGTGACCGTCACATACTTGTGACGCACCTAAAGGGGTGCGTTACATTCCTAAGTAGTGTTTTTGGGGGTCGGGGGCTGTAATGGCCTCACGATAGACCGCCATTTCCCTATGACGCGCTTGGGTAGGGCCGTCAGGGGCTTTCGACCGTTGGTTTGTGACCGTTGGGGGTCAGGCCATGTAACGCACCGGGCTAGGCGCGTTACGTGCGTATAACACGCTGGGGCAGGCGCGTTACTTCCTGTTTTCACCCCAAGTGTGAGGGCCATGTAACGCGCTGGGCCAAGCGCGTTACATGCGTGTGACGCGCCGGGGCTAGGCCGTTACATCCCTTTTTGCTTTGGGAGCGTGGGGGTGTGTAACGCATGGAGCCAAGCGCGTTACATGCGTGTGACGTGCCTGGACCAGGCCGTTACATCCCTTTCCCCTCTGACCGTGTGACAGTCTGTTTTGAACCGTTAGGCGCATGTAACGGTCTCGCCTAGACCGTTACTTGCTTGTGACGGCCCTAGGGTGGACCGTCACATGTCTGGTTGCCCCATGAGGGTGGCAACCCCGTTTTTTTACTCCGACTGTGGCCACCGTGCGACGGGGCTGGTGCGTGGGGTGATTCCCACACGTTGTCGGATTCGGACGTTGTTTTCCGTTGACCCGAGAGTCAACTCCTTTGTGACCCTCCACTAGTCGTAGCCTATCAGTACGCGTGTGCTGGTCGTACCAGGGAGTGGTGTACGGGCTTACCCTGAGGACGGTTTTAGACTGGTTACCGTCGGGCCCCTCGTCACATCAGAGTCCAGTGCCAGGGGAAAACCGGTCAGAGGGCCAGACCTAGGACGCGTGGTCTGTGTGTGCACACGTGGTTGGGGACAGTGGACGCACGTCGACGGGGGTGACCCCAGCTAGTCACTTGTTGTGGTTACTTGTACGGTGTTCGCGCCTCTGGTAGGAGCTACCACGCCAGGCGGTTCACCTGTGGCGCGGCGTAATACGTCAGGGGACGCTACCGGCTGTGCTTCTAGTGGGTGGTACTGCTGTCGAGTACGGAGTGGCAGTCTGTCAGTCGTGTGTTTCCGACCTTCGGGTTTTTTCTGGTTGGCCGTTGAGCTTCGATCTTCTTACCGTGGCACGGGTGTCAATTTACGTGCCATGGGACCTTTGTTCTATAGAGTACAGGGCTTTCTTTTCCGAGGTACTCTCCTACCGCTAGTGTAGTGGTTTCTCGTTTTACGAGGCACGGTTCGAGTGATCCCTAATGAGTCTTGTTCCGAGACACATTCCCTGCGTGTTTCCACCGTGTTTCAGGTGAGGCGCCGCCCCGGGGGAGCCCGTCTGGGGTGCAGCGTGGTGCGGGTGCCCAGAGGTAGTGCCAGAGGTCAGAGCCGGGGTATGCCCCGTGTAGCTGTACTATTCTTCCTTGTCACTGTACTAGTCGTGGACTATTGTTATTGTTGTTAATTTCTATTGTGGACCATGAAAAATGTTAATTTATTTCCTACTTAATATTATAACTGTTTAATTTCTATAATTATTTGTGATACTTGTGTAGTCTCCACACCATCCTTTTAACCCTTCCGAGTCTTCGGGCTCGTGGGTGGCGGTGCGAGTCTCGGGTTATCGGGCCTTCCCGGTAATCGGATTCTCGGGTCGTTACACGTGGAATACATCATGAATAGCATGCTGATGCGTTGGAAACTTTAACGACCCGAGAATCCGATTACCGGGAAGGCCCGATAACCCGAGACTCGCACCGCCACCCACGAGCCCAAAGACTCGGAAGGGTTAAAAGGATGGTGTGGAAACTACCCAAGCATCACAAATAATCGCAGAAATTAAACAGTTATAATATTAAGCATGAAATAAATTAACATTTTACATGGTCCACAATCAAATAACAACAACAGTAACAGTAGTCCACGACTAGTACACTGATAAGAAAGAAAAGTACAGCTACACGGGGCATACCCCAGCTCTGACCTCTGGCACTACCTCTGGGCACCCGCACCACGCTGCACTCTTGACGCGCTCCCCGAAGGTGGCGCCTCACCTGAAACACGGTGAAAACACGCAGGGAATGAGTATCGGAACAAGACTCAGTAGGGATCACTCGAACCCTACCTCGTAAAATGAGAAACCACTACACTAGCGGTAGGAAAGTACCTCGGAAAGGACAGCCCTGTACTCTACAGAACCAGGCCCTACAGCACGCAAACCGACACACGTGCCACAGTAGGAGACCGAAACTCAACGGTCGAACCGCAAAACCTGAAGGTCGGAAACACACGACTGACAGTCTGTCACTCCGTACTCGACAGGAGTACCACCCACTAGAAGCACAGCCGGTAGCGTCCCCTGACGTCTTACACCGCGCCGCAGGTGAACCGCCTGACGTGGTAGGTCCTACCCGAGGCGCAGACACCGTACAAGTAACCACAAACAAGTAACTAGCTGGGGTCACGCCCGTCGACGTGGGTCCAACCGCCCCCAACCACGTGTGCACACACAGACCTTGCGTCACTAGGTCTGGTCCTCTGACCGGTTTTCCCCCGTAGCCGGACTCTGGCTACCGACGAGGGGCCTACGGTAACCGGTCCACAAACCGTCTCAAAGGTGAATGCCCGTACACCACTCCCAGGTGAGACCAGCACCTCGTACTGGTGGGCTACGACTAGTGGAGGGTCACTGAAGGAGTAGACTCTCAAGACCACGGAAAACAACATCCGAACCTGACGAAGTACGGGGGCCGTCCCACGTACCATCACCATCGCACGGTGACCACGGTCGGAGAAGAAACGGACGCACCGCCCACAGCCAAACGCATGACCAAGGCAAACGGAACCTCCGGACACCCAAAGACACGGTCCCGGAACTCCACGGGGTGTCCAGGACACACACACGGCCCAAGAGGAACACCCGACGACAGGACAGATCGCGCTAGGGACCCCTAGCGCGACAAGGAAGAACGCGCTAGGACCCCCTAGCGCGACAGGGAAGATCGCGCTAGGGCCTCCTAGCGCGACAAGGCAGGTCGCGCTAGGGACCCCTAGCGCGACAAGGCAGATCGCGCTTGGGACCCCTAGCGCGACCAGAACCGCCCTACTGTTCATCTTCTCCGATGAACGCGCCCCATCGGGGCAGCGCGACCATCAAGAACACGCTATTGGAGTATAGCGTGTTCTCAGTCCGCGCCCGAAAACGGTGGAAACGCCTAAAAATTCCAACCACGCCCCCATACCTCCACCAGAGAGGGGGAAATCAAGGGGAATGACCCCTAAGGACCCCTAGCATGCTTCTAAGCCACAAAAACATGAAATAGAGGGCTAAAACCATAGATCGGGCGAGCTCTCCCCAAATCATGGAAAACCCCAAACCCGCTCAAACAAGCCTCTCTCGGCCTCCCCGTGGCCTACAAATCACGGAAACGAACGGCAATAGGCTAAGGAACGTCACCCTACCTCAATGGAGGGAATGCTCCGCCGGATCGTTCACAAACCACGAAGAACGCTTTTAGAAACCTCACCTACCCACGCTTCCCACGCTTGCCGCACGCCCACGAGCTCGCCTCGCCGCCACCCACGCGTCCGCACCGTCGCCCTGCCGCCGTCCACAGCCGGGGAGGGGCTCACCGCGTCCGAATGGGAGAGAGAGGGAGAGAGGAGGGCGGCCACAGTTGGGGAAGGAAGGAGGGAGAAGAAGAAGAAAGAGAAAGAGGAAAAGAAAAAGAAAAGAAATAGGAATATATAGAAAATCTGATTTTTCAGAAAAATACCGAAAAATAGAAAAATACATTTCCGGAATCCTCGGAACGCACCGATCGCAACGGTACCACTCGTGCCCGGGTGAACCGCCCGGTTCGCCCGCAGCGAGCTTCCGAAGAAAAAGCCGAAACACACACCGGGAATCGGAAAACACACGCGGAAAAGCCGCGGAACGCCTCCGGGCCTCCGAAATGACTCCGGATCGCGCCGATCCGAACACGAAAGATGTTCGAAATGAAATTTCAAACATAACAGAGCCGGACGCTCCGAAAACCAGATCTGGGACCCACGAAGAAGGATCCGAAAGGTTCGGGATATTACAGCCCTCCCCCCTTAAGGAATTTCATCCTCGAAATTGAGAACAACCAAAGGGGAAAGAAGAGGAAGACTAACTCAAACAGATACGGGAACTGCTGACGCATCTCGTCCTCACGTTCCCACGAAGCCTCACCACCAGAGTGTCGCTGCCACACGACCTTCACCAAGGGAATGACCTTGTTCCGCAGGCGCTGCTCTCGCCTATCCTCCACGCGGATCGGAAACTCTGGGAGAGAAAGATCTGGAGTCACCTCAGGCCAAACCGAAAACTCGAGCGCATGAGAGTCATCGGGCATATACTTCCGCAACATCGAGACGTGAAACACGTCATGCACCGACGCCAACTCAGGAGGTAACTGCAACCGGTAAGCAACCTCACCGATGCGCTCCACAATCGCGAAAGGACCAATATAGCGGGGACTCAGCTTCCCACGCCGTCCAAAACGCATCACCCCCTTCATCGGAGAAACTCTCAAGAACACATGATCGCCCACGGCGAACTCGAGGGGCTGCCTCCTACGGTCAGCATAGCTCTTCTGCCGACTCTGGGCCGCCAACATGTTCTGACGAACCAGGTGCACAACATCCACACACTGCTGCACCAATTCCGGTCCCGTCAAAACACGCTCACCCACCTCGAACCAATCGAGTGGAGTCCGACAAGGACGCCCGTACAAAGCCTCATAGGGAGCCATGCCGATGCTCGAATGATAGCTGTTGTTATAGGCAAACTCCACCAACGGTAGGTGATGAATCCAACTCCCCTGCCACTCCAGACAGCAAGATCTCAGCATGTCCTCCAAAGTCTGAATGGTCCTCTCAGACTGACCATCTGACTGAGGATGATACGCCGAGCTAAAAGCCAACTCCGTGCCAAGAGCTCGCTGGAAACTCCTCCAGAATCCAGAAGTGAAGCGTGGATCCCGATCCGACACGATCGAAATAGGAATCCCATGCAACGGCACGATCCGCTCCACATAAAGACGAGCCAACTTGGACACGCTCCAGCTGACTTTGACCGGCAACAGCCGCGTCACCTTCGTCAGCCGATCCACCAGCAACCAGATACTGTCCTGCCCAGTCGGGGTCCTCGGCAACCCCACCACAAAATCCGTGGTCACATGGTCCCACTTCCAAGCAGGAACATCCAAGGGTTGGAGAGTACCGCCTGGTCGCTGATGCTCCGCCTTCACCTGCTGACAGATCAGGCACCTGGCCACAAATTCGGCAACATCTCTCTTCATGCCAGGCCACCAGAACTGCCTCCGCAAGTTCCGATACATCTTCGTCGCACCCGGGTGTACGGTGTACCTGCTCCCATGAGCCTCGCGCAGCACCGCACGACGAATCTGCTCCTCGCTGGGACGTACAACCTGCCACGAAACCTCGCAGCACCGTCCTCGCCGAGCTCCACTCAGCCATCGCAAGAATCCGGGGTAACTCAGGGTCCGCATGCTGAGCCTCTGTCACCTGACGACGGATAGCAGGAGTGACAGTCAGACTCGCAAGCACCGCCAACCCTGGCTCCTGGGGAATCTTGAGCCTGAAAGATATTTCGGGCACTTGTTCCCAGAGCCTCCACTTCCTCAACATCAAGGCACTGACCGCAACCTTCCGACTAAGGCATCGGCGACGACATTCATCCTGCCCGGCTGATAAGACAGGGTGAAGTCATAGTCCTTCATGAACTCCATCCAACGCCTTTGCCTGAGGTTCAGGTCCTTTTGCGAGAACACATACCTCAAACTCTGATGGTCAGTGAACACCTCGAACTTCTCACCGTACAGATAATGCCTCCAGATCTTCAGCGCGAAGATCACCGCCGCCAACTCAAGGTCATGGGTAGGGTAGTTTTCCTCGTGGGGCTTTAGCTGCCGAGATGCATAAGCCACCACTCTACCATGCTGCATCAAAACAGCACCCAATCCAACGCCGGAAGCATCTGTACACACCACGAAACCTCCCGATCCAGAAGGCAAAACCAACACCGGAGCCGAGGTGAGCAATCTCTTCAGTTCCCTGAAGCTCTGCTCACACTCCTCAGACCAGACGAAAGGCACATCCTTCCGCGTGAGTCTAGTCATCGGGGTCGCAATGCGAGAAAAATCCTGGATAAACCGGCGATAATAACCCGCAAGCCCCAAGAAACTCCGGATCTCCGTCACCGACCTCGGCCTCGGCCACTGCATTACTGCCTCGACCTTGGCGGGGTCCACGGAAATGCCATCACCAGAAATCACGTGCCCCAGAAAGTGCACCTCGCTGAGCCAAAACTCGCACTTGCTGAGCTTCGCATACAACTGGTGACCTCGCAACGTCTGCAGCACCACACCCAAATGGTACGCGTGCTCCTCAGCAGACTGCGAATAGACAAGGATGTCGTCCACGAAGATGACCACGAACTGGTCCAAATACGGATGAAACACCCTCTGCATCAAGTCCATGAAGGCTGCTGGGGCATTGGTGAGCCCGAACGGCATCACCAAAAACTCATAATGCCCGTACCTCGTACTGAACGCAGTCTTCTCCACATCGGACTCGCGAATTCTCAGCTGATAGTAACCTGACCGCAAATCAATCCGCGAGAACACTCGCGCGGACTGAAGCTGGTCGAACAAGTCATCAATCCGCGGCAACGGATACTTGTTCTTAATGGTCACTTCATTCAGCTGCCGATAGTCAATGCACAGCCGCAGACTACCGTCCTTCTTCTTCACAAACAACACGGGCGCACCCCAAGGGGAAAAACTAGGACGAATATACCCCTTGGCCAACAGTTCCTGCAACTGCGCCCTCAACTCCCTCAACTCAGCGGGGGCCATACGGTAGGGAGCCTTCGCCAAAGGTCCCGTACCAGGCACAACCTCGATCACGAAATCGATCTCCCGCTGGGGAGGTAATCCAGGCAATTCCTCGGGAAAAACGTCGGGGAACTCGCACACCACCAGAATGTCCTCGACACTCGGTTCCATCCGTTCAGACACCACCACGGACGCGAGAAAACCCTGACAACCAGAATCAAGCAATCGACGGGCTCGAATAGCAGAGATAAGGAATCGAGAAGAGGTGGAACGGATACCTTGGAAATAGAAGGTCCGCTTGCTCGGATGCTGGAAGTAGACCCTCTTCATCCCACAATCCACCACCGCTCCATGAGTCTCGAGCCAATCCATGCCTAGAATCACATCGTAATCCCGAAACTGCAACGCATACAACCTGCCTGGCATACTCCGCCCATCGATCCAAACGGAACCTGATCAAAGCAATACGGAGTGATCATAAAGTCACCCGAAGGCAACTCCACTGCCAAATCACAGGACAACTGGGTCACCGGCTCCTCGACGCTCGACGCAAAATCCTCCGAAATAAACGAATGAGACGCGCCAGAGTCGAACAAAACCCGAGCCGCACAACCCAAAATCTGAACGGTACCTTCCACGAGCTGCGACGCCACTGCCTCTGCCCTGGTCATGTGCGTGATCTGGCCTCGAGCCCTCTGCCTGCCTCCCACGCTGGCTGACCTGGGTAGCGGCGGATACTGTCCCTGCTGCTGCTGCTGCTGCCTCTGCTGCTGGGGAACCTGCTGCTGCTGAGGAAACTGCTGCTGCGGCGGTCTCTGAGGACAGTCACGCGCCATATGCCCTGGCTGGTCACACCGAAAACAGATGATCGGCGCCGTGCACTGCCTGCCTGGGTGGGTCCCACCACACCGTGGACAAGGTCCTCGCGATCCACCCACTGATCTCTGACACTGCAAAGGAATCGGCTGCTGTACATTGCCCGATGAAGCCTGCCCCTGATCCTTGTGCTTCTTACGGAAACTCTTCTTCAAGAACTTCTTGACCTTCGAGCCGAAGGACGCAGATCATGTCACCGAAGCTGCCGATGCCGGTACTCCTGAACCACCCGACGCAGACTGAAAGAAACCCTGCTGCTGGGTAACCGACTGATGACTGCGACCTGACAAGGAGTGTCCCTGGTTGATCGGTCCTCGGGTCCTCTACATATCCATCTCCAAAGAAACCACAACACGAGACGCTGTCTCTAGATCAGTGGCCCCATTAGCGATCAGATGGTGTCTCAGCTCCAGCCTCAAGCCCTGTACAAACTGCGTGGTCCTCACCCTCTCATGCTCTATGATGTGAGGTGCGTACCGACCTAGCTCGACAAATCGGGCCATGTACTGCAACACGGACATGTCGCCCTGCACCAGCTCCAGAAACTCCCGCATCCGCTGCGTGGCAACAATATCTGGACAGTACGTACGCTCGAAAGCACTAACGAAGTCATCCCACTCGATCTGCTCAAGTGGACGAAGCTGAAAAGACGTCTTCCACTCGGAAGACCACCACCTCTGAGCCGTACCCTGTAACTGGTTGTAGGCCAACACAACTCTGTCCTCGGCAGCACTCCTTGCAGAACTGAACACCCGCTCCATCTCATCAAGCCAATCGCGAGCCGCATCAGGGTCTGCCTGGCCGCTGAAATAAGGTGGATGGAACTGCAGAAAGTCCCTCACTGCTCGGCCTGGCCCACCCCTAGCAGACGAGCCCTCACCAGCCTCTCCGCCGAACTGCTGAGACATAAGCTGGTACATGCCACGGAAGAAATCCTCGGCCCCCGGAACCCTCGCAGTAGTCGCGGCCTCGGTAGCTCCCGGTGGCGCTCTGCTATGCTCCTCCTGGTCCCCCTGGACCCCCTGCTGGATCTCCTGACCTCCAGCCGACTGCCCCTGCTGAGAGCGAGAGCTCCTCCTCGGCGCCATCCTCGCTCCTGAAGCACAAGACAGAAAACACGGAGACGGCAAGGTCAAAATAAACACGCGGTGCCCAATGCCAGCGTCACCTGTACATCATCACTGTGGACTAGTGGACCACTACAATTACATATGATTCTCATGTAATTTCACAACCACGCTCTGATACCAGCTGTAACGACCCGAGAATCCGATTACCGGGAAGGCCCGATAACCCGAGACTCGCACCGCCACCCACGAGCCCGAAGACTCGGAAGGGTTAAAAGGATGGTGTGGAAACTACACAAGCATCACAAATAATTACAGAAATTAAACAGTTATAATATTAAGCAGGAAATAAATTAACATTTTACATGGTCCACAATCAAATAACAACAACAGTAACAGTAGTACACGACTAGTACAGTGATAAGAAAGAAAAGTACAGCTACACGGGACATACCCCGGCACTGACCTCTGGCACTACCTCTGGGCACCCGCACCACGCTGCACTCCTGACGCGCTCCCCGAAGGTGGCGCCTCACCTGAAACACGGTGAAAACACGCAGGGAATGAGTCTTGGAACAGGACTCAGTAGGGATCACTCGAACCCTACCTCGTAAAACGAGAAACCACTACACTAGCGGTAGGAAAGTACCTCGAAAAGGAAAGCCCTGTACTCTACAGAACTAGGCCCTACAGCACGCAAACCGACACACGTGCCACGGTACGAGACCGAAACTCAACGGTCGAACCGCAAAACCCGAAGGTCGGAAACACACGACTGACAGTCTGTCACTCCGTACTCGACAAGAGTACCACCCACTAGAAGCACAGCCGGTAGCGTCCCCTGACGTCTTACACCGCGCCGCAGGTGAACCGCCTGACGTGGTAGGTCCTACCCGAGGCGTAGACACCGCATAAGTAACCACAAACAAGTAACTAGCTGGGGTCACGCCCGTCGACGTGGGTCCAACCGTCCCCAACCACGTGTGCACACACAGACCTTGCGTCACTAGGCCTGGTCCTCTGATCGATTTTTCCCCGTAGCCGGACTCTGGCTACCGACGAGGGGCCTACGGTAACCGGTCCACAAATCGTCTCAAAGGTGAATGCCCGTACGCCACTCCCAGGTGAGACCAGCACCTCGTACTGGTGGGCTACGACTAGTGGAGGGTCACTGAAGGAGTAGACTCTCAAGACCACGGAAAATAACGTCCGAACCTGACGAAGTACGGGGGCCGTCCCACGTACCATCACCATCACACGGTGACCACGGTCGGAGAAGAAACGGACGCACCGCCCACAGCCAAACGCATGACCAAGGCAAACGGAACCTCCGGACACCCAAAGACACGGTCCCGGAACTCCACGGGGTGTCCAGGACACACACACGGCCCAAGAAGAACACCCGACGAAAGGACAGGTCGCGCTAGGGACCCCTAGCGCGACAAGGAAGAACGCGCTAGGACCCCCTAGCGCGACAGGGAAGATCGCGCTAGGGCCTCCTAGCGCGACAAGGCAGGTCGCGCTAGGGACCCTAGCGCGACCAGAACCGCCCTACTGTTCATCTTCTCCGATGAACGCGCCCTATCGGGGCAGCGCGACCATCAAGAATGCGCTACTGGAGTATAGCGCGTTCTCAGTCCACGCCCGAAAACGGTGGAAACGCCTAAAAATTCCAACAACGCCCCCATACCTCCACCAGAGAGGGGGAAATCAAGGGGAATAACCCCTAAGGACCCCTAGCATGCTTCTAAGCCACCAAAACATGAAATAGCGGGCTAAAACCATAGATCGGGCGAGCTCTCCCCAAATCATGGAAAACCCCAAACCCGCTCAAACAAGCCTCTCTCGGCCTCCCCGCGGCCTACAAATCACGGAAATGAACGGCAAGAGGCTAAGGAACGTCACCCTACCTCAATGGAGCGAATGCTCCGCCGGATCGTTCACAAACCACGAAGAACGCTTTTAGAAACCTCGCCTCCCCACGCTTCCCACGCTTGCCGCACGCCCACGAGCTCGCCTCGCCGCCACCCACGCGTCCGCGCCGTCGCCCTGTCGCCGTCCACAGCCGGGGAGGGGCTCACCGCGTCCGAATGGGAGAGAGAGGGAGAGAGGAGGGCGGCCACGGTTGGGGAAGGAAGGAGGAAGAAGAAGAAGAAAGAGGAAGAGGAAAAGAAAAAGAAAAGAAATAGGAATATATAGAAAATCCGATTTTTCGGAAAAATACCGAAAAATAGAAAAATACATTTTCGGAATCCTCGGAACGCACCGATCGCAACGATACCACTCGTGCCTGGGTGAACCGCCCGGTTCGCCCGCAGCGAGCTTCCGAAGAAAAAGCCGAAACACACACCGGGAATCGGAAAACACACGCGGAAAAGTCGCGGAAGGCCTCCGGGCCTCCGAAATGACTCCGGATCGCGCCGATCCGAACACGAAAGATGTCCGAAACGAAATTTCAGACACAACAGAGCTGGACGCTCCGAAAACCAGATCCGGAACCCACGAAGAAGGATCCGAAAGGTCCGGGATATTACACCACGTCTCCCAATTGAGGAAAGATGTCTCTGATCCATCTCATGCCCTCAATGATGCTGTTTGGCCAGAAGTGATTGCCGACCTGTCTACACCAGAGTATCCCATCAGAATTGAAGACCGTCGTGAGCAACGGTTGAGAAGTAAAGTGATTCCCCTGGTTAAGGTCGTCTGGCAACGTCACTCGGGCAACGAGGCTACTTGGGAGCGTGAAGATGAGATAAGGCAGCTTTTTCCTTTCTTGTTCACTTGAGGTATGATTCCTTTGCAGTTTCCTTTTTGTTCTCCTCCTTGAATTTTTGGGTCGAAATTTTTATTAGGAGGGAGGGACTGTAAGGCCGGTGTCTTAACGGATCTTTGATGGTGCGGGTTTAGGATCTATTCCGCGAACCCCGACCATTTTTCCAGATTTTCAGGCCTTTTTCTGGTATTTATTCGGATTGAGTTATATTGTTTATGGTTTTGATTGGGCGTTTCTCTAATATTGGTGGGTTGGGGGTTCTTTTTGCAATTGGTGGCTTTCTTTAAAAAAAAACTATTTTACCCTTTTTTTCTCCCCACCCACGTTGCCACCTTACTCCCCCTCTCCACCCCTCTCGATCTCCCTCTCTCCCCATTTCCTCTCCCCCTCTTCCTCACGATCTCTCTCTCTCTCTGTGACGACCCGAGAATCCGATTATCGGGAAGGCCCGATAACCCGAGACTCGCACCGCCGCCCACGAGCCGGGAGGGCTCGGAAGGGCTAAAAGGAGTGTGGAGGCACAAGGAAATAGGAAATAAAGCAGGACAATTCAACAATTAACAGAAATAAATAAACAACTACAACAGAGTCCAGTCCAATAGAAAGTACAGTCTAAAGCAGTAAAACGTACCACATGCCAAGTGAACACTCGGCCCGGCAAGCTGGCAACTGAGAACCTCCGCCCCGCACCCTCGAACCACGAGGAAGAACCGCCACACCTGAAACGTAGGGAATGAGTCTCCAAAACAGAGACTCAGCAGGGATCCCGCGGAACCCCAACCGGAAACACCGGCGGTAGCGGAAAGGAGATCTACAACTACATCAGGAACAACAAACCGGTGGCCGGTCAAAAACTCGGCACTACAGCTACTCCTACTGCCAGAAGGCAGACCTCGATCACACAGTCGAAGCTACCGAACCACGCTAGTACCACCTACCAAAGTAAGAACACACGGCAACCACGCCGTAGAGGCCTGTCCCCCGGACAGCCAATCTGGACACGCTGTCCAAGGTGCAACCCCGACCATCCGATCGCGGGTACTGCACAACAAGACGCCACCTCGGTAAAGCCACTAGCACTAGTCTCACGGCGCGAAAACTGACACACTCGCCACGGTGAGAGAACCGAACTCAACGGTCAACACGACCGAAAACCTGAAGGTCAAGGACACAGAAACTGACAGTCTGTCACTCCGTACTCGACAGGAGTTCCACCCACTAGAAGCACAGCCGGTAGCGTCCCCTGACGTCTTACACCGCACCGCAGGTGAACCGCCTGACGTGGTAGGTCCTACCCGAGGCGCGAACACCGTACAAGTAACCACAAACAAGTGACTAGCTGGGGTCACGCCCGTCGACGTGCGTCCACTGTCCCCAACCACGTGTGCACACACAGACCACGCGTCCTAGGTCTGGCCCTCTGACTGGTTTTCCCCCGCAGCCGGACTCTGGCTACGATGAGGGCCCGCCGGAAACCAGTCTAACCGTCCTCAGGGTAAGCCCGTACACCACTCCCTGGTGCGACCAGCACACGCGTACTGGTAGGCTACGACTAGTGGAGGGTCACTGAAGGAGTAGACTCTCAACTCAACGGAAAACAACGTCCGAATCCGACGACGTACGGGGACCACCCCACGTACCGGCCCCGTCGCACGGTGACCACAGTCGGAGAGAAACGGGACTCACAGTCTACGGCCACGCACGCACCGTGTGCTAGAGTCGAGAAAACTCAAGTGGCGCTAAGCCACTGGACTCTGGACAGTCCTCTAGACACACTACAGCCAATGGTCCTTGAGTCACAAGACTCGGGGTCAAGACCGTTGTACGTAACAGCACAAGGTCGTCAATCTAGTCCAATCTCTAGGTCTAAAACCACGGTAGCACGAGTACCGAGACAACTCACGAGTCGCCAAGACCACTCCCTCGGGAAGGGAATGCAAGGGACCAAGGCCACCCACACGGGCCACACGGAAAACACAGAAGCACGATTCCCAGGGCAGCACACAAGCCACCACGACGATTTCCCATCCTAGCGCAGGCGGGAAACCTCCAGCCCCAGGCCGGATAACTGGACTCGGAGTCCAAGGCCAAACACATGGCCCACATGGGAATCGCCTTCCAAAGAAACTCACGACATGCGGGGGAGACCCCACCGCACGCACACCGATACACGGTGACTCGATCGAGCGTAACACGAAAGCCTGGAACACGTGGGATCACCCGGACCCACCACACCTACGGGCATGCTAATCGAGGCAACACGGTCCCTCCCGACACCCCAAAAACACCGACACAGAACGCATGGGGTGTTCGGGATACTCACAAGGATGGAGGTCGACCACTGGGTCACAACCAGGTCGACCGGAGACCAAAACAACACAATCGGAGCGCTAAAAGGTCACCTGGACCCTTAAGCCCATGACACGCAAAACGAGGTAAGTGGGATAACCTCTGGACACCCAAAGACACGGTCACAGAACTCCACGGGGTGTCCGAGATACTCACGAGACCTAAAGTCAACCACTGGGTCACAACCGGGTCGATCGGGGGTCAAAACAGCGCAAACAGGAACCAGAACATGGTAGTGGTCACCCGGTGACCGCGACCAGATGGTAGCGGTCGACTGATGACCGCGACCAGGCTGTCACGGTCGCCTCACAACCGCGACAAGCCACGATCAACCCCGCTGGTAGCGGTCGCCCGAGGACCGCGACCAGGTGGTAGCGGTCGTCCCATGACCGCGACTAGGCCAAAGCGGTCGATCGCACGTCCGCGACGCTCGAAGGCCTTCCGACTCAAACACAAAGGATGGAAGCGGTTCTCCCAGTACCGCGACCAGATGGTAGCGATTTCTGGTGGACCGCGATCATTTCGAAAAATCGGGAACGGCGGGAAAACACCCAAAAATCCACGCCACGCCCCAATCATCCACGGATGAAGGGAAAAACATAGGGGAAGCTCCCCAACAACCCCTAGCATGCATCTATGGCCTCGGATCGGCCTAAAACGCAACGAATCGCTAGATCGGGCGATCACTCCCCAAATCATGATTTTCCCCAAAACGCCCCAAACGACCCGCTCGGCTCACCACGGCCTACCAAACTCACGGGAATTGAAGCGCACAAGCTGGGGGTCCATCACCCTACCTCCACCGAAGATTTCGCGCACCGTGGACGCCGATCTACGAAGAAAACGTCGTTGAAGCCTCGCCGTTCCACGAACCCACGGCGGAGCTTCGCCACGCCTCCACCGCCTCGATCCTCATCCATCCTCGCCCGCGCCTCGCCCGCGCCGTCCCCGCCTCACCCGTACTCCGCCCCGTCGGCCGCCGGAGAGAGAGGGAGAGAGGAGAGAGCGTGAGAAGAGAGAGGGAGAGAAGAGAGAAATGAGAGGGGAGAGAGGGGGTGGGTTAATATATAGGAAAATCCGGAAATTCAGAAAAATGCCGAAAAATAGAAAATCACGCCCTCGCGATCCTCGGAACGCACCGATCGCAACGGTACCACACTCGCCTAGGTGAACGGTTCGGTTCACCCGCAACGAGGTTCCGAAGGGAAAGCCGAAACCCACGCCGGGAATCGGAAAACACACGCGGAAAAGCCGCGGAACGCCTCCGGGCCTCCGAAACGACTCCGGATCGCGCCGATCCGCACACGAAAGATGTCCGAAACAAAATTTCGGACACAGCGGAGTCGGAAACTCCGAGAAACCAGATCCGGGACCCACGAAGAAGGATCCGAAAAACCCGGGGCATTACACTCTCTCCCTGGGCAAGCGGGCGAGACGGCGACGGATCGCGGCGTAGAGGGCGCCGTTGGACTCGTGGCGACGAGTGGAGCACGTTGACGCCCACCTCGGCACGGATCGTGGCCCGAGGAGACAGGACGGGGTGAGGATGAGCGTGAAGGTTTCGCCCTTGCATGCGGCCGGTCATCCACTTTCGGCTTGAATGAGGTAGGGGGATGGAATCCTTACTTGACTAGGATCGTTTGGACACTATTTGCACTGCCATGAATGGCCGTTTTCTCCATTTCCGGTGAAATCCCCATGTTAGTGCCGGTGGTTCCCGCATTTTTGGGGATCGCTTGTAGAGTGCTAGCGTTAGTTCGACAGTCCTTTTTGGGTACTTTTGACCGGGGTATGCCCCATGTAGTTGTACTTTAGGGGGCTTCCTTTGTGTTGTGGACTTGTTCGTTTGAGACTCTGGACTAGTGTATATACTGTTTATCACTCTGATATTTTGGAATTTGCTTCCGCACAAATCTTTAACTCCCCATATAATTAACATGCGCTTGCGTGTGATTCCAATTCATTGTGCGCCTCCTCAGCGAACGTACTAATCCTTCAGGGGCCTCATCAACCTCTTAGGTGGCTTCCCCAGTTCTTGGTATCAGTATATCGGTATCTGGATCTCCAGGGCGTCACACCTTGGGTGGCTGATTTTGAGGTGTGCCTTTCCGGAAGGGATCTGGGCTTTGTCGAAGTTTGTCATCTGACAGAGTTGGCACAGTGATATGTCTGACTTTCAGCTACCATGTGGGAGGTGATTCTTGGTGCTGAGCCGACATTCTAGTTGCGGTCTGTTGAAGCGTGAGCTGGTGGAGGCTCTGTATTGGTTGTTCCCTTGAGAGGGTGTGCGACCGGTCAGCTGGTTGTGAAGCTGATGTGTGTTTTATCTGCCGACCATTGGATGGATCGGTAGTTGTTTCTTGTGACGAGGATTGTGTCTCCTCGTTAGGCGAGATTGTGGCAGTAGTGTCGCGATTAGTTCTCGCGTTGTCTGAGGTGATGCCGGACGGTGTCATTTGGTGCGCCTGCTCTGATGGCCCGTGTGTGCGGCATGTGGAGCGAGGTGTCGTCCGTGAGTGTAGTCTTGATGTGTCCCTCAGGATCCATACTTTCGTGAGAATCGAGATTTTCTGTGCTGGGGCTCTGACAATGTTGTCAGTTGGTTCAGTGTTCTTCCCATGTGACTTCGTGCTAGGTCCTGAATTTCGAGGACGAAATTCCTTTAAGGGGGGAGGGCTGTAATGCCCCAGGTTTTTTGGATCTGGATTCGTGGGTTTCGGATCATCTTTCCGCGGATTTCGGATTGTGTCCGATCGGGCTTTGGACTATTTTTACTGGGTTATCGGACCCAATGGTGGTGTGCACGTGTGTTTCCTTAGGTCCGTGGTGTTGTGAGAAGCACGTCGGTAATTTTCTGTAATTTTCGGAGCGCCTTTGTGGGTCCCAGATTGCGTTTTGGGTTTTACGCGTGTTTTCTGTCTGTAGGACCTTCGAAACCCCGTACAAGGTGAACCGTTGTGTTCTCCGACGCCGGGACATTACAACGGCGATCAGCGCATTCCGAAGATCGCGGGGATATATATTTCTATTTTTTTGATATTTTTTAGAATTTCCGGATTTTCTATATAAACCCCCTCCCTTTTCTCTCTCCCCGTCTCTCATTTCTCTCTTCCCTCCCTCTCTCTTCTCTCACGCTCTCTCCTCTCCCCCTCTCACTCCGGGCGGCCGACGGAGGCGGCGAGGGCGGGGCGGCGTCGCTCATGGGACGTGGAGCGACGGGCTCGGGACAAGGATGGCGATGGTGGAGGCGGTTCGTGGGATCACGAGCCGACGAGGGTTTCACGTCGTTTTCTTCGTGGATCGGCGTCCACGGCGCGTCGTTTCTTCGGTGGAGGTAGGGAGATGAACCCCCAACTCGTGCATTCTCTTTCCTGCGAGTTTCGTAGGCCGTGGTGAGCCGAGCGGGCTAATCGGGGCGATTTGGGAAAAATTCATGTTTTAGGACTTGTGAGTCGATCTACCGTTCCATCGCGTTTTTGGCCGATCCGAGGCCTTAGATGCATGCTAGGGCCCATAGGGGAGCTTCCCCGTTGTTTTCCCCATCATCCGTGGATGATCGGGGCGTGGAATGGAATTTTTGGGTGTAGTTCGCCGTTTCACCGCCAGGACGCCGTGGCGGTCGTTCCAGTGACCGTCACAGTGTGTAACGCGCCTGCGCAGGTGCGTTACGCTCCCTTTGTTTTTAGTATTGGCGTTCGTGGGCCTGACGGTCTCACGATAGACCGCCACAGGATTGTGACGCCCTCATGCTAGACCGTTACGGTGGTTTCGACCGTGGTTTATGACCGTTGGGGGTCATAGACACCTCACGCACCCAGAGTGGGGCGTCAGGGTAGTGTGACGCCCCTGGGCAGGAGCGTTAGAGCTAACGCATCCACCCCCACCCTAGCGCGCCTGTATATGTGCGTTAGAGTGCGTGACACACCTAGAGGTATGCGTCACGGCTTGTGTAGCTGCTTGGCCTAACGCACCAGCGTTGGTCCGTTGGGTGACGTAACGCCCCTAGAGGAGCGCGTTACGTTCAATTTTCACTCGTGCCCTGACGCACCTGTTTAGGTCCGTCAAGTGCTGTGACGCACCAGTGTGGGCGCGTTACAATTCATTTCACACCGAGTGTCTGACGCTCCTGAGTTAGACCGTCAGGGTGCTGTGACGGCCTACCTCTGGACCGTTACGGTCTGTGAAGGCCCAAATGTAGACCGCCAGGCACTATGTTGCGCCGAAGTGGTTCTTTGTGCTTGCTGCGATTGTTTCGCGTTGTGTAGGTCCCTTGTCGACCCGGTTGGGACCCAGTGGTCGACTTGTGGTCTTGTGAATGCCCCAGACACCCGTAGGATTCTGTGTCCGTGTTTTGAGGGTGTCGGGCGGACCGTGCTACCTCGTTTAGCGTGCCCATGGGTTTGAGAGTACGGATGACTCCTCATGTTCCGGGCTTTTATGTTACGCTTAATCGAGTCACCGTGTATCGGTGTGTGTGCGGTGGGGTCTCCCCCGCATGCCGTGAGTTTTTCTGGAAGATGATTTCCGAGTGGGCCATGTGTTTGGCCTTGGACTGCGAGTCTAGTTATCGGCGTGGCAGCTTGTGCGTTGCCCTAAGAATCGTGCTTCTGTGCTTTCCGCGTGGGCCATGTGTGTGGCCTTGGACTGCGAGTCCAGTTGTCCAGCCTAGGGCTGGAGGGTTCCCCCTTTTCCCTGAGAGTGGGATTCGATTTGGCGGCCTGTGAGCTGCCTTGGGAACCGTACTTCTGCGTTTCCTTGTGGACTGTGAGTCCCGTTTCTTCTCCGACTGTGGTCACCGTGCGACGGTGCTGGTACGTGGGACGGTCCCCGTACTTCCTCGGGTTCGGACGTTATTTTTCGTTGACTTGAGAGTCTACTCCTTCAGTGACCCTCCACTAGTCATAGCCTACCTGCACGCGAGTGGACCCACCCGGGAGTGGTGGAGAGGCTACCCTGAGGACGGTTTTTAGACTGGTTTCCGTCGGGCCCCTCGTCGGTAGCTAGAGTCAGGCTCTAGGGGAAAACCAGTTAGAGGCCAGACCTAGGACGCATGGTCTGTGTGTGCACACGTGGTTGGGGGCAGTGGACACACGCTGACGAGCGTGACCCCAACTAGTCACTTGCTTTGTGGTTACTTGTACGGTGTCCGTGCCGCTGGTAGGCGCTACCACGTTAGGCAGTTCACCTGCGGTGCGGTGTAAGTCGTCATGGGACGCTACCGACTGTGCTTCTAGTGGGAGGTACTCCTGTCGAGTCGGGAGTGACAGACTGTCAGCTTCAGTGACTTCGACCTTCGGGTTTTCGATCGTGTTGACCGTTGAGTTTCGGTTGTCTCGCCGAGGCGCGTGTGTTGGTTTTCGTGCCGTGAGAATAGTGCTAGTAGCTTTACCGAGGTTGCGTCATGTTGTGCGGACCTTGCGACCGGGTGGTCGGGGTTGCACCTTGGACAGCGTGTCCAGCTTGGCCGTGTCCTGGGAGACAGGCCTCTACGGCGGGGTTGCCGTTGGTTTTACTTCGGTAAGTGGTACTAGTGTGGTTCGGTAGTCCCCGACCGTGAGATCGGGGTATGTGTTTCTGGTACAGTCGGAGTAGCTGTAGTGCCGAGTTTTGACCGGCCACCGGGTTACTGCTCCTACTGTTACTGTCGCTCTTGTAGCCTTCCTTTCCTCTACCTCCGTTGTTTCCGGTTGGGATTCCGCGGGATCCCTGCTGAGTCTCTGTTTTGGTGACTGATTCCCTACTTTTCAAGTGTGACGGTTCTTCCTCGAGGTTCGAGGGTGCGGTACGGAGGTTCTCAGTTGCCAGCTCGCCGGGCCGAGTGGTCACTCGGCATGTGGTATACTTTACTACTTTAGACTGTACTTTTTGTTGGACTAAACTCTGTTGTAGCAGTATTTGTTTATTTATTTTTGTTAATTGTTGTATTATCCTACTTTAATTTCTATTTCTTTGTGCCTCCACACTCCTTTTAGCCCTTCCGAGCCCTCCCGGCTCGTGGGCGGCGGTTCGAGTCTCGGATTATCGGGTCTCTCCCGGTAATCGGATTCTCGGGTCGTTTCACTCTTGCTTACCCTGAGGAAACCCTTTTGAATAAGGTCCTCAACAATTCTTTAGAGCTCAACATGCTCCATGGGTTCAGTCTGTAATGGGGAAGCTTGGGTAGGGTGGACCCGGGGACAAGGTCAATGGCGTGTTGTACATCACGCATGGGAGGGAGTCTAGAGGGCAAGTCCTCAGGGAAGATGTCTTGGAAGTCCTGCAGGATGGCCTGGACTTCAGGTGGGACTGAGACTTGGGACCCCTCGAGTGTGATGGTAACGACAACAGCCCAAACAGGGGCACCCCAGTAACCTCTCTGTTTAGCTCACGGACATTTATAAAGTTAAGGCACTTAATTAGGTCATGACCAACCTTATGGGCCTTAGGAACGGGTGTGATGGGTGCAGAAGAAGAGGGAATGAGAGGTTTCCCTTCATTGGGAGTTCGGGGACTCTCCTGAACCTTGGGAGTTCCAGTGGAGGTGGAACTCTTTCTTGGGATCACCTTTGAGATAAACCGTTTGAATTAGATCGGTCAACTAAAATCACTCCCTTGAAGGTTTTGTCCTTTTTGATGTGAAAAAGAATCGTTGGTCGTTTGAGTAAACCTTTTGACGGACTCTACCTCTCCACCTCTAACCCATAGGTTTCCTATGGAGACTTGGTTCCCCCTCGATTGTATGGTTACTTTTTATCTCCACATGCCTCGGCATTCATCACATTCTAGTTGCTTGCTACTCACAAGTTCTAGTTCCTTTGTTCTGATTTTTGACATCAAAATTGTTGGCAGATGTTGATAACAGCGGCACCATAAACTATGGGGAGTTTATAGCTGCAACTTTGCATTTGAATAAAATTGAAAGGGATGATCATCTCTTTGCAGGTTTCTCTTACTTTGATAGGGATGGTAGTGGATACATAACCCAAGATGGGCTTCAGCAGGCCTGTGAGGAATTTGGCATAGAAGACATCCATCTTGAAGAAATGATCCGAGAGGTGGACCAAGACAATGTGAGGCATCTACTCATATTTATTTATTTTAATGTTCCTATTGCAAGCAAACCTTCTGAAGACCTACAGGAAACTCACATTGACTTGGAAATTTTTACTCATCCGTTTTACCTGAATTTTCAGGATGGGCGTATAGACTATAATGAATTTGTTGCAATGATGCAGAAAGGAAATGCTGGTTATGGAAAGAAGGGTTTTCAAAGTAGTTTCAGCATTGGATTTCGGGAGGCATTAAAACTAGGTTAAGTTAGAAGTCTTTTTTTTTTTTGGTTATGTTAGGTTACGGTAGTTTTCAGAAATCATTCAGATTGCAGAGCCCCACATGTGATCGTGGAAAATGCATACCCATCTGATTTTTACTGTTCTTGTTGATCGTGTGGATTCTGGGTGAAATCAGATAGAAAATGAAATTGGATGCCAGCAATCGGCCTCTGGTGTAACCAAGTCCAGTTATTTCCCTTGGCATACTGACCGTCGCCTACATTCTGGTTTGTATTCTATAGACAGGAATGAACAACAAGCGGCAAACGTCATTTTGGTTTCATTCTTGTTGTACGTGACAGTGGGATTTGAACATATGTATGCTACTCTTTGAAACATCCGAATTCATATCCAGTTTATGGATTTGAGCTGGAAGGTGAAAATTTGGTCCATCACCTATGGGCAACGTGGATTTTCACAGTTGGAGCTTGTTTGTTTCAAACCTAAAATACCTTTAAAACTCTGCAATTGTTTCACTTCATTTTCTCCTCGTTTGTTTTGACCGTGAAACAATGTAAAATGGGATTAAGTTGGCTGTTGTGGCACTGAGATTTTCTTGTCTTGGTTTAAGATCTACTACACCCACCAGAAACCAAGATCGGAGAAAAGCGAGTTGAAACCACCATTAAAACCAACACGGTTTCTTCTTTTTATATTCTACAGACACTCAAAACAAAGTGCTAGGAGGTAGGGACGTAGACAGGGTAGAGATATAATAATACTGAGTATGCATAACAATGATTTGAAAATTAAATCTCTTTACTCCTTAATTGTGCCTACCTTGAATCAACGTGGAATGGAGGGGCGGTCTCGTATATGAGAAGGAGATCGATTGCTTTTCGGTCTGGTTAGGATGTAAGAAGGATATTGTTTTTTGGTTTGGTTAGGAGTTACTCTTTTCCTATCATTAATTTCCCTTGGATTTATTATTTATTATTTATTATTTTTTTAAGAAGGAGGTGATAAAAGGGTGGCATTCCTTCCCATCATCAAGCTAAAGCTAGCTAGCGATCCCACCCCAGTTTTACTGATGAGGCCACCTATTACACGTTACTCTTGAATTGGACGGTCTAGAGGAAGGGGGGAAGGCGGAAGGCCCATGACCATCATCCATCCAGGATGCGGTTGGTTGGGCCCATGACCGACAGAGGGGTTGGGTTGGTTTTCAACCACCCACCACCTTGCTGCTGCACGCGTTGGCCCATCTCCCTCACAGGCTGGCTGGCCCAACCAGACGACGACATGATATGATTCTAGTGATCGACTGACGAAGGTGGACACTTGGGGCTCGCCGGGGACAAACCTCATATTTAGTCCTAATTGAAACGGCACCGGCCCTCCTCCGTTCAAAGTTGGGAGACTATCTTTCCCTCTGCTTTGCATTACAGCCCAGTCAAAGACGAAGAAGAAAAAAGGTTCAAGTGTCACGACTTCCAAACTATGCACCAGCCACTTCCACGAGACTCCGTTTGAAATTGGAATAGAATAAGGTCGAATAATTAACCGATGAGAGGAGAGAGAAAAATGGAGTCCACACTTTTCTCCTCGATGATTCAAATTTCTTTCGACTTCGAACCCCGATTGCAAACTCCACGAAGATTCATCTTTATGTTCCCAACCACGTGCAGAGCCGCTAATCTCGGTCCACAACCCCGTTTGTCCCGGTGCAAGCTCGATCTCATCTCATGAGGAGATAATTTCCGGTCCGGGATATTATTGAGCAGGACGGATATTCATTGTTAATAGTAGGACGCGTTTGAAACAACGATCGACTTTTTTCATTCTCACAGAATTCATGCTCTGTACGTATTGCACGGGGTCTGTGGATTTCTCATTATTGAAAATTCTGAGAAACTACTGTAAAGGAGATCTACATGATCAGGAGAACTCGATATTTTTGTTCCTGAGTTATCTCTCCTTTTAAAAAATATTTTTCACCGAGACCAAGAAATGGCCCCCCCATTTGAAACAGATGAAAGTTGACCGGGGATTACAGCTCAAAGCTTAGGTGAAAGTGAATTGTCAGACGAGACCGTAGACTCAACGCCAAAACTTGGGCACGCACGATATAAGAGAGAGATAGAGAGGTTGACAGCGACAACAAGTATCAAGATCTCTGCATGCACACTAGTTCGATCGATGGGATGGACTGATGCCTCCCCTCACGCGTGCGTGCGTGCGTCGCCTGAGTAAAATGAGATAATTCACACCCGGTCCGGTCCGGTCCGGTCTGCCCCCTAAACAGAGGTCCCAAAAATATACGGGAAACGGCTATAAACTTGCACCTCACCTCACCTCTGAGTACATCAGGGGCGGCCTATATATATAGTTTGATTACATCTGTCTGTCGTGCTACCTTTCGAGATTAGAAAGATGTTCACGTGGAAGATGTGATGTGACGAGAGGAGGAGGAGGCGAACAAAAAAACTGACTGATATATAAAGAGGCAGTACTTGTATCCGACTGATATATATTGGTACGTATGACTGTATATATATATATATATATATATATATATATATATATATATGTAACGAGGATCAGCAGGGTGAAGAAGAAGATATATAGATATATATAACGATGATCAGCAGGGAGCGAAGGAGAAGATAAATTAAAGTGTTCCTTTCGATGGGTCACATTCCTCGTTGCTTGGCATCCGCCATCCGGATCGATCGAGAGATAAATGAGGTTGGGAGTTGGGATCCATTAATTAGCCGGGGATGAAAGTGTCTTACAAGTCACCATCATTTAAATGGGAGAAGCTACTGCGTTATACGCACTCGTATAAAATCATCATCATAAGAAGGAAGAAGAAGAAGCAAATAGGAGTATGTGCGTTGAAAATCCTTTGCGCTTGTCCTATGCATGAAAGATGCGTTGATGGGACGTGCGAAAGATAAGGTTTAAAACCAGGTCATACCAATAATCATAATGATAATAATTAGATTAGATTAGATGTACTAAACTAATTACAAGACTAAATCTGTGTTAACATCTATACCGTGGTATTAATTTGCCTCGTGTGAACAGGAAGAGCCTTATAATTATTCCGAATATGGGAACAGTGACCATCACCATCAAAGCTGTCCTCACCAGATTAAGACTAGGTTAGTCGTCATTATTTTAGTGCGCTTGTTTCTTGTGCATCAAAGATAAATCTTATGATGCCATGCCTTTTTAATCATTTCATAATAAAGATTATCGAACTTAAGTTTAATGTTGGTGCTCCAGAAATATATAGGGACTGAATGTTTTCTAGCTATTTGGTTCGGACTGGAGCCAAACCAAATCGATCTATTTGGTTTTGTTTTATATAGCTCAGTTTGGAATGAAAAAAAATTAAGTTTATTTGAAATCAAATCAAATAAAAAGTTTAGTTTGGTTTGATTTATTTTCGAAGTTCTTAAACCAAACCAAGCTCAATAAATCGAATTTAATAACAAGATGTACATAACTGATATTTTGCTCAAAACTCATTCCCTTCAAGACCTCTCTCTAACTCTCTATACTAACAAAAACAAAAAAAAGAAACGTAGCTGTTAGAATGTTGGTTCTCGCTTCTCACAAGAGTGAATGACGAAAAAAAAGTTACACGTCCCTTTGTCCAGGTCATTGGACAGGAGGGCAATGATGCGCCCCCGTGCAAGTTTCACTAGGGACGTACGGTTGGATGAAACTGTGTCTTTTCTTGTGGGTGAGCACCTACCTTACGTCGAATCTCCTTGTCGTCAGCTCCGTTATGGACGACCTCTCCCACCGTAGCCCCGACGATGACAGAACTCTACTCGATTTCGACAACCTGCATAAGTAACACCAAGGAACGTCCATTCTCAGAGCCAAAACTAGCAATGGAGGGAAAGAAAAAGGTTCAAAGGGCATTTTTTACAGGTGAAAAATGATGACTTGCAAAGGAATTGACTTCATTTAATGATGCCATCATAGTGGTACTTCACATCTCATTTCTCTGAGAGTCTCATCGTATCATGTTGACCCAGACCAATCCAAGACAGTGTTGCATGTTGACGCGGCGAAAGTGCAACCAATATGTTGCACAAAGCATTTCTCAAAAAAATATGTCACTCAAACCTGATCTGAGTCACGTGCACATTCTAGACTAGATAATTTAATCTTATATTGGAAGAGATGCTAATTTAATTTACGTCAAATCCCATACTTCCAGTTCACCGAGGGCCCTTTGAAGAATAAGAGTGAAATAAAATATTTTAATATGGAGAATAAGTAAAAATACAATTCGATAAGATGGTTAAATGTTCTAAACACTAACATGAATTTTCATAGAATAATTCATTCTACCCAAAAAAATTAGAGCGAGTTATTTCACCGTAACCGAAATTCATTTCAAAGGACAATAAAAATTAACAATAAATTATTTAAATTAATTTAATTTTTAATATTTCGCTATCAAAGAAGACCAGAGTCATCCTGGGGACAAGCGGCAGTTTGCCTGACCTGGTATGCATGCAAACAATGTTGTTAGTTTTACTACCGAAAAAGAAAAAAAAATGAAACGATTCTAGGAAGATTTCTAAGCCGTTGGATGCGATCGGATCCACGCTTGGAAGGCCGGGATCAGAGGGCGCCAGCTTGCGTTTCAGGAAAACGACGCTGCACCCACCACGTGGCGCGACGTGCACTGGCGCTCCCCCACACCCTCGCTCTCCCGGTAACGCCGCGACGCCACCGCCCAGAAATCGTCTGCGTCCCCCGTCCATCAATGATTGGACGCCGATGGACGGTCCTGATCGAATCGGAGGAACATCTCTCTGTCACTCCCGCCCCCTGCCGATACGGCGCAGCAAGTGCCATGTCGGACGGGAAGGGGGACGTGGGGCCCCGGCACCCACGTTCTCCGGCATGCAAGAGGTAAGACACAGACAAACCGGAAATGGGGCGTCTCGTCACCCCCCTCATGTCCAGGAGTGGACTTATCTCCGAAGACACCTTCAACATGTGCGCCCGCCTCGCGGGGGTGACGGGGGGGTCATGATTGGCGGCTGGTGGTGACGGGAAACGACCTCGGAATGGACCGGATCACCCACCGTCCATATGGGGCAACGCCAGCCATCGCGCCGGGGTAGTATGGAGATTTCGGGGGAGCATGGTGAAGTGGCATTCCGTGTACACACAGAGAGAGAGAGAGAGAGAGAGAGAGAGAGAGAGAGAGAGACCATCGCTTGCCAGCTCCTCCAGCTGGGTTTGAAATTTCCCAAAACTTTCCCCTTCGTCTGCTTCTGCTGCTGCTGCTGCTACTCCTCCTGCGTCTGCGGGTGTGTGGGAGATCGGGTAATCGCGGCGCCCCCCTCCCTACGGCTCTGCGGCGGTGGAGATTGGACGTGCGCCGGCGGAGGTCTCGGCGACAGCTTCTCGTTGTTCTTGAGGGCCCTGGACAGTTGTGGCCGTATCGCAGCTGCGGGAGGGCTGGAGACGTTAGATTTTTGTCTTTCATTTCCTCTCTGAAAATTTGTCAATATTGGGGAATCATGACGGCGGCTGCCGATCGTGCTAAGTGCTACGCCGGAAGATCCTGACCCTCGCCGCTGAGTCCCGGAGGTAGGCGGGGTTTTGATCTGATAGTGCTCGACCGCCTGTGTGTGCTTTCTTGTTGTGTCTCTTGGAGTAGGGAAACGATGGAAACTTTTTGGTCTTTCCTTCCTGTAGTGTTCTCTCTTTGATGTATTCCTTTCCGGAGGATAAGCCGAATTAGATCTCTAGAAGAAAATTTCTTTTGTCTTCCCCCCACCCTTCGATTTTTTTTCCCAACTCTCTTCATTTTGATTTTATGGGAAGCCATGATGAATCCTTTGAGACAGTGGATCCGATGGTTTCGACTTTGATATATTTTGTAGTGCTTACAGGAACTACAGTACTTCTGCAGTGTAGATCCGTCTGTGTTGCTAATGTGTAAGAGAGTTGCTTGGAAGGCGGTGTAATCCAATGCTCACATTGCACTACATCCTTGCTTTGTTTCTACCTAACTGCCCTCCATATTCCTAGTATCCCAGAGTGCGGAATTTTTCTAATCTTGGTCCCGAATCGTTGCAGAATTTGGAAATCCTTTGACTCAGGATTCCCATTCAGCAATGGAATCTGGTAATGGGTTTATCCTGGAGCACACGAATGGTTGTCCGGAGAAATCGCAGGAGATGGATGGTTTGGCACCGAACGTGAACAAAGAGAATGAGAATGTCGACAATGTTGCCGATTCCAACCAACTCAATGCAGAAGCAGGAGATATGTTGGAAGCAGAAGGTCTTGTTTCTTCTGGAGTGGAGGGCGGGGTTGCTGAGGCTGCACCCGAGGATAAAAGTTCAAAGGTAATTGCGTAAGCACAACGTAATGCTTTTGTCTAGTTGATTCATGAGGTGCCAGTTGTGAGGGAAGATGCTTTCCCCTGCAGAAACTTGGGCCAGACCGAGGTGATCGTTTGAAGAATAGTAAGAAAGAAAAAGGTCAACTGAGCCGGAATGCTCCGACAACAATTCCTCAAAAACAGAGGACGGCACTTTCCAAGAGCCTTTCTTTTCCTTCAAAGAGCATTGTCAACAATGGTCCCAGGAGGAGCACTCCTGAGACGAAGCAACTGAAGCCTGATGCAAAGGGTCAGCATTCAGCACCCCAAGTCCTGTCCTGACTAGCATTGAAGCTGCATTTCCTTGGTTTAACAATTTGCATCATCCAGTTCTTTATCCATTTTTTTAAGCAAATGACTGCCCCTAACTCTACTTAGTCTTTGATTGTAATTGCAGGAACACTTCCTTTGAAACGAGCTAATTTAGCTTCAAAACCCACCATGGTATATCGACTTGTGTTTATTGGGGGACACATACTGTTAGATGCTACTGCATAGCTTTCATGTCTTAAGATGTGTTTGTTGGTTAAATTTAGGCTATGAAGTCTGGTTCAGTTGATGCAGCTACCAATGACAGCACTACATCTGAAGCACCAGAGTAAGTTCTACCGTACTACTCTCATGGTCATCGTTTTCCACCGATACTGAGTACATGCATAACTAGGGATCCTGGATTTCTCTATTTAATCATGATAGGTATCACTTTCAAAAAAGATCATGATAGGTATCTTGTTGTGTGCTCCAGATCCTGAATTTTGCTCATCTGGTTTGACCATCTATCTGTTCTTCTGTATCTCTTGAATATAGAATTGCATGTGTACTAATGGAATAGGAAAGAAAACCATTGTGTATTGTTCTGGTTCTGAGTTCATGTTGCTTCTTTTGGCGATGGTGTTAAACATTATTGGTGTTGGTGGTTTCCTGCAATTTTTGTTCTTGCCATGTTACCATAGTGAATTCTCATTTTCTCGCTGCTAGATATCTTGTTCCATGTGGCTTGTATGTCTTTTCCATTAGTATTTGCAAATGTGCATATGTATCACATTTTCCTTAATGCACAATTACATTATTGTGAATGAATAAAAGCAGACGAGGATGGCCAGTGTATTACTTCATGATATCCGTTTTTTAAACCTTCAAATTCATCAATCCTTACTGGTGGCAAATTCCTTTGATCTTGTAGTTTTTAATGTTCTGACTTTTGATACAAAGGATGTGCATTCCGTATGCAGAAGTGTAACTCAAGCAGCATCACAAAAGAAAAATGGTGGTGTTGGCTTTGCTTTCAGGTTGGATGAACGTGCTGAGAAACGGAAGGAGGTAAATTTACTGGATGTTTATTTTTTGACATTGCTGTTTTGTTCAAATACCCATTTTGCTTGTGACAACTACCTTGTTTTTCTGGATCAGTTCTTCCAGAAAATGGAAGAGAAGATACAAGCCAAGGAAGTTGAGAAAACAAATTTGCAGGCAAAATCAAAGGTTCTGGGAGTGTATATTGTTGAAATTCCAAGTTTGCATTATTCTTTGTACCGACGGTCTTTTGCCATTGGCTTGTAAATTCAGTGTCTTCGTTGAATTGTGTAATACAGGAGAATCAGGAGGCCGAAATCAAACAATTAAGAAAGAGTTTGACATTTAAAGCAGCACCCATGCCTAGTTTCTATAAAGAGCCTGGGCCTCCTAAAGTTGAATTGAAGAAGGTAATCTGTTATTTCATATTTCTGTTATTATGTTCCCCATTTCTTGCTCGGTGAATTGTTTTATAGGGAATATGCTTTTGATTATTGTTTGCTATCAACCTGGCAATGAATGCAACAGTCCTTTTCTCTTATTAGAGGTTATACGGAGATTAGTTTTTCTCCTGGAAATAGAAGGAAACATTTGAAGTCCTTCTTGAACGCTAGATGTGTCACACTTAGATTATGTGGCAATGCAATGAA
Organism: Amorphophallus konjac; assembly: GCA_022559845.1. NCBI lineage: Eukaryota > Viridiplantae > Streptophyta > Magnoliopsida > Alismatales > Araceae > Amorphophallus > Amorphophallus konjac. The sequence goes on from CM040126.1 coordinate 5,414,641, forward strand.
AGTGACAAACAGTCATACCATGTCGTGTGTCTTTTGAATCCTAAAATTTCTAAGAAAAAAAAAGGGGGGGTTCTGCAATCCAAACCCGGAGGGATCTCCTTTGGGTTCTCAAACCCGGAGGGATCCCCTCTAGACATGCTAAACCCGAAGGGAGCTCCCTCCGGGCATTCCAAACCAGAGGGACCCCCCTCCGGGCATGCTAAACCCAGAGGGAGCTCCTTCTCTTCCTCTCAATCTGCAAAACCCGGAGGCATCATATCCGGGTTTTGCCAACCCAGAGGGACCCCCTCCGGTCATTTCTCAATCTCTCCACCATTTTTCCTCTTATGCTCCTCCTTTCAAGCCCGGAGGGGCTAAAATGTCCAAAACTCTTTCACCTCTTCCATCCAAAACCACTGGAGCATTCACCATTTGGAAGCTTGGAGCAAGGAGCTTGGCGCAGGGAGGTCTCGAAGTCTTTGAATTTCTTGAAGATTTAAAGACCTTGAACAACGGGTGGAACTTTCAACTCTTGGAGATCTCTTGGAGAAGTTTGGCGAAAGGTGGAATTGACATGCTTGTATGTTTGATAAAGAAGGGATACCCTGTTTATATATTCTTGCATGTATATCCTTGCATATATGCCTTGCATGGGCATCTCTCCCAATTCTTAAAGGACACACAAAGGTCAGGAAAACGATCAATGATTTACCAAGGATCAAGATAACTGTGTTCTTGTGAAGCGTTCTTATGAATTCAAGTGAATGGGCACGAAGATCTATCAAGGAGGATCGCTGCCTCTCCTTTCTCTTGTATCCTAAAAGCCTAACCGATGGGCTGGGGAATAAATGGCCGCCCACCTCACCTTCTTGAACCAATAGATTTGGGAGGGTAATAAATGCACCGCCCCTCTAACTCCTTGGCCGATGGAGTTGGGGGGTAATTAAATGTTAATTGATGAACTTTTGAAAAGAAGAAAAAACCTACACACCCACCCACTCCCCCCTTTGGTCTCTTAACCATGGGTTTAAAGGGGAATAAATGCTCTTAACCATGGGTTTAAAGGGGAATAAATCCCACTGCCACCTGTCAACCTACAGACATGAGAGAGGGTGGAGGCAGATGCCTCGTCTTCCTCTCTCTTCCCCCTTCTTAGCACTCCAACCGGTGAACTTTCTTGAGAAAGAACCCAGCCGCTGCCACCTAGACCTGTTTTAAGAGGGGATTTCTTAACCATGGGATTAAAAGAGAGAAATAAATGCTCAGTGGGGTGCACATGGACCTCTTAACCGATGGGAACCATTCTCTTTCCTTTCCTTTTCTCTAAATATCTTAGCCAATGAGATTTGGAAGAAATAAATGCTATTAACCAATAGGTTTAAAGGGGAATAAATACCCTGGTGCCCTTGGCCAATGGGGCTTAAAATGAAACCCCACTGCCACCTCATCCCTATGTTATGGAGTCCAAAGAAAGGAAACCCTGCCATGTGCAATATTGTGTGAAGAAAATATGAGAAGAAAGAATGTGTGCATTTATTGCCCATATGCAATTCTATGATAATGAGAAAATGTGTGGGTTCATTCTCAGAAAGTATGTGAAATATGGGAAATAGGAGGAATCATGTCAAATTACTCATCTGCCCGGTTGATGCAAAGTGTGTTCTAAGAATCTGAAATTGCAGGTATGTCCCTGTCACAGGACATTTCTAAGAATCTGAAATTACAATACATCACTGTCATGGGATATTTTCTGAAAATCAAAATTATAGATATACCCCTGTCATGAGATATTTTCTGGAAATCAGAATTACAAACATACCCCTACCACATGGTATCTTCTAAAAACCAAGATTGCAAACATGCCCTTATCACAGGGGGCTATCAGAAAATCTGAAATATTGCAAATATGCCCCGCATGGGCCTTGTGATCAGGGTTTGCCGACCCGCCCGACCCGGCCGACCCGGTCTCGGTGCGGGACGGGTCGGGTCGGGCGGGTCGCAAAGCGACCCGGTCCGCCCTTTGACTTTCCACGCGATTTTTTTGGAATTTTTTTTAAAATTTTTAAGAAATTTATTTTGAAAGATTAAATGGTATATATATATTTAAAAATATTAGAATGTATAGTTTATTTATGATAATAGATCCATACTACATTATACATATTAAATTATATAAAAATTACATATTACACTGCTTAATTAAACATCCTATTATATATAATACATAAAAATTTATTTTAATTACTAAATATGTAAAAGTAAACAGTGACATAATAATGGCATTCATTCATGAAGTATAAAATACAAAAACTCACTAATCCGTGTCCATCTGTGAAGTCCGAATCCCAAAACTCACTCATCCTCCTCATGTGTGTAATCCGAATCCCAAAACTCACTAATCCTCATCATCAGTGAAGCCCGAATCCCAAAACTCATCATCAGATACATGAGACTGATCACCCGTATAATCTAACTCTATCCTAGTGGGTGGAGGTACATATGGGTGAGACTGAAAATATGTAACCATCTGCACAAATGATGGGTCGTGTGCTGCGGTGGAGGGTACATGAAAATCTGTAAAAAAAGTCCTCACTACATCTATAGCTTCAATTCTATCATGTGCGACTGGTGCTGGTGCTGGTGCTGCTCGAACTCTGGACGTGGAGGAAGATCCTGCTCCGCCATGTGCTCGTGGTGGAGGTACCCGGGACGTAGAAGAAGATGTCCTCGGTGTGCTACGAGAACCGTATCTATCATGTAACTGTGTCCGAAAGGAATGTCGAACATCTCCCGGAACTCGGTCGCATGCACGAACATCGCGTTCCACTCCCGCAAGGTGCTCCGCAAACCTGTGTATGCCGGTGACGCGATGTTCGCAGTATCTACAGTGCACATGTCCATCACCCTCAACAGAATATCCATGCTCCCACGCAGGGTGACGCCGTCCGTCCATGATGACCTGCAAACGATGTAAAAGTTTACATTAGTGATTTCAATGACAAGTACAAAACTCTATATATGAAGAAATGTACAATTAATTATTAGTTAGTTCTAAATGTAACCAAATGATACATACTAATAAAGCCTATGGACCCAAACTGGGCCAGTGCCCATCTCCAAACAATCTGACATTAAATGTGGTCCGCAGATAGGACAGATAGTCTTCATAGCGCATTGAACCTGAATAGTTCTCCCAGTACATGCGTACGTAGTATTCATACTCATGCGAACCTTGTGCGTACACGACCTCTACTGACGTAGCTGCGGCATAAGGATATGGATACGATGGGAAAAATGAACTACTGTTATCTGAGTCGCCATGATACATCGGCTGCTGCGGCCATGACCGTCCATACGAGCTTCCAGATCCCTGGGAGTCATGTGTGCTCATCCTCTCAAAATCAGACAACATGCCTTGATAGCTGGTACTGTCTGCAACCGAACTTCCATAGTAGGGATCCCAATGATCAGCTGCCCGTCTCGTCCCTGCCAGTGGAACACCGTGGTCCTCATCTTGCGTGGCATGTGTGAAGTGCTGCTCCTCTGTCCATGCGCCATGTTGACGGCCCCCACGACCTCTACTATGACCACTGTTGTACTCTCTGCCACCAGCACTCGTATTCTCACGAGGACTCCGTTGGTCACCTTGAGAACCACCACCTCCATGGGATGAAGACCCTGTCGGTGTACTCTCAGCATCGGAGTCATGACTCCCACTAATGCGGGGCTCAACAGAAGGCTCGGTAGTGTCGTCATCTGCATTGGGATCTAATGTCTCCATGTCTGCAAAATCTATCGGATTTAATGGTGGTCCCTTGTCCTTCTTGCTGGTGAATAATGTGGTCCATGATGATTTTTTCTTCTGTGGAGCAGGGGGCGGCTTACATGCTGCATGTTGTGTCCCTATAGATGCCTGAGAAGCAGAAGCATGTTTAGATAATTTTTCAATTTACTTTCTATTGTGTAAGTCTGTACGTATACCTGAGAAGACTGATTGGGTGCCTTAGCCTTAGATGTTGAGCGTCGGGGCGCAGCAGACTGAGATGGTTGTTTCGATGCTACCGAAGACTACACAATTGAAAGAAGAATATATTCAATTACCAATGAATTATATATTAACAAATGTAGAAATGACAATATAATTTCACCTCTCTAAATGAGGAACTCCCCCTAGCCTCTCTTGAAGTGGATAACCTTCTTGGTTCCGCAGATATTGAATGCCGCGGTACAGCAACTCGGGACCACTGTTCTCCCGCAATGTTGTCATTTGTCGGACCGACCTGCAATATATTGCTATCATACATCAATATATGACTATGCTATCTAATGAAATTTGCGATTCCATTTTCATGTATTAATTCACCTGAGGTGGCTCTTGACGCTCAATTAGTGGGGGTTGGATCAATCGCTCCCATGCTGTATCATCGTACGCATACGATGTGTCTCCACCCCCAATGACGAGATCTTCATCTAAATTAATTTCATCATCACGTCCCGTTGCTGAGTCGTCACCACCCAAATGCACATGGCTGTCATCTCCCTCCCCGACTGCCTCTTGTACAGCTGATGCGAGAAAAGTATTAGGCCGTGGTGTCTCGCCAGGTTCTTCAGCCTCCTCGTCCAATTCTGCCTCACCACGCTCGGTTGTGGCTCTTGCAACCCATGCTACCATAGGGTCATCATCGTCTCGCAAGTACACAGCATCCGTTGGGTCGTAATCTCCCTCTCCTCTCCTTGTATCCATTTGTACATGCCGGACCTTTAGCCTCATGTTGTAATGAACATACACCATTTTGTCTAGCCTGCGGTGTGTTAGCCTATTCCTCAGCTTAGTATGCAAGAAGGAGAACGTCGACCAATTCCGCTCACACCCACTCGACGAGGATGTTTGCGATAGAACTCTCATTGCGATCTTCCTTAATACGGGTGCACTTGTGCCGTAATTTAGCCACCACTCAGCTGTGTTTAAGACAGATCACGTACAATATAATAATTAGATGTAAAAATTACTTCTCGAGACATAGAAGGTACATTGTGAAGACACATTACCTGGGTCGAGTCTATCACGACTGGCCATGGCATTAGGTGTCGCAAATGAACCAATTCCCTCTCTAAATGTTTTCATCTGCATTATCAAAAAATATGAAGTGTATATTTCATTTAATATTGTCAATGTTAAAATATCCAAGTATACCTCATTCAACGCATCAGCGGCATCTGTTGGGGTGAAAGACAATCGGTCTACCACAATGTTGACCGATTCTATCAACGTATCGTCATAAGCAAGGGCCCGAGCATATTGGAAGGCCGGATGTAGATAGTACGCTGCAATCGTAAGACAATGAATTACATATTAGTATCAACTGAAAATCACAGCTCATTGATTGGACGAGAATGTAAGTGTTTACCTGCCATGTGAAGATCGCGGCTCATTTGTCTGTCCCATCTGTCCTCCACAATCTCTAGAATGGTGGGTCCATATTTTTTGGACGTTGTAAGGATCTTCCGCTTGGCTGCTGTAATTTTGCTGTACACCAACCCCATGGTTGGTACTCTATCCCCATCCACGCATCGTAGAACCTCATACAGTGGCTCTATCAATGACACTAATATCTTCACTCTATCCCAAAAATTCGAGGTGTTGACAATCCCCTCGACCTCCGCCCCTTCACGTGAAGCAGCAAAAGAGGAACTCAGCCAGGTCTCACCTCTAAACATTTGCTTCAATCCATCCTTGTGCTTCAATAGGCTCTGCAATGCGATGTAGTTGGTGGCAAATCGTGTGATGCCAGGCCTCAACAGTTCGCCGCCACAGTGCTCCCTCATCCATGCCAATACAAGTGTGTGGTTGTAGATATATTTCGTGATTTTTTGTGCCACCTCGACCACAGATTTTACCATACGAAGCTGCCCAATCTCCTTCAGCATCAGATCTACACAATGTGCTGCACAAGGGGTCCAGAAAATGTGCCGTTTTTTCTTCATTAGCTCCTCCCCAGCCTTCTTATAGTTCGACCCATTATCAGTCACCACTTGTACAATGTACTCCTCCCCAATCTCAGTCACCACTTGCTCCATCAATGACAAAATATATTGGTGACTGTGAATTTGACCAGACGCATCCACTGATTTGTGAAAGAATACCTGTCTGTCACAATAAACAAGGAAGTTAATCAGGCTAGATTTTGTGGTACCTGACCATCCATCACACATCAGTGTGACTCCGTACTTTGTCCATTTCTGCTTGAATGAGTCAATGTAACTCTTGATCTCAGCAACTTGTTCATCAAGGTATACGCCAGCCAATTCTCTCGCTGTAGGTGGCTGCACGTGTAGCCCAAGGATCTGTGCTTCCTGAAACATTGGCTTGTAGTAAGGGCTATTGGCTGCATTGAAAGGCAGACCCGCGTGGTGCCACCATTTTGCAACAGCTTGACCAAGTTTTCATTTAGGTCCCTTCTGGCCATACGCATCGTCCATCCTCGTTTGCTTACCATGCTCTCGGGATAGTGCACCGGGCTCCACATCTTCGATGTTGATCGATTGTGTCCTTTTCCTTTGTGTCCCCGAGTCACCAGTCAATAAACTCCTTATGCCTCGTGATTGTCGAGTCGTAGATGAACCACCACTCCCTGATGCTCCGGTCCTCGCGGCCTCGCGACTACGGACTATAGTCTCCTCGGGATGTCTTGACTCTTCCCTGCTCTGACGTACTGCCTCACGAAGCTCTGCTTCGTATGGATCGTTCACAGTGACATACACATTAGCCTGCTCAGTACATGCTTGTTCGTCTTCGTCACTGGGTGTCCATGCACATTCCTCCTCGTTGCTGCCACTTGGGCGTCCGCTCACTGCCGCTTGATCCCTTTTCTTCTTTTTTTCCTTTTCTTTCATCTCAGCTCTCTTCTCACGCAGGTGTCTAGCCATTGCAAGTTTCACATCTCTAGGCACATGGGTACACCCAGCAACCTCAGAGTATCCTGCCCCGGCTCCTCCGGCCAAATGCTTCTTCAACCGAGACACCCCTCCTCCCCGGTGTTCTATTTTACAATAGTTACAACGCCAACACCTACGGTTGCCATCCAACAAAACTCCGTGTGACCACCCAATATCATTTGTTCGTTCCTTAGGAGCCATATTAAGTACTTAACTGTATCTCCTAAATGTAAAAATTACAAATCATATTAAGTACATTATTTTAAACAGAGACTAACAATGAAAATAATATCATTATTTCTACAATATGCAAGACTAAATTCAATATTTACTACATGTCAATATAATTTAGTTCAAAATAATATCATTATTTCTAAAACATGCATATAATGCTAATTTTTTTTTTAATAGACCTACATTTAGTTTAAATTAATTTGTAACATATTTATCACTAATTATATATTTAAATTATAAACATGTCTAATTAAATTATATTATATTAAATTATTTATCAGTAATTATTTATATTATATTAAATTATTTTACGTCTACAACTAATAATGAAAATAATATCATTAATTCTATAAAATTAAATTTAAATTTTAATACATCTCAATTAAATCTAATATTTAAACATTAATTAAATAATATATCAAACATAAATATATTTCTACAACATGAATTAAACGATCTTTATATTATTTCTACAACCAGAATTAAATAATATATCAATATATTAAATTCTACAAGATGAATTAAATAAAAATTATATTTTTCTTACAACATAAATTCAACCTGACATCAAAACTAATATTAAACAATGACAATCTAACAAATTTTATTCATATATTTTTAAATTAAAAAAGATATTACATTTTTAAAAAATAAAATTTTTTCCTCCCCCCCCCCCCCCCACCGTCTGCCGATGGCAGACGCCCAGCACGGCAACACCCCCCCCCCCACGGCGGCCCAGCCGCACAGCAACCCCCCCCCCCCCCCCGTCCCCCACGGCGGCCCCCGTCCCCCCCCCCCGTCCCCCCACGGACGCACAGCAACCCCCCCCCCCCCCCCGTCCCCCCACGGCGGCCCAGCCGCACAGCAACCCCCCCCGTCCCCCCACGGAGGCCCCCGTCCCCCCCCGTCCCCCCACGGACGCACAGCAACCCCCCCCCCCCCCCCCGTCCCCCCACGGCGGCCCAGCCCGTCCCCCCCCCGTCCCCCCACGGAAGCCCCCGTCCCCCCCCCCCCCGTCCCCCCACGGACGCACAGCAACCCCCCCCCCCCCCCCCCCGTCCCCCCCCCCGTCCCCCAACGGACGCACAGCAACCCCCCCCTCCCCCCCCCCCCCCCCCCGCCCCCCCACGGATGCACAACAACCCCCCACGGCGGCCCCCGTCCCCCCCTGTCCCCCCCCCCGTCCCCCCACGGACGCACAGCAACCCCCCCCCCGTCCCCACACGGCGGCAGACGCCGGGCACCCCTCCCGTCCCCCGACGGCGGCCCAGACGCCCAGCACCCCCCCCCCCCCCCCCCGGCGGCAGACGCCCCACCCCCGACCATTTTAAAAAAAATTAACTTACCTACCTCCGATCGCCGCCCAACGCCGCCGTCGGCCGCTCAGATCGCCGTCCGAAGATCCTGCTCGCCGTCCGCCGCCGCTGCACCGCCGCTCGTCGGTGGGAGGGGTGGAGCTCTTCCTCCTCCTTCGGCCCGTTAAATGGGCGAACCGCCCCCGACCCGCCGTACCGAGCCGGGTCCCGCCTCGCACCGGAGCGGGACGTGGCGGGACGCACGGGACCTTGCGGTCCAGTGCGACCCGTCCACGACCCCCAGCCCGCGCGACCCGGTGCCCGCCTGGGTAGGGTCGGGTCGTGCGGGTCGGTGCGGGTCGGGGCGGGACGGCAAACCTTGCTTGTGATCAGAAAATCTGAAACATTGCAAAAATTCCCTATCTCCCAGGAAATTGCAAATCAACCTTGGAAAGATCAGAAATTACAGGAAAAACCTGGAAAAGATCAAAATTACAGGAGTACCCTCAATGGAGGGAAAATTGCAGAAATCTCTATGATAGTGGAAAAATTATAGAAAAATCCCCGATAATGGGAAAACTGTAGAAATGCCCCCAATGGAGGAAAAATTGCAACTTACCCAAAATGCTCGAAATTGTAAAAATACCCAAAAGAGGTCAAAATTACAAATATACCCAAAAGGGTTCAAAATTACAAATATACCCAAAAGGTTTTGAAATTATAAATATACTCAATCAAAATTACAAATATATCCAAAAAGGGTTCGGAATTGCAAATATACCCAAAAGGGTTCAAAATTGTAAATATACTCAAAAATGTTCAAAATTACAAATATATCCAAAAGGGTTCGAAATTCCAAATATACCCCAAAAAGAGTTCAAATTTGCAATATACTCAAAGAGTTCAAAGTTGCAAATATACCCAAAAATGGTTCAAAATTGCAAATATACCCAAAAGGGATTCAAAATTACAAATGTATCTAGAAGGGTTTGAAATTGCAAATACACCTAAAAAGGATTTAAAAATTATGAAGATACCTCTGCTTTTTGGAAATGGCTTTTATGGACACCAAGTCAACTTAATGGTCTGATCACGATCGAAAGAGTCTTTGTAACCATGGCTCAATCTAATGGTCCGCTAATGGTCATATGGCGATCCAACGGTCTGATCATAACTGAATGTGGATCGGATGTGGATTGAAGACCGAATGTAAATCAAATGACCTGATCATATAATCGGGGTTTCATGTAGTATGTATAATGGATCCAAGGAATGAAATATTCAATCTTGTCATGCAAATGTATATCTCTAATTGATGATCCTTTTGATTTAATTTATTAGATAAAACCCTCAATATCACGATGGATATTGTAGGGGTTAGGGGTGTCTTTGACAATTAATCAAAGGTGTTTGGACTTTATGTCGATGTAAATAAACACCAACTACGGTTGGTGAGGAAAGGTCTAACACACGAACTCTAAATCGTCTGATAAACCAAACTCGCGGAATTAATATAATATGCATGCTAATCAATTACCTAAAATATATGTATATTTTTCTATTAAATAGATATTAAAATTAATTTTCTGTGTGAAATAGACTGGCACGTCCTGTGAGACTTTTCTTGCCTTTCATCTCTCTGTCAAAGAATAACCTTGCCTCTATAAAGGTTGTGAGTACTTCATACTTTTGCAAGAAATTCAAAAGACCTCGGCTATTAGTGCTGCCACTGGGGACATCAAAGTGAAGACTTATCTAGGGGTGTGGCACATCACATTTTTCCTTTGGTCTTATCTAGGGTGTAAGTGGAACTCCAAAATTTCCAATTTCTGATCCATCCATGACAATTTGGTTGTTTTTTTTCTTTCAAGAAGAAAGAACAGTCCATGTTATGAGTGACAGATAATCCTACCATGTTGTTAGACACATCACATTTTTCATTTTGTCTTATCTAGGGTGTAAATGGAACTCCAAATTTCCAATTTCCTATCCATTTATGTCAATTTGGAAATGTATTTGAAAGTACCCTGAATGTCTTATTCATTTCTGATATACCTATTTTTGGAGCTGGAGCTTTCTGACAAGAATTCAGATAAACAAAGGGAAAGATATGTTTCTATATCATTTTTTTGTAATATATTGTTAAAATAAAATATTATATGTGAAATTTTTTTTTTTTGACAGGACCCTGAGCAACAAGGGTCCAGCCGCACAACTAGGCCACTGCTGAACTGGTTTGCACGAGCTGGGAGGGGGCAGCGGCAAGTGGTTCACTTTGCTCAGGGGGTGCCCCCCTTTTAAGGCCTGTCCATAGTTTTAGTCCTGATGAGGAATTAAAAGGATGAGGAAGGAGTACAAAAATGTGCTAACAAGTCTGGGTTGCTCCACTTCCTACAAAGAGGAGCATCAGAATGTACTGATAGGCCTTGCACATCCTGCCTCCCCCTTCTTCCACATTTCAGTCATGAAAAGAAAATTAAAAAAACAGTGGGATTAAAGAGTGCATGAAGTGGGCAGTCCCCGCAAAGGGCCACCTCCCAGCTGCATTAAACCCAGAAGTGGTGCATCCATCTTGGCTTGACATGTGGCCTGTCCTAGGGGGTCCTATGTAGAGATGGACTTCCCCAGTTTAAGTGGACTGGTCCACAAATAACCTAAAGATATCTTATTTAATTTTTTTTAATTCATTTAAAGGCATATTGCTAATATCTGTCTCTGAATTCAAAGTGCAATCAGAAGCATCTTTTTCAGGCTTCGTCTCTTATCCATTTACCACCTTGTCCTTTCATTTTGGCTGGTGGTAGTATGGCAAAAAAGTTATACTCAAACTGCTACTCCTTGTACCTTGATTGCGCTGTTAATCATTGCAGCATGGATTCACTTGTCATAAAGTGGTTGTCCATTTATTTAGTCCCAGAGATGTTATCTGGATACTTTATTCTGGGAGCTCTTGCCTACAAGAATGACATTGCATGTAGACAATCCCTCAGTTTAGTTTAAATTCCTCTCAAATTGATGGTACCCTTTCTTTGTACCACAGACAGGCAAAGTATGTTTGGTTAGATGTTACATGGCTCCTTCAGTCAGAACATGCCACCTTTAGTTGGAATTTAGCTTCACTTTAGTTCAACTGGACACATGGAATACTTGGTTCCATTAGAAAAGATTATTGTGTCATCCCTAAAACACTAAATGGGAGATGGAAGGGCAGCTGCGGGGGACATGAAATGGCTTCTTTTTGCCTCTGATAACGGAATCATAGACCATTTTCTTCAATAGTTTAATCTTGGTGTGCTTCCAAATCAGCCAGTCTCTCCACTGTGGCAAGCGAATGTTTTTTTCCAATCTGACACTCATTCAGAAAATCTCTAATTTTTCTGCTCGAGTTGAGATCTTTTAGCTCTAGCAGCATTCTACAAATTCCTTTATCTCATGCCAGTTTGGCCTTATCATAAATTACTATTGTTGCCCGACAAGTTTGATTCACTCAAGGAGAGGACACCCTTCTTTCATGATTAGTGTTTCCTTTTTCAACTCAACTTAGGATATATCTACAACTGGCTGTAATATGGGTCTTTTTAGCAGGGAATTAAATACTGGATTTTGGAAATGGACTGCCCCTAGGCCGTTCTGGTACTAAGACCACCTTCAGCCAAACAACTGGCCAATTCTGGCCATTTCCTCCCCATCAGAACTGGCTGGTTCCCGCTGGTTCCAATCCAGTTTGTCCAGTTTTTAGTTTCATGCTTTTAGATGAAATAAATGCATCCTTGTATCTTTTTTTTATAAAAAATTTCATTTCTCATACTAGTGGTTTGTTTGACATTCTTCCATCCAAAATTAATTCTTTTCCTTCTTGTGCCAAGTTTATCTATGGCCACAGTTCATCACTTCGTTATAGCATTCACATAGTTTTTTGTTTCCCATAATCAAGGTGTTTCCAACACACACAAAATCGGCGAGAGAATAAAATAATGTAAGAATGTGGGGGAGAATGTGGTTGATTTGTGATTTTCTGGGTGTATGTGTTCTGTAGGCATGCCAGTCGAGTTTCGACGATCGCTGCGGAATTGAAATTCAACTGGGATGTGCCTCCAAGGCACGGCACGTGTGCCTGGATATATGGGCGACACGTGGATGAGGTCTATGTGCACGTGGTAGCTGTTTAGGTAGCTGGCACAAATTGGGTTCCGCAGGTGAAGGTATATCAGACGATGTAGGGTTCGGGTGCAGGGCATTTCCCCATTGATTGAGCCTTTCGACTACAATCAATGTTAATTTACATCGGACGTAATCCGAACACCCTTGTTTCTACTGCCGAAGGACAAGAGTCAAGGACCTAGGAGCTGTGACGTCGAGGGGACTTGACCTGTGCAATCGCAACGGAGCAATAACAACATAGTTGGGATGAGTGGGGGCAGAGAGACTGGTCCCAATGTAGGCACTAGAGAGGATGTTGACTCTGGATTTGTGGAAGCGAGGTATTGGCTCGAAAGGTGGAATGATTGACACTGGCTCAGCAAGGAGTAGGTAGGTGCGTGGTCGGGTGTAGGGTCCATTCTGTTGGTGGGATCGAGATCGAGCTGGGAGGTTGACAGCAGTCTATTGGATGGCGTTAAGACTGATGGTCGATGAGGATGGGAGTTAATTACCTGACCGGATTACATCACTATAAGCCGTGAAAGGCGTTATATGGGGCGTTGAGAGCCTGATTACAAGTTATGCGCAAGCCACGAGACAATTCCGTCATTTATGTTGGTCCCCGAGTCATTTCGTTGTTGCGCTGGTATTTCCGCCTTTGTACATAGTGTCCGTTGAAGGACTCATGACTCGGCAGGACGTCGCTCGAGGAGTGTCGCGATGTACCCTCAATATGTGATGACGAGTCCCCCAGTCGTGAGAGAACTTGCAAGTTCCTTGGCATTAACCTCTCGGGTGTTGTTGTCTGTTGTTGCGTGTCTCGCTTGAGTGAGGAGTCGACCGGCTCAACTCGTGTGGAGTATTTGAACTTGACTCGGCAGGAACTGTTAGGCACAGGCTCGGGATATGCGCTCGGGCACCGGCTTGGTATGAGTTGTCGGGCACCGGCTTAGAATGAGCGGTCGGGCACCGGCTTAGAATGAGCTGTCGGGCACCAGCTCGGGATGAACTATCGAGCATCGGCTCGGAATGAGCTGTCGGACACCGTAGCCACCTCCAAGACTGGAATAGTTGGGTGCCGTGGGCACTGCTGTGACTGGAGTAGTCAGGTGCTTGGGCACCGTTGTGACTCCAATAAGCGGGTGTCGTGGACACCGTTGAGGCTGGGGCGGTCGAGCGTTGTTGAGGCCGAGGTGATTGGGTGCCGTGAGGCATCGCCGTGATTGGAATAGCTAGGTGCTTGAGCCTTGCTACGATTGGAGTAATCGTGCGCCATGAAGATTAGGGCATTCGGGTGCCGTTAAAGACTAGAAGAGTCGGGTGACGACTTTATTGTAACTGGAGCAATCTGGGCTTGAATAGTCTTCAACAGCAGTCTTCAACAGGGGCGCGTTCATCAAGACATGAGCAGCTCCTAGGTGGGGCTCGTTCTTTGCGGCAAAAGCAACACGTCTTTCAAGACAGAGGCAGCCTCGATGTATTATGTAGGGCGCGTTCTTTGAGAAGATTAAGGCCCGAGGTATGGCTCATTTATTGAGATGCCAACATGACATGCCCCAATCGCATCAAATATTAAAATAGCCAAAGTCAAATCGCCTTCCTAGCAGGGCGCTGAGATGCCTTGGACCCATTGAGAGCCTCCATAAGTGTGCTTGTGTCTCTCTCGTTTTGGCCTCCTAGGGGGGGGGTATTTATAGGCCCAAACTGGCTCTTGGTTGGTGCGCCTAGAGGGGGCACTTGGTTAGGCTGAGGGCGCTGGCAGGAGCCAGTTGGTCCAACTAGGGTCGCTCCCTGCCTTCATTTGGTTAAGATAGGGGCGCTCCCCACTCTTAATTTGTCAAAGTGTGGGTTTCTGGCAACAAGGTGAACGGAGTGCTCGAAGGAGGTATCCCGTCAAGGTGGGGGCGCTCCCCGCCCTCACCTTGTCAAGGTGAGGCTTCTGGCGATTGCGGAGGAAATCATGGGCGCTCGGAGGGCCCATTTGGTCAGGGTGGGGGCGCTGGGCGCCCTCACTTTGACCAAATAAGGTCATTGGGCGACGGGGAGAATTTTGGGCGCTGGAAAACCCATTTTTGTCAGGGTGGGGGTGTTGGGCGCCCTCACTTTGATCAAGGTTGCTGGCTGGGGGAGAGAGGTTGGGGCGGTTGAGGGGGGGACCTTGTCAAGTTGGGGGCGCTGCCCACCCTCACCTGGACAAGGTAGGATCACTCGCCGTCCTCACCTAGCCCGTTTGGAGATTTTATCTTGAACGTGGTCTTCAGCACGACCGTGATCTTGAAGCGTTGGTAGGACCCATTTGGTCTAGGTGGGGGCGCTCTCAGCACTCAACTGGTCAGGGTGGGGGCGCTGGGCTCCCTCACCTTGCCAAGGTGAGGCGGAGGAGTGCTAGAAAGGGCCACCCAGCCCGGGAGAACACTTTGGCTTGAACGCGGTGTCCTCAGGAACCGCGTTCTTGAACGCGGTGGGTTGGCCGATCACGTCTATTGATGATCGCGGCCGATATGGGGACCACGACCAGGCTGCACATTGCTAGGGGCTTTGGAGCCCGAGTTCGACCCCACTGTTGGAGTCGTCGATGTCAAGCCGCTTGTAGAAGGCACTTTCAGGGCTGTTCCCTACCTTTTTTCATATCGTGTGCTGTTGGGCACAATGTGCCTTCCTGGATCTCGGGTCGAGCCGGTGTGCCGTATGATGGCCAACGTGGTGCCGCTTGCCAAGCGTCCGGGGGTGGTCCCTGCTCGTTGTGTTATGCCATATGACATGTCGAGATGCTCCGATTCCGACTTTAGCTCGACCGGCACGGTATCTCCGGGGGCTATGCCGTTTGGCGAAGTTTAGGGAGCAATTCCCTTTGCTTAAATCTGGATTAACTCGAGAAAATAAGTGGGTGCAACACAAGGTTTCATGGCAAGGAATCTAAACCAATTTCTTCAGCCAAACTCTGGTGTTTTGAGCTTTGGAATGCCTTTGCCAGGTTATTCCTACTGGAAGGTGGTCCTCATGTCATGTTGATGGTGAACTTCAACTGAGTCCTCTGGTGATACTTGAGAGTCAGGGCCGTAACCTTTTAATCCCTCAGGGATTGGTTTTTCTCATTTTAATTTTAATGACAGGTGCACCACGCCATTTATAAAAGGAAAGAAACTGCAACTGAGCGCTACAGTCGAGTGTAAGTGATGTGGAATTTCCTAGAAAACAAAGTTTATTTGGCATGGATGTTTTTTGTGAGCCAAAATGATCATTATTATGACCCTTCTTTTTGTGTTTTTAGTGTGCAATGTATGTAATGTACCAAAATGAATTCATATATATATATATATATATATGGTTATACTTTGTTGAATGGCTGTGTAAGATTTCAAGACTAGTGAGATGGAGTTCTTCTTTTCCTTTCCTGTATGGACGGACTGCATCGCCATTCTACTAAGGCAACAAGTGAGATTTGTGTATCACAGAATTACTAGGGTGTAGGCTGAATGCGCCAGGTGGTACTGGATTGAGAAATTGGATTACCATTTAGGAATTCCGATAATAGCTTAAGCACATTTATTTCACAAGTTTTATTTGTTCTCCCTCAAGATATTATTATTATCTGGTGAAATTCATTGCCCTGGACTTACTTCCTTCACTGGGGTAGCTGTAGATAGATTATAGGGAGGGCAGCCTTTTGACAATTTGTTAACTTCTCAGCATTGCAGTTATCTATTTCCTTCGTTTTCTTCATTCTTTAAGGGTCTGTTTGAAAATGGGTTAGGGTCATGGAAGGCAGAATCGCTCGGGATCGGATCGGATCGCCCGATCCGATCGGATTTCGGGCGAAACGATCCGATCCCGATCCCACCTCCACTGATCCAACCCGGGATCGGTGGGATCGGCCTGGATCGGCCGATCCTGGGCGATCCTAGGCCGAGTCTGCATTCCTGCTCATTTGTGAAAAAGAATAACTAATGGATATGCATTGAGGCAAATAAAGAATATGTAGGGATATTCATATCCATGCATACTAGATCAGCTTTATCTCAGTCAACTAATATAGTTACATTGTGATAAATAGTGTACATCAAATAATTAAGTTGTATGAGACAGCGGCTCCATGTACAACAATTTATCATCATTTAACATTCTAAAACATGGAAAGTCAAAAAAGAATTTATCCACACAACAGAATTAGAGAAATCCAGACACTGATTGATTATATTAATTCCCAAATTTCTTTGCATGCTGATCATCCTAAAAAAATCTGCCTGCTTGTGAGGTTTGAAAACCAGCATCCCACAATAAAAATGCTGCTAAACATAATAAATTCCAAAACACAATGTCCAAGGAATCCAAGGGTACCCCAGTAAACAACATGATAAACAATTTACATAACAAGTATGGTTTATATGATTATTGACGAGTACTACCAGTAAGTGATGCTAAACATGATGAAAGCCAAATAAACAGATGGTTCTATATGACAAATCAAGGCCTCTATGGATGTTCAGAAACAAGAGGAGTTTCAACTTTCAACAGTTAGAATTAGATTAAATTCAAGTAGATTGGTGTAACAAAGAACCATGAACTAAAATTCATCTTCCTGTGTTACAACCATGCAATCCTATCTTCATAGTATACAGTATACACAGCCATGCTCTACTTGTAAATTGTAATCAATGCATGCACATAGATATATGCATGTAATCAATGCATGCACCTATTTCACAAAAAGATTAGCAAATGTCAACTATTTCACATTAAATTTGATATAGATCTATGTTAGAATGATTTTTCTATTTTTTCCACAATTGTTTTATATTTTTTTGACACTTATATCCCTAGCCGAGTCAGCTGACCTGACTCGGCCGGGATCGGTCCGGGATTGGCCGGGATCGGCCGATCCCACCGACCCGGATCGGTTTGGGACCGGGCGATCCGATCCCGATCCCCGATTCTGCCTTCCTTGGTTAGGGTAGCATATTCGCGCCCCTGGGCGCAAATACGCTACCCGACCCTGGGTTAAGTGTTTTGTGTGTGAGGAGAGCAGGTGGGGACCACATTTCCTCTCTCATCATTTAGCTATTCCCACCTATCCTATTCGGATTTCA